>CM038717.1:29823493-29830993 GCA_021613375.1 Megaleporinus macrocephalus | reverse complement strand
CCCTAATTCAGACCTTCATTAATGTTTTATTAATGGGGTGCAAACAATGCGTCTATAAACACATCATGTATTTGATGTAGACTTTTTCTTTGGGCCTTTCTCTAGAACAGGTTTGGTGAATGAGGCCGAATGCTCTGAGCTATATGTAGGACTTTTATGCATAAATATTAAAAGTTCATCAAGCATCAAGTGAGAAGCACTAAGTGACACTAAGTGGCTCATCTTATTGTTTCCAGAGAAGCTTCTCTAAAGACGGGCTGCTCCAGCTCTTTGTTAGATTCCTATTATACACGTGTTGGCGTGCCCTGTCACAAACACCACATGTGTACTAAGCATGTGCTGAGGAATCAGTAAGGTGGCTCCAGCATCCAGGTTGTTTTTATGAAAGAGGCTCATCTTTTCTTTACGTGATCTTTTAAGGCAGCTTCGCTGCTGACAAAGTAGGCCATGGGATATGACTCATCTTTAGATTGCATATAATGATCTATTGTATGTGGAGAGTGCGTAATTCATGCGCTCGCTAAATTCAGGTTTCGGTTCAGCTGAACTGCTTTTCGTTGCTGTATTGTGAAAGATGTGCGTGTCTGGAAAGCGTAGTCTGCATATTCTACAAAACGCTGGATAATTTGGTCTCATGCATGCAATTATAGACTTTATATATTTTAAAACAGTTCTTTTCACAGAATCTGATTAGTTGAAAACGATTCGAATCATGTTATGCCTGATAACAACACATTCTTTTGACAAAGATCATTGAAGACCATTAAAGATAGATGTGAAATCATTTTTAAGATGCTGTTCATTTTTTCTCATATACACTACTGTGTGCAAAAGTCACCTAATTTTCGCAAAAAGTCAAATCAAATCAAATCAAATGTATTTGTACGGCACTTTTAACAACTAATGTTGTCACAAAGCAGCTTTTCAGGTGTTTAGTGATAAAAAAAAGTTCAAAAGAGCATAAGTAAGCCTAAAAAGAAAATAACACAGAAGGAAATCATAGAAATCATAGACAAAACATAAAAAAACCCAGTGGGCAAGCCATAGGAGACAGTGGCAAGGAAAACTCCCTCAGAACTGGAGCAAGAAACCTTGGGAGGAACCAAGACTCACAAGGGGGGACCCATCCTCCTCTGACCCAACTCAACCAGCACTGATATGACTGTACCACCTTGTACTTTTGTTCAGCTGCTCAGGTGTGCTATTATGATATAATCATATTATGATATAGCTAAGAGTAATTGTAGTACAGAAGAAGAACAGTCAGAGTAATGAAGATAGTTAATGAAGGTAGAAGGTTAGAGGAAACGAGTTAGAGTCAGTTAGATCAGTCTGGTGATTGATTTGGGCAAATAAGTGTGTTTTCACCAGTAAGAACCCCAGATATCATTAGAATAGATGTAAACAAGCATGAATACAATATAAAGTATTCATAAATATCAAATTTTGAAAGAAGTACAGACAGATACAGTACAGATTTCTCCTGACATTGTATGAATTTAGATAGATAGATGAGAACTAAATAATACCGGGTTGTTTCCACAAGGAAATGCTTGGAAAGGGTTGAATAAACACAATGGCATACGTAAAACCACCACTTACTATATTAATTGTAT
The DNA here is from genome assembly GCA_021613375.1 of Megaleporinus macrocephalus. NCBI lineage: Eukaryota > Metazoa > Chordata > Actinopteri > Characiformes > Anostomidae > Megaleporinus > Megaleporinus macrocephalus. The sequence goes on along the minus strand of CM038717.1, from coordinate 29,829,377 downwards.
TACAATGTATTACACTTTTAATTTAAAAAAAGTGATAGAATGTCCCCAAATGTCCAAAACCTTTACACAGACTATATATATATATATATATATATATATATATATATATATATATATATATATATATATATATATATATATATATATACTCATAGTCATACCTTGCTAAGCCTGGTTTTGTCATATGGAAGGAGGTCATCTCTGGTCACCATTATAATTCGTCCCCCATAGTTCTCCTGCCTGAGGACCTCTGCACATATTACTGATGCACAACCTGTAGATAAAAAGAGAACAATTAGTGAAATCTTAGTATAAATATCATAAGAATATATACATTTGTGTACTGAAAAGGGGGCATGAGAAAGAATCACTTTATGAGCAGAAGAATCAATTAATTTATTTAGACTTCATTGACCTGTTCAGTATTTAATTACATTTTTTAAATTGTATAGCACTCGTTTATTTTCTTTTCCATTTCTCTGCATTGTACTCCTTTTTTCATCAGCCTTTGTCTTCTTTATATCTATTTGTATTTCTCATTTATTGTATTTAATGTTTGTATTTATTTACATTGTTTTTGCATTGTGGAAGCTGTAAACCGGGTGTGTGACCTGTATAGCACTTTTTTAAAAATGTTTGCAATAATATGTATAGTTATTATTATAGATATAATATAGCGCTTACTTATCACGCTCGCTCTCACCTCCTCCTAGTAGAATCACAGTGTGCTTCACGTCGGGATCTCTGCCCCCCATCTTCTTCACTCTCTTCGCCTGCCCTAGAGCCTGCACAGGATTCATTTATAGTCTACAGTGTACAGTGAACTGTAGCACATTACACAAAGCAAATAGAGATTTACAGGGGACCCAGACTGTTAACACACAGAGCTCCCAATATGGTATATATGTCCAATATCATTCAAACATGGTTTCGTATTAAAAATAGACAATATCCTGTTAGTACTAGGCTTCCACTCGCATTGCTGTGCAGCAAGCGTGGCTGATTAGTAGAGGAATTGTGCCTATTTTTAATGTTTTCATAAGAAACTCAACATTGACGTTCAGTTTATATGTGATATTTTTATAGTATTGGACATGTACACTGTTTTAAGGCATGAAGGTCTGAACACATAAATTGTACACAATTTCACACAAACATTGTAATTTATCGTCAGACTGAAGCTCACCTTTTTGTTTACAGTCACATACACTTTGTTGTCCAGAATTTTCACCTGTCAACAGAAAAAAAACCCTGTGGATCATGAAAATGTATGTCTTTGACAGTTTAAAGATCCAATTGATCTTTGTTTACTTTTTATAGGTACATTTTGAAGCCCACAGTGTATTTTCAGCTTTTAGTTTAGGCTGTTATAGTTAGATCTGCCAGAGTCACCAGCCACACTCTGAAATTTAGAATATTCATATTCTCTACAGTCTTACTCCTGAGCTAACTTTCTCTCTTTACTCTTCCTGAGGTAATGACTGTCCTACAGTCTGTTGAACGTTCTTGGAGGACTGACCATCAGGGCCTCCTCCCCACCCGTCACCAGCCAGCTCTCCTGTCCATTTGTGTCAACTGCTACACCCTCAGTTACATCACTGTGCCATCCAGATGCACCAGCATTGAGATATGATGGGACTGTTTCAGCTCACGCCCACTTTACATAAAGACTCAGTCAGAGACTGCCCCAGTCAGAGACTGCCTCAGTCAGAGACTGCCTCTACCTGTGCAGCTTCTAAAGCTTTGCTATCCAGATTTCAACCAGAGACTCTTTTCTTTGGTATTTAGTTTATTAAACTGTAAATACTGTTTGACCAGAGGAGGATGGGTCTCCCCTTGTGAGTCTTGGTTCCTCCCAAGGTTTCTTCCTCCAGTCTGAGGGAGGTTTTCTTGCCACTGTTGCCTCTGGCTTGCTCACTGGATGATATATGTTATAACTGTCTGTTTTCACACTTCTGTAAAGCTGCTTTGAGACAACATTGTTATCAATTGTTAACAATTGAATTGACTAGACTACTTGATACAGACACACCAAAAATGGCTTCCAGCTTGAAGGTTCAACTTCAGTACCTGAAGGAGAACCCTTATTTAATATGAGCTAGAACCCTTACAAAAACCTAGTCAAGAAACTATTAAGTCTACTTGGCATTAGAATGCTCCCACAATATCAATCATCATCTGCAGAGGCTTTAAACAAACATAATTTATAGTACTGGTCTCTTTCTTAAGTTATTGTGGCTTTTTGGCTGCTTTGTGTTGTTATTTTCTTCATGCAGTTCAAGTTACTACAATAATGTAGCTGTCCCTGCAAAGAAGCAACTTATATATGGCCCAATAAAACATCAGATGTCATCCAATACCATCTACGAGTTATATATAATATATAATGGATTTGCTCTACATATCACCACAAGTATAGTGCTAGGAAACAACATTGTTCTATATATATATTTTTAGCATCTAAACAATCCTTATTGATCCTAAACCCTGACTACTATCAAGTAGCCCTCTAGAAACCCATTGGTACAATCATAAATGATCCTAAACATGACATGAGTAGAGCTGACCGTACCTTGTGGCATGCCAAGCTGTCCATGGCCGGATACTCCTCCATGTCTCCAGTCTTTACGTTAAAGCAGGCGCCATGCCAGGGGCAGCGTACCCTGTGACCCACCAACACTCCTGTCAAAGAAACAGAGGAGAGTATAGTCGCAACATAGCACTTCCTATATTACACCTGGATTGACATGAGAAAGTTAATCACGGTCATTGTGATTGTGATTGTGACACCAACGCACACTATCAGCAGGTAAGCACAGCTATTCAGGGGGTTACTCTGTCTTCCACGTCTTACCCGTGCTCAGGGGGGCACCGTAGTGGGTGCACTGGTTACCAATGGCTGTGTATTCCCCATCACTCTTCACCAACAGGACGTTATGGTCCCCGACATCCACATCCATCATCCTGAGTGATGCAGAAGATGGACATTCTTAAACAGAAAGACTGATTTTTTCATGTGATAGATACACTACCGTTCAAAGGTTGGAATCACATCCGTGTTTGTTCAGATATATTCAAAAATGAACTTATGTAAGGTTTAAATGTCATAGATAAGACATCAAAGCCTTTTATATAATATTTCTAAGATTATAATGTTAAACATTTTTGGTCTGGTTTTCAGCCTAAAGAATTGTGCATTTATCACATGAGGCATTATTATATTATCTTTATTATAACTTTATGGTTAATGCTATGGTTTCATTTGATTATTTTAGAATGTTCTACTCTGTCTATCATTCTGGGAACATCTAAAAAGTCCTTATTTTTGCAGTTCCCTACAACTTCTTAGAAACCTGTGCTTGCATATTAGGATCATTTTATAAATTTTTGAAAACCATATGTATTGTATTGTCACCAGCATGTTAGCTTATGCTGACTGTTAGTCAGGACATTACAGTGCAACTAATGTAATAGATAGATAGATAGATAGATAGATAGATAGATAGATAGATAGATAGATAGATAGATAGATAGATAGATAGATAGATAGATAGATAGATAGATAGATAGATAGATAGATAGATAGATAGATAGATAACTATTCACAACAGCTGCAGAAAAGATAATACATTACACTATATAAGTACATAGTATAATAATATACTATTCTAATATAAAACATTATAGTAAGTGTGAGATATATCAAACATGTTATATAGTAATACTCCAAGAAATGTTCACAATACAAGATCTGTAACAATATTTATTTTTAAACATCTGATCAGAAAGAAAAAAGAGATTAAAGAAATAGATTCAGTTACAACAACTATTTACATATCATAGAAAAACATGCATCTCTAAAATAGTAACGGTAGAGGACAACAGTCTTCCTAACTTCTGATGCAAGTTAATGTAGAAAGGGTTTTGGAGCATTTCTACTGGTCCAATCAACATGACATTTTGGACAAGATATAAAGAGCAGCTGTTGTGTTTATTTGACATAGAAAAATCAACAAATATCAGACAGCAATGATATGCGTACAGGTCAAAGAAATCAGTGTACAAACATCACAATATGCGAAAGTCAAACATTTATATCTAGGACTAATGTGCTAAAGTCGTGTGCAACATTAACATAAACGTCATAAGAATGGCCTTTAAAAACACCTATATACTTCTGTCTTATACACCTTATACAAGTTATAGGTATGTCACATTATAACACATGTATAATGTAGCACTGGGACTGGCTGTGATGTTCTCGGATGGATGAAACGGCAATATGAGGCAAATGAACAAGCTAGCTCCTCAGATCTGATCAGGCACTAGAAGACTTTCCCATCATGCTGCATTTACTTAGTCAATGAAAAATACATTAAGCATAATAGGCCTTACTCTCCATCCTTGAGATCCGACTCCATGCACACGGCCGCGGTCGCTTCCTCCTCATCTTCCTGTTGGTCAGCATGATGCAGTGCTTCTGGGAACACAGTGCACTGATTTCGACACTGAGTTCACAGACTTGAGGAGTTACAGTATTTTACTGAACACGTAGCCGGTCGCATTTCTCTACCATTTATTTAAAACCAGACACATCTCATCTAAAGCTGCTTTAAAGTCTGATTTCTGATACATTTCAGAACGTTACATTCTTAAAACCAGTTTTATTTCCCTAAATAACATGTTAACAGATAATAACGTAAAACTTAGTCTTTCCCTGAAACCAAAACTTTCCGCAAAACCATACGTCCAAGCCTAGAACCATATAGGAACCTTATAGGAACCAAGCCCAGAACCATATAGGAACCTTATAGGAACCAAGCCTAGAACCATATAGGAACCTTATAGGAACCTTATAGGAACCTTATAGGAACCAAGCCCAAAACCATATAGGAACATTATAGGAACCAAGCCTAGAACCATATAGCAACCTTATAGGAACCAAGCCCAAAACCATATAGGAACCTTATAGGAATCAAGCCCAGAAACATATAGGAACCTTATAGGAACCAAGCCCAGAACCATATAGGAACCTTATAGGAACCAAGCCCAGAAACATATAGGAACCTTATAGGAATCAAGCCTAGAACCATATAGAAACCTTATAGGAATCAAGCCTAGAACCATATAGGAACCTTATAAGAACCAAGCCCAGAGACATATAAGAACCTTATAGGAACCAAGCTCAGAACCATATAGGAACCTTATAGAAACCAAGCCTAGAACCATATAGGATCCTTATAGGAACCAAGCCTAGAACCATACAGGAACATTATAGGAACAGGTAGGCTCAAATGAAACAAAACCTATTTATTTACGCTGAGAAAAGGCAAACATGTTACTTACTCGGCTTCTTCTCAGACATCAGAGACTGTGTTCAATCAAAGAGGCGAATCTTGATCCAGATTTTTTTTTATATCAACTTTTTAACTGTGTTCTGATAGAGTCAAGCGCTCGTGACTGCTGGCATGGCTAGTACGGATGTCCTTAGACCAGGAGACCAAAAAACTCCCTCTGAGATCTCAATGCTGAGCTGCTTGACCTCACACATGAAGATGGTTCTCCAAAGCTACTCCAAAATAAAGGAATATAAGAGCTTCTGTCAGGTAACATCCACCAGTGCAGAGTCCAGCTCGATTAGCCAGAGGGACTGGATGGGCTTCACACGCGGAGTGGTCAAAGCGGTTAGCTCTGCCATAGCAAGGGAATAGAGAACGGCTGACCAAGCAACAGCTTCCAACAATGACCATACACGCACAAACACACACACAGAGCAAAGTGTGTGACACTGCATTGTCTTGTATGAAACACGGCTGCTGTGTAAAGCATCTCCTTTGAGGAGCTGCCCTTCCAGGCCACAGATAAAGGAACGGAGTGGTAGAAC
>CM038717.1:29493493-29818493 GCA_021613375.1 Megaleporinus macrocephalus | reverse complement strand
GGCAGCTGTGGGGTTTCGATGGATACCGGCACCCTAGCCCAACAGGTGGAGAACGTGGAGCGTAACATTGCGTTCCTACAAAAGGAGCATCAGGTCCTCCTGACCGGCCTGCGCCTGGAGATCCGCCAGCTGAAGAACCGATGTAATGGTCTGTCACTTTCTGTCACGTCCTCTTTATCACACTGGGCTGGTGTATCTGCTGAGCTTGGGCGGACTTAAGATGTGGGCACTCTTTCTGTTCAGTTTGTTTGAGTATTTCAGCCACACCCATGCATACAATCAAGCATGCAGCTATGTACGCTCTATTCACTAATGTGAGCAGTAGAATAGGCCGTGCCAAAGAGTTCACTGTCGTAGGATGCTACCTTTCCAGCAAGCCAGTTAATAAAATCTTTGCCCTGCTAGAGCTGCCTCTGCCAACTGTAAGTGTTGTTAGTATGAAGGGAAGCAACAACAGCTCTTCACTACATGCTGAAGTGTGTTGCATGTAAAAGTGGTCCATGCTCAGCTGCAGCGCTCATTGCCATGTTCTAAACTATCCCCTGGAGGCAACGCCACCACAGTCAGTGCCAGGTCTTGGCTGGACTGGTAAAAGGATGCCGCTATTGAATTCTGGAGAATGAAAACAAGCACTCTGGAGTTACTAGTGATGCTCTATCATTGGTGTGTTGGGTGCCAGGTTAATGGTGTATGGTGTAGACTATAAAATAGTGTGTGACTGTGTTTCATGGTTTGTAGGCTCCTTAGTGAAAGGAAAGTCTTAAGGCTACAGCATATAATCCCAAGTTCCCAAACTTTGTGGCAGCTGTTGGGAAAAAGCCCATAAAGACATGGTTTGCCAAGTTTGGTGTGAAGGAAATTGATTGGCCTGCACAAGCTCCTCCAGCACCTTTGAGATGATTTCCAACACTGGCTTCATGATAGTTCTCAGCTCCTAAATCTAGTGGAAAGCCTTCCCAGAAGAGTGCAGGCCATTATAGTGGCAAATCATATTAATGACCATCAGGGGCGTAGCAGCAAATTCTGGGCCCTGTACACTCTCAATATCAGTGGGCTCTTATCCATGCCAGTACATGAGGAACGTGATTTTCATGGGCCCCTCTCCCTACTTGGGCCCTGGGTAGGTCCACTTCCCACCCCACTACCACGCCCATGATAACCATAGTTCAACAATAAGAAGTTCAACAAGTACATACAGATGTGATCCAAGTCAAGTCTCAAGTCAAGTGGGGTTTTATTGTCATTTCAACTACATACAGAGTACACAGTGAAACGAAACAACGTTCCTCCAGGACCATGGTGCAACATAGACAGTGCATACAAGACACAAGTGCAACACAAACAAACAAGTGCGGACAGACAACACAACACAGTACAGACAGAGAATAATAAATAATTGCTGGTAGTGTGCAAATTGTGCAATGTGTAATAAATAGAGTCCAGTGAGGTAGTAAAGTTATTAGTGCAATGCTTTGTGCAAAAAAATGCTTCCCCTTTTTTATCTGAGGTAAATGGTTGGAGAGAGAGAGAGAGAGAGAGAGAGAGAGAGTGTACATGTACCAGAAAGATATCAGTTCAGACGTTGAGTTGTGTTGAGAAGTCTGATGGCTTGGAGGAAGAAGCTGTTGCAGAGTCTGGTCGTGCTGGACCGGATGCTGCGGTACCTTCTTCCTGATGGCAGGAGGGAGAACAGTCTGTGTGAAGGGTGGGTGGGGTCATCCACAGTGCTGGTTGCTTTGCGGATGCAGCGGGTGGAGTAAATGTCCAAGACGGAGGGGAGAGAGACTCTGATGATCCTCTCAGCTGTCTTCACAATGCGTTGGAGGGACTTGCGCTTAGAGGCTGTGCAGGTTCCAAACCAGGCAGTGATGCAGCTGCTTAGGAAACTTTTGATGATGTAGGGTGTTTACATGTTGGGTTGGGCAAACGTCTATAATGTCTTTATCATAACAAATTCTATTAAATTCTCAATTCTAAACAGCTCTCATGACCATGTTATATTAAGAAGTTTCATCTCCACTCTAATTGCTTCTTTTGCCTGTGCAGATTTGAGTTGTGATCTAAGCAAAAGGCCTCCTGGAAGAAGCTGTGAAGGTGATCTTAACTACTTTACCTACTACAACCGATGCACATCTGTGAATAGTTCTAGATAAAGCGTGTTAAATGTGAGACACTGAGAAGATATGATTGCATCAGGCTTCAGCAACAAGACAGAGGGCAAGGTTGGAACAAACAGACTTACTTACAAGTACACATGCTTTAATCGAACAGCCAGCTAAGGAAACAAAGGCTAAGATGAGTTCCACTATCCATATATTCACAGAACCTCGCCCAAGCCCGCTCTTAACACTGTGTCTATGCACTACTTCCCCTCTATTCATTCAGACATAGCAGCTGAAGAGGAGCTGCTGCAGACCCAGTTGTCTGAGACGGAGCAGCAGTTGGCCGAGCAGGAGTGTTCCCAGAGAGAGCTCAGGGCCAATCTTCAGCACAAGGGGGCGCAGGCGTTGGCGCTGCAGGTGCGCTTGCGGGATGAGGAGCGCCGCTTTTTGGAGGAACTGAAGCGACGCAGTCATAAAATCACTGCCCTGAGCCGCGACCTCCGCAAACAAACTGACATTGCTGCCCAGCTCGCTTTCCAACTGCACTCCACACGCTTCCGCCTCTACCACCAGACTGAGGAGGAGGAGGAGGAGGAGGAGGGCGAAGGGGACACGCAGGTAGGAGAAAGTACAAATGATGAGTTCATGGTTACAAAGTTGAGGTGGCGCAAATTTTGATTTCTTTAATGCTGTCATACATCACATGTTTATTAGGGTCACTGTCATCTAATGCTGGGACGATATCTGGAGCAGCTAACTCGGCAAAACTAAATAAACCCAGCAGCTAAGACTAGTCCTAACAGAATCTAACTAATCGTGAAGGGAGCCCAAGCTTGCAATGATGGACTCAAAACACCTGTGCATCATGCAGTGGCGTTATTGATTTTGGGAATGTGTATATGAGGGTACCTTCAGGGCACATGACTGTTTACACTAATGACAGATGTGGGTCACTTATACAACGTGAAAGGTCAAACATCAGCACAGATAACTTGCAATGCGAATTCAGTCAACAGCTATTCAGTGCATATCATGGCGTGGCAGGATTACTGCTACTATGACTTTGCTATGTTCCATTAACCCTTTGACGCACAAGTTCAGCAAATCCTTTCTAAAGCACAGTATGGTTCAAACGTGACCTGTATTAATTTCTTATGTTCTTTTATGTATTGCTCAGTATCTCTTTCGTATATCTTTTCAAATAAGTTTATTTCATTATTAAATCTTCCTCGTGTTCATTAAAAATCTTGTTTTTGATCACATTAAATCATTATTTTAATTCTTATTTATTTACTTCATGAACAAAAATAGCTTTTGTGAAATGTTCCTGACTGAAAATGTTTACAAATGTTTTTAGTTCCTATTGTGAGTTCCATTTTCATGAAAGCTTTGGAGGTGAAGATAATAGAGAGAGAATGCCAACCACAAGTATTAGTCAACAGGAGCTCCAGTGTTTAGACAGGAATCTGGTATACGCCACTGGCCCTTACTGTCCTTCTTATACTTTTATCTGATGTCATTTCAGTGTGTAGGAATGTTATCTAACTTGAAGTATAGATGTAGCAATATTTAGTACTAGTACTAGTTCTCAACCTCATTATTTAGAGGGTCCAGTGAGACTTGGAGGACAATGACCACAGACCAAATATATCGTATTAACTAAAAATTAACTAAAAATTAATTAATTCCATAGTGAATACATAAGGGTCCGTTTTGACCCATGTTGTGCATTAGAGGGGTAATAATACAAAAATGATTTTTAGTAAAGAGTTAAAATAATAAAACTGAAATGAGCATTTGTGATTATCAAAAACAAAGGATTTGAGGAATTCAAGGATGCTTGAATGATAAAATTATTTCTTTATATCATTTGTGCATCAAGAAGAGTTAAGGGAATCCCCAGCAAAACGTAAAGGGTAGTTCCACTACTATGTTAGCTCAGTTGAAGTGAGTTAAAAGAGATTTCAAAAGAAATCGAGTTGACTTGTTTGCCTTTATGAATCTGAACATGGAATACAAAGTGGTTTATAAGCCGTAACAGTAGATAGATAGATAGATAGATAGATAGATAGATAGATATATGGATAGATAGATAGATAGATAGATAGATAGATAGATAGATAGATAGATAGATAGATAGATAGAATGCATAACATTTCCAAAACATAAGTTCACAAACTACTCCATGTCTTGTAGAAGACCACTGATACAGCATGCTAAAGGCTACACAGCTAACAACCACAAAAAAGAAAGGCACTACATGGCAACCAAGTTTACAGCCAGACGAACCAGTTATTTATGAACGTTATGTGCTCTTTGCTAAAACTTCAGCAACATTAAACCTTAAGCATTTAAAGCCTGTGTGGCTGATCAGCTCTCTGAGGAGTTCCATTTATGCTTTGTATGGTCGCTTGTGTTGAGACAGGTATGATGTACATCCATCAAAGTGGGCGAGACCATAGTTCATCTTCAGTATCTACACTACACCAACACTAACTGTATGTGTATAAACAGGTGTGACTATATATACTGTAATATAGCACTGTACACTGTTATGACCTATATACTGAAATACTTCCTCTCAGTACTTTGTTTAAGTCCCTGTCCTCAGAAAGCACTGTTCTCCATGTACAGGAACCAGGATGCTCTGGTAGTTCCCTCCAGGCTTCGCCTGTCAGAGCAGTAGCGAGACATCGCAGCCACTCCTCTGCACGGATAAGGAGGTCGGATCGAGCAAGGGAGTGCGTGCCACGTGAAAGAGTGCTGGGGCCAGAGGAGCCTCGGCCTATGCCTGACCCTGCCCTCTTCCTCTATCCCTTCCGACACAGGCTACTGCCTCTGCACACGTCGCTGGGTGGACGCTGGAGGGAAGGGGGGCTAGCAGAGAGGTCGGACGGTCGGAGGGGTAGAGTAAGGACGCGATCAATGAGAGATGATATTGGACCAGAGACTACGGAGTTATAGGGCAGCATTAATATAAATGCTCTTACCAGTTACACTATATTTCAGTTGTATAGTATTGATATCAGTCCATTCTAAGACAGTGGTGTACTACAATAACCTGACTAGCCCAGAATAATGAACCAAATGTATTTGTAACCTTATACTACTTATTGCACCTTGTATTAGCCATTCAATGTCTGTCAACCATGCAATGGAAAAGTGCCACTGAACGAAGAGATTGAATTTTGTTTAGTTATACACAAACAGCGAACAGCACCTGTTATTATATATACAAGCAGACTTGAATTTTGAATACCGTGTCCAAAAAAAATTATTTTATATGATAAAGTAAGTAAGTGATGGTTAGATTGATCTGAATACAAACAAAGATTTGTGCTCATGCAAGCTTAGAGAATATGTGGACATTATGGAATTCTTATTTTCAGATATGGACATTAAAAGTTGTCCACAGCTGTTCTCAGATTATATCAGATGCGGGTCAGTGCAGTGATACCAGCCAATTGAGGATCAGTGTACATCCTGATTAATGATAAATAGTGCTCTCCTTCAAGCGTGTTGAACCATGTATTGAGCTGCACCAGCCATATTTTGCACAGACGAAGTTGGTCGGGTACATGTGTCCCCGAGAAAGGACATATTTGAGTTAACTTTCCAAGGTTTTAACAAGGACACATAAAACAGGGTTAACACTGGCAAACGATGAGAGGAAGTCGAATATTGTTCTATACAGAAAAAAGAGTCTTTCCAGTGTAGGCAAACAGCAGCTGATGTTCTGATGGTCCAGTTAACAGTAGACATCATACGTTTAGGATTAAGAGCTTAGGTTTAACCCTAACCCAGACTAAAAGAGGATGACTGCGACATAATTATGAAACCGTCACAAACCAAAATACATACTGTAAACTGGAATCACACTGTCAAGTTTTCTTTCCAGTTTAATGATCTGACCAGGTAGTGTGTTGTGATTGATTTCAGACACATTAATAAAATAATTTGTGTTTGTTATTTCTTTGACTCATACTTTTTGATCCAGATTATTTTATATCCTGCTTTCATGAAAGACACGCGACAAGACTCTTCTCTGTCCTGGCACCCAGATGGTGGAACGAACTTTCACTAGTTGTCCGAACAGTGAACTCTCTCACGGTCTTCAAAAGCAGACCCATCTCTTTGTGAAGCACTTATAAGCACTAATCTACTGAAGCATTGGTATAAACCATAATTGCACTTGATCTTCTAGGAACACTGGCTGAGTGTTGCACTTATACTGTGTGTAGTCTTGTATTTATCCTCTTCTCTGTAGGTATTCCAGTCTTGCTAGGTATTGCTCTGTGTCTAATCTTATATTTTGTTGTCTTCTTACTAGGTATCATCACTGGTCCTTGTTTATGGCAGTGTTTGAGTATAAGAGTAGTTTGGACTTAAACCTGTTTGTACTACATAGAGATACATACTCTGGCTGAACACATAGCAGTTATGTAAGTCGCTCTGGATAAGAGCATCTGCTAAATGCTGTAAATGTAAATGTTAATGTAAGTTCACAGCGAGCATAAACTTATTTGGTAGTGAGAGACGGTTCTAAAAAAACAAGTATCGTTATTGATAATCACCTCTACTACACCATGTGCTGAACAAAGGCATTCTTAAATCTACGTGTATGGTCCTGTTTTTCATCAAACATCAAAAATCTTCTTAATTCAAAGATCATCAAGTATTATCAGGTATTACCAGGTAGTCTGCATATGAATGTGCTACATACAAACGAACTCTGCTGGCCAAAATGTGTCAAATGTGGTTATTAAAAAGGGAACTCAGTCTTTGAACAGACCCATTAAGAGTGATTATTAAAGATGTGAAATCGGTTAATTGTAGGGAATCTTAAAGACTCTGAGTTCTTACAGTGTTGGTGATGGGAACCAGGAGTTGCCATGTCTACAACACCTATATAATCTTTAAACCACTGGTGATGTTGATGATAGTGAAATAGTCATGAATCTGAAAAATAGTACTTGTTCGAGGGGCTTAAAATCAATTTTAGGCCTAAACTTTATTATAGATCTATTTTAAAACAATGTGTCTGACATCAGGCAGGCACAAAGCTGAGCTTAATAAATAACAACTGTCTGTGAGGGCACTTTCAAAGGCACTGTCAGCTGTGTGGTTCCTATCACCACCACTGTGACCCACTGTGATTCAGCAACTTTCACTACAGTATTTCACACCAAACCACTATGAATTATTTGCATCTCATCCAGGTTTAAAAAATCTCAATATAGTTCCCTATTAAGCCTGTTTAACAGCAATGGCCTATACCTGATGGTGCTGTTATAGAACAAAGCTAAAAACAACATCAGACTTTCTTTTATCTGATCTCCTCTCCTGTCGAGACTCAACAGTGATAAGGCAAAAGCCTTTCTCCATCAAAGACTTCCGTTGACATGCTGGCATCTCCTATCCTGGACTAAGACCACCTCCTTCACCCTGACATAGTCCTGAGCAGTAGCCTTCGAGCTGTTCTGCATGGAGAAGACTTAACCCAGCCGTTAGAGCTTATGTTAGTACAGAGAGGACGAAAGGATGGAGGAGATCAAACTCATGAAAGCTTTGGAGGTGAAGATAATTGAGGTAGAATGTCAAACACAAGCATTAGTCAACAGGAGCTCCAGTATTAGGAGAGGAATCAGGTATACGCCACTGGCCCTTACTGTCTTCCTTATACTTTTATCTGGTGTCATTTCAGTGTGTGGGCAAGTTATCTAACTTAAAGCAGTACTTGTACTAGAGGGTCATTATTTAGAGGGTCCAGTGAGACTTGGAGGACAATGACCACTGACCACATATATTAAATAAAAATGAACTATTTTTATAGTTATGCTCTTATATAGTATTATATATTAAACTTAGACCAAGCTCTATATGTGGGCATGCCACCCACTACAAACTGATGCCGTTTCAGGGGTTGAGTGGTCTGTTCAGAGGGCTCTTGTGAGGAAAAATAAGATCTTACCATGACCTTCCTCCATAAAAAAGACATTTGGTTGTACCTAATGCCCTTGTGCCTGGCCCAGTGAGCTTCTTTAAGTGGTGCGCACTCATTAATTACATGCTGTCAAAGTAGGTGTGCGCACAAAGAGAGAAATAATAACATTGGTTAGTGAACAGACATTTGCGGACCACCTTATTGCTTTGCTTAGCTTAACATTTATTTCCCGGCTGTTTTTCGACACCTCCTCAGACAAATGAACGCTTCAGCATTCTGCTGTTACTGCAGCAGCTTGCCATAGCAACCAGCCGGGAGCAGCCATGAGCCAGCAGTCGATTCAAAGGGGACAGCAAAAAGAGGAGTGTCTGACACAGTCCTGCTCCCTCTGCCTGATAAGCACAATGTGGAAGTAAAGCACTTAGCAAAGCTATTTATACAGACGACCCAAGTGAGCACGTGATGAATATATTGAACAGCATCCAGGAAGTTGTGTGAGTCACGTGACCCCTTCATTCATTGGGTGACCAATTGCCTTTGTGTTGGAGCTGTGGAGAGAGATGAGTTAGGGCTTCTCTTTTTTTTTTTTAAAGCTGCTTGGGAATAGAAGTGGGCTACACAGAGCAATGGGGGCCTTGGTCAGACTCCTCCTCCTCCTCCTCCCTGGGAAAGTGTGTGTGCATGAGGGAGAAGGAGGGGGAGAGCAAGACAGAGGCACACAATGAAGGGCAGGAGAGGATACAATCAGAGGTTGTATAACCTCTGCCGGTAAAAGCGGGAGCATATGCCTCGGACAGTGATCTGCTTTCTCACGCTTCTGTAGGCGTCCGTGGGCTGTCAACCGGCTGTGTTGAGGAGAAGAAGAAAATGGTGAGAACTGGTTTCTTTCTCTCATAGCATTGTTTCTGGGCACCTGCTGTTCTGCAGGAGCTTTCTGCACCATGGGACGGAACGCTGATCCATGGCCCGGGTAAACTTTCTGAGCGTTGACAGTTTCCTGCAAGTGCTGCCTTCGTTTGTTTGGAGGAAACTTCTACAGCTTTTAGGATACTTCAAAATTGGACGTCTGAATAACTTCAGGTTCACTTTATGGCATTAACAATGACACATCCAGGTGGAAACATGTGTTCCAGACTGTGCTCTCTGAAGAATACATGTTTGTGCTACCAGATACAGCCACGTGGTGCCAAACTTCGGACCGGCTTCATCAGCCTGGTCTGCTCTGCAGCTGATCTCTGCACACCAACTGTCAAGGACACTCAGCAAAAGGCTACAATGACTTAACCTGCAGCTGTTTTCTATAAACTCAAGCATCATCGATAGTTCTCTTGAAAAATGGGAAACCTACTTAAATGCTGCTACCAAGTGTCTCATTTTCTCTGGGGTCAGAATATTCCTGGCCAAACTGAGGAGCGATCTCCTCTCCTGTCAAGACAAAACAGTGATGTTGAAAGCCTTTCTCCATCAAAGACTTCCGCTGACCTGCTGGCATCTCCTGTCCTGGACCAGGACCACCTCCTTTACCCTGACATAGTCCTGAGCAGTAGCCTTCGAGCTGTTCTGGACAGAGAAGACTTAACCCAGCCGTTAGAGCTTGTGCTAGCACAGAGAGGACCAAAGGATGGAGGAGATCAAACTCATGAAAGATTTGGAGGTGAAGCTAACCGAGGGAGAATGTCAAACACAATCATTTGTCAACAAGAGCTCCAGTATTTGGAGAGGAATCAGGTATACGCCACTCAGAACGAATGGCCCTTGCTGTCTTCCTTGTACTCAGAGCAAAGGCCTACAGAGCAATCCAATGCTGCTAACTGTGCTTCTCACACCCTGATCTACACTCATGGACAGGGAAGTGGAATCTGGACTAATTCCATCAGTCAAGGAGTGCAGGGGACTGCTAGCCAACAACTCACTGCTTCAGAGCCACAATCTGGAGTCATCTTTAGCACACCTGTGTTGGAAAAACTGTCAAAGGATGCTACACAGACAGACTTTGACTCCATTAAAGCAGGAGAGTGTAGGACTCATACTGAGAAGAAACCACAAGATGCCACTGAACTAGAACTTGGTCCAGATCAGATGGATCAAGACTTGGTGCAATGGGGTAAGAACCCGGGACCAGAAGTTATACAGACAACAGAACGTCTGCTGCTGAGAGCGCCCCATGTGGATGACAGCAAAAGATGTAAAGATGTAGATAATGGTGAAGTTACAGTGGATCTCGAAGGAAACCAACAAGTGGAACGTCATAGGCAGAACATAGCACAGCCAGATGAGGCAGGAATTCCTGTGAGTGGAGATGGAGAACGTGGAGAACCGTGTACCAAACCTGGAGACCATGATTCATTATGTGCAAAGGACCCAGCACTAAATTTGTTGGAGTTAAAGCAGCAAGAGGAAAAGAATCAACAGGAGACCTCACCAATAGAGCAGGTGGAGTTAGAGCGAGAGTCTGTCCAGCCAGAAAGAGACCTTACACAGAGGGTGAAGGCCACTGACCAGATGCAAGCGCACTCAGAACACCACACTGCTGAGAATGGACCAGAGGATGGAGAGAGGATGGAGCTGAGAGCTGCTTTAGAAGAACAACATAAGCAAAGGTCAGAAACACAGATGAACAATGAAGCTGAGGTGGATCAGAATAATGACCTGACAAGAGGAGTTGTGGTGCAGATTCAACAGGAAGAAAACACATCTGAGCAGACAGTCATGGCTACTGACCAAGTAACAAAGGAGACTGATCGCTTTACCCTGTTTGTGGTTGACAAGCTGTTCCTGGCCACCCCAAGTATTACAGGTTTGTCATTATCATATTAAAATGTCAAAAATGTACTTTGGAAGTATCTTGGAAGTTGTTGAGAATGTTTAACTGCTTGCATGCCTTTCCTAGGGTTGCTAGTAGCTGTTATGCTTATTTCTGTCACACACAGGATGACAACAGCTTAACTATTCTCTCAGCATTTATGGAGAAAGTTGTTGCTATCCTGTTGCTACCTCATTTGTGATGAACTGAAGAAAAATGACTGGCATTTGGCACTGATTGATAGTATACACACATCATCAACAACATTCAGCATCTACGTATGTCAGAGATTTCCAACACTGCTAATTTTTTTTGTGTGTAAATCTATAACCACGCCAAAAGCCCTAGTTGTTGACATGTGGCTTGAACATACAGAAAACCAGTCAAAGAAAAGTCGTCCTTGCCAGAGGTGTCAAGAAACGAAGGACAAATACTTTGTTACCTTACTTAAGTAGAGATTTTGGTTGTTTATACTTTACTGGAGTAATAATTTTTCAGCTGACTTTTTACTTCTACTCTTTACATTTACACTCCATTATCTGTACTTTCTACTCCTTACATTTACACTCCATTATCTGTACTTTCTACTCCTTACATTTACACTCCATTATCAGTACTTTCTACTCCTTACATTTACACTCCATTATCAGTACTTTCTACTCCTTACATTTACACTCCATTATCAGTACTTTCTACTCCTTACATTTACACTCCATTATCAGTACTTTCTACTCCTTACATTTATACTCCATTATCTGTACTTTCTACTCCTTACATTTACACTCCATTATCAGTACTTTCTACTCCTTACATTTACACTCCATTATCTGTACTTTCTACTCCTTGCATTTACACACCATTATCAGTACTTTCTACACCTTACATTTACACTCCATTATCAGTACTTTCTACTCCTTACATTTACACTCCATTATCAGTACTTTCTACTCCTTACATTTACACTCCATTATCTGTACTTTCTACTCCTTACATTTACACTCCATTATCTGTACTTTCTACTCCTTACATTTACACTCCATTATCTGTACTTTCTACTCCTTACATTTACACTCCATTATCTGTACTTTCTACTCCTTACATTTACACTCCATTATCAGTACTTTCTACTCCTTACATTTACACTCCATTATCAGTACTTTCTACTCCTTACATTTACATTCCATTATCAGTACTTTCTACTCCTTACATTTACACTCCATTATCAGTACTTTCTACTCCTTACATTTACACTCCATTATCAGTACTTTCTACTCCTTACATTTACACTCCATTATCAGTACTTTCTACTCCTTACATTTACATTCCATTATCAGTACTTTCTACTCCTTACATTTACACTCCATTATCTGTACTTTCTACTCCTTACATTTACACTCCATTATCAGTACTTTCTACTCCTTACATTTACACTCCATTATCTGTACTTTCTACTCCTTACATTTTAAACTTAGCCTCGTTACTCCTATACATACATCCATATCCAGATGTTCTCTCACTCTTCTTTCTCTGTACAGTCTACTACATACATACATCCATATCCAGATGTTCTCTCACTCTTCTTTCTCTGTACAGTCTACTACATACATACATCCATATCCAGATGTTC
Source organism: Megaleporinus macrocephalus (assembly GCA_021613375.1). Taxonomy (NCBI): domain Eukaryota; kingdom Metazoa; phylum Chordata; class Actinopteri; order Characiformes; family Anostomidae; genus Megaleporinus; species Megaleporinus macrocephalus. The sequence goes on along the minus strand of CM038717.1, from coordinate 29,806,017 downwards.
TCTCACTCTTCTTTCTCTGTACAGTCTACTACATACATACATCCATATCCAGATGTTCTCTCACTCTTCTTTCTCTGTACAGTCTACTACATACATACATCCATATCCAGATGTTCTCTCACTCTTCTTTCTCTGTACAGTCTACTACATACATACATCCATATCCAGATGTTTTCTTACTCTTCTTTCTCTGTACAGTCTACTACATACATACATAAATTTCCAGATGTTCTCTCACTCTTCTTTCTCTGTACAGTCTACTACATACATACATCCATATCCAGATGTTCTCTCACTCTTCTTTCTCTGTACAGTCTACTACATACATACATCCATATCCAGATGTTCTCTCACTCTTCTTTCTCTGTACAGTCTACTACATACATACATCCACATCCAGATGTCCTCTCACTCTTCTTTCTCTGTACAGTCTACTACATACATCTATATCCAGATGTTCTCTCACTCTTCTTTCTCTGTACAGTCTACTACATACATACATCAATTTCCAGATGTTCTCTCACTCTTCTTTCTCTGTACAGTCTACTACATACATACATCCACATCCAGATGTTCTCTCACTCTTCTTTCTCTGTACAGTCTACTACATACATCTATATCCAGATGTTCTCTCACTCTTCTTTCTCTGTACAGTCTACTACATACATACATCAATTTCCAGATGTTCTCTCACTCTTCTTTCTCTGTACAGTCTACTACATACATACATCAATTTCCAGATGTTCTCTCACTCTTCTTTCTCTGTACACTCTACTACATACATACATCCATATCCAGATGTTCTCTCACTCTTCTTTCTCTGTACAGTCTACTACATACATACATCAATTTCCGGATGTTCTCTCACTCTTCTTTCTCTGTACAGTCTACTACATACATACATCCACATCCAGATGTTCTCTCACTCTTCTTTCTCTGTACAGTCTACTACATACATCTATATCCAGATGTTCTCTCACTCTTCTTTCTCTGTACAGTCTACTACATACATACATCAATTTCCAGATGTTCTCTCACTCTTCTTTCTCTGTACAGTCTACTACATACATACATCCACATCCAGATGTTCTCTCACTCTTCTTTCTCTGTACAGTTTACTACATACATCTATATCCAGATGTTCTCTCACTCTTCTTTCTCTGTACAGTCTACTACATACATACATCAATTTCCAGATGTTCTCTCACTCTTCTTTCTCTGTACAGTCTACTACATACATACATCAATTTCCGGATGTTCTCTCACTCTTCTTTCTCTGTACACTCTACTACATACATACATCCATATCCAGATGTTCTCTCACTCTTCTTTCTCTGTACAGTCTACTACATACATACATCAATTTCCGGATGTTCTCTCACTCTTCTTTCTCTGTACAGTCTACTACATACATACATCCACATCCAGATGTTCTCTCACTCTTCTTTCTCTGTACAGTCTACTACATACATACATCCACATCCAGATGTTCTCTCACTCTTCTTTCTCTGTACAGTCTACTACATACATACATCAATTTCCAGATGTTCTCTCACTCTTCTTTCTCTGTACAGTCTACTACATACATACATCCACATCCAGATGTTCTCTCACTCTTCTTTCTCTGTACAGTCTACTACATACATCTATATCCAGATGTTCTCTCACTCTTCTTTCTCTGTACAGTCTACTACATACATACATCAATTTCCAGATGTTCTCTCACTCTTCTTTCTCTGTACAGTCTACTACATACATACATCCACATCCAGATGTTCTCTCACTCTTCTTTCTCTGTACAGTCTACTACATACATCTATATCCAGATGTTCTCTCACTCTTCTTTCTCTGTACAGTCTACTACATACATACATCAATTTCCAGATGTTCTCTCACTCTTCTTTCTCTGTACAGTCTACTACATACATACATCAATTTCCGGATGTTCTCTCACTCTTCTTTCTCTGTACACTCTACTACATACATACATCCATATCCAGATGTTCTCTCACTCTTCTTTCTCTGTACAGTCTACTACATACATACATCAATTTCCGGATGTTCTCTCACTCTTCTTTCTCTGTACAGTCTACTACATACATACATCCACATCCAGATGTTCTCTCACTCTTCTTTCTCTGTACAGTCTACTACATACATACATCCACATCCAGATGTTCTCTCACTCTTCTTTCTCTGTACAGTCTACTACATACATACATCAATTTCCAGATGTTCTCTCACTCTTCTTTCTCTGTACAGTCTACTACATACATACATCAATTTCCAGATGTTCTCTCACTCTTCTTTCTCTGTACAGTCTACTACATACATACATCCACATCCAGATGTTCTCTCACTCTTCTTTCTCTGTACAGTCTACTACATACATACATCCACATCCAGATGTTCTCTCACTCTTCAACACTGCACATGTTAAGTTTACAGGTGTGTGTGTGTATGTCTGTGTGTGTGTGATTGTATGAGGATGGCTAGGTTGGGTGTGTTTGTTACTTCTGTAATGTCCAAACACAAATTCCTTGTTTGTGTAAGCATACTTGGCCAATAACGTCTGATTCTGATTCTGATACGTTCAGACCTTACCTGTGACCACTGTGGGTCATTTCTCCTGTTCATCTAATGCAAGTTCCAGGTGCTGATAATGCATTCAGCGACCAAGCAGAGCTGGACAGGTACACAGTCAAAGACCACCAGGAGGAACCTGCTACTCTGGAAGACACCCCTGAAGATATAGGATTCACAATCAAGATCCAGGCTCCTGGCACTGAACCCACTGACTTCCAAGTAAACGTTTTTTTGGCTGTTCATAAACTATAGCTGTTCAGGCCATATTATATTATGAAATGAACTTTTTATGCCAGTGCATCTCTCATTTTCTTTTTCTTTTTTTTGCTGGAGTGGACACTTCCTACTGCCCTGTCCATTAATCTGTAGTTCCTCTATTTGTTCTGACCTCCAGGTGTCACCTTTAGCCATGGTACAGGAAATCAAGCAGGTGTTGATGGACCGCGAGGAGACTTGCCACCGTACTTGCTTCTCCCTCCAGTTGGAGGGAAGTACGCTGGATAACTTTGCCCACCTGCGGTCAGTTGCTGGTCTACAAGAGGGCTCGCTTCTCAGGATTGTGGAAGGTGAGACCCTAATGTCTAACAGTAAAAATTTTACAAAAGCCAACGCCCACTCTAATAGATCCACTTGTACCAGCACACCACACACTAAGACACCACCAGCATGTCAGTATCACTGCAGTGTTGGGAATGGTTCACCACCCAAATAATATCTGCTCCTGTGGTCTTTTGGGGGTCCTGATCGTTAAAAAACAGATTAAAAGGGAGATAACAAAGTATACAGAGATACAGATGGACTACAGTCTGTAGGTGTAGAGCTATAAAGTGCACCTGTATAGTATATGAAGCTGATATGATGAACAATGTGTTTAGATAGAAGGAGATGGTTTTAATGTTATGGCTGTTCTGTGTATATACCCATAATGTGCAAAGCTGCAAGACACTGATAGCATGTGAGCATTTTCTAGCATGGTGTTTTTATCAGCTCCTTATGGTTGAACTTCAGAGCCATACACAATTCGGGAGGTTCGTATCCATCTACGTCACATCAGAGATCTGCTGAAGAGTTTGGACCCCACAGACGCCTATAATGGAGTGGAGGGCAGCTCATTGTCCTTCCTCAGGTTCTTCACAGAAGAGCATATGGAAGGTGAGAGGAACGCAGTTCTTGTAATAGAATTTGAATGATTTTATAGATTTTTTGTAAATTTTATAGATTGTAACATTAATGTGAAGAGTCTAAGTAGAGCTATCGCCTTTACTAAAGAACCCTTGGAGAACCATCTTTTTTAAGCATGTACCTTTTAATTCCTTAGACAGCAGCAAGGTGAAGAAGAGAGGTGAGGAGATGAAGCAATTCAGCTGCAGCCCTCCTGAGTACATTCTTCCAGGAACAAAGGAGTGTCCTCTGGCACCGCTGCAGCCTCAAACCGAGAACTTGAAGGTAGGATCAAGGACATAAAAGCGGGGTCTGAGACCACGATCGACTTTTGTAATATTTTTCAGTGCAAATTACAATATCAGTATAAAGGTTTGAGTGAACAGTGGGGTCTTTGAAATGTCCACCCTTTTGTGTGCATTCAAACTGGCATGTACTCCACACGTTTGTACAGAAGCCTTGAGAGTCGTGTGAACGTGTTTCAATGGAAGGAATAAAAAAGGAATTCTGGTCTAGTTGTAAAAAAGGCTTTATCATGAGAAGAGGTCATGTGACAACATTGTATCGATATACAGCATCAATATTTTATTATAGAAATGTAGAGTAAGATTTTATGTAAAGTAAGTTTTTATGATAGTGTTAATCAGCCCGTCTGCTTAACAAACCGTTTTAGGTGTGCCATAAAAAGGATTTAGATGAACAGCATGAAAACTTGACATTGACAAAGTTTTCCTTTTGGGGAAGGTATTATAAGGTATTATATTGAATTATATCATTGCTGTCCAAAGAAAAACATGTCATGATGAATGGACCAGTAGAAATGCTCTGAAATAGCTTGGAAAAAATTCTGGTTCCATTGACTTTGAAAGTAAATTTTTATTTATTTATTTATTTTGTTCTCTCCTGTAAAGTTGCCATTTGCATTTTTTGATTGGACAGTGACAATGTGTTACCGCAGTTCTCATCATTTCGTGTTAATGTTTTTTTAAATTGCTGTAATATTTTACTGTGACTTAAGTATCTACAATATCATATTGTGGGGCTTTTGGTGATTCCCACCCCTAATGGCCAATGTCAAGGACCAGTTTCAGTTTGAATAGTGATCTAGAAATAGTGCAGAATCTTTTATTTCTTAAACTTAAGTTTTAAATTCCAGGTTTAAAAGAAACAAAAAATGGGCCCCTACTTTGTGTCAATTAATTGTGTGTTATATGTAACCTGCTGAAAATAATTAATAATTAAATTTTATAATAGTATTAAACTGCTAAGATCTAAACAAAGTAATTCAAAGTAGGTAGATATCAAAATATGCCATTCTGAAGAAAATTTTAATTTGACTTAACTCCAGAATGATCAAGGCATTCAAAACATTTAATGTCTATACAAGCTACCTCAGAGAAAGTTATTCAATGGCATGATTACTAATAGCTACTGATCCCTAATGTCTGAGGCTTTGATAGAGAGATGATCGTTTGAAGATAAGGTTTTGCCCTAGAACAACTTTTTTTAAAAATTGAATGGTGGAGAGGCACATGGCAATATAATACTTTATATATAAAATTTTTATAATGTACTGTATCATTATTAACTTTAGTAAATAAAATTGATTTTATGTTGAAAATTGTTCTTGTGTTGTGTTGAAAATTGATGTTGTGGCATTAGTTGTCTTACCCCCACCACCACCACCCATACAAAGAGTCAGTAGGTTTCTAAAGAATTAACTAATGCATTCATTGTTTTTGATACAACATCAACCACTCCAGTAATACAAAAAAATTTAATGCATTCGCTTTGAGTGTGCAACCTTAACTATTATGTTCTGGGTGCTTGTGTTAATAGCCCACTGAGTGCCTGAAGGTTTTGGCGACAAGTAGCTGGAATCCTCCTCCAGGAAACAGAAAGATGCACGGTGATCTCATGTACTTGAATGTGGTTACCATGGAGGACAGACACTGCAGCGTTACAGCTTCAACGCGGGGCTTTTATCTCAACCAGTGAGTAAACAGAGAAGATTAGAAAAGGCTTGGAAATCCTTTGAATTTCTTCAGAGATGTTTGTGAAAATGAACACTGAAATGAAAACAAGCAGAACGGACTAGCATTGCATTATGCATGACCTTGCTCTGCACTTGTATTTGAATCTCCGGCCTTATACATATTCATGGTGCTGTTTTGTCTTTTCTAGATCCACCACTTACAGTTTCAACCCAAAGCCAGCAAGTCCCAGTGTGCTTAGTCATTCTTTGGTGGAGCTCCTGAGCCAGATCAGTCCAGTTTTTAAGAAGAATTTCAGCGCTCTACTGAAGAGGAGGTACATGTGTAAAGAGTTTTTATAGAAATCTTATAAAAATATTTTTGTGGCTATTTTTTCTTTCTGAATGGTTCTTTGCACCATGCTGTGCTTTTCAGAACATCAACACACCCTTTCGAAAGGATAGCCACTCCGTTCCAGCTGTTCAGCTGGACTGCTCCAGCTCTTGACCATGCCATGGACTGCGTTCGAGCTGAGGATACCAGTTCCTCTCATATGGGCTATGAAGACCATGTGCCTGGACAGGTAGCCAACCAATCTTTGAGAACTGTTTGATGTTTTTGATGTACTGGATTTATACCTTGGCATTATATAAATGTTCTAGAGGTGCATTAAGAAGAGATTGTCTAATATAATTGCTAAAGTCTAGTTGTAAGTTAAGCTTTTAAGGAATTTTGTGGAGAAAAAGTTGCAAGCAGTCGTCATAGTGACTAATTTACTGAAAGAAGTGCAAACGTCTGCCAGTCTACCAAGAACACTCGCATGATTGGCTGTTTTAGTGAGTTCTTTACTAAAAACTTCCAACTTCAACTTTGAAACTTCATAGCTAAAATGGGAAGCTGTATGTGCGGCAATATAGTTAAATAAAGATAATTTGGGACCCTTAACTGATATACTGTATACCACAAACACTCCCAGCCAATATGTCCATGTGGGTACCAGTTTTATCTGGTTTGTATGGGTTTATGTGGGCTTTTCATTGCTGTGACATGGGCTCCAGTTGGTCTATAGGTGTGGATCCCAGTTGGGTCAGTTTGTGGGACCCATTTGGTTCACAGTTATAGGATCCAGTTGGGCTACAATTGTGGGCCCCAAGTGCATAACCAATTAGGCTGCCATTGTGGCCCACAATTAGGCTACATTTGAGGTTCCAGCAGGGTTACAGTTATTTCTGCTTTGACCTTGGGGCTAGTGGACGATTGTTCACACACTTGCAGGCCAGACTAGCCCCATTATAAAACCAATGGGCAAATCATTGTGGGCCACAACTAGGTTGCTTTAATTGGTGGCCCAATTAGCAGCCCATCTTTAATCTATGTGGGGCCCACATGGACATGCTGTTCCTCATTTAAATACAAATCTCACATTTACAAAAGAGGCCAGTAAAAACGAGACAATTACAAAATCCTAAACTGATAAATAACATTTTCTGTCCTCACAATTTACTGAGCAACAGCAATGAGACATCTACCATTCCAGGCTGTAAAGGCAATGTTAATACTTTTCATACCCTTTGTAACCAACCAAACTGTTGCGGACATGGCTAATTGTCCTCTTTAAATGAGATGACATTGCCTTCTTATTTGCCAGATTCTCAATTAAATATTCTGCTCCACCAGCACCAATTAGGGTGGAACAGAAAATTTGCAAAACAAGCTGGTGAATAGGAAGTCAAATTAGTGTCCACATCTTTAACAGGATAGTTTCTGGACAGTTTCTCAAACCTTGGACAGTATCGAGTAGCTCCATTCAACATTTAGCACTGCAGATACTGAAGAGAGGAGCAGTTTCACCTTTATTAGCATCATAACCCCAACAGCAACCTGTAAGTAGCAGCCATGCTGTGTAATTTTATCACTGTATGTGGATTAAAGCAGACGGAAAGCTTCATGGTAACAACTTTAATTTACTTTGTGATGCTTTTAGGATATTAAGCAAGCGGTATAGGTAATGTTAGCTACTAGCAAGCTCCAAGTAACTAAAGCTAGCATAGCTAACTAATTATTATGAGCTGAGCTCTTCAAGTCATCCACGAGTTCACCAAAAAATGGAAAACAGCTCATTTAACTCCAAGTCATATGGTGTAATTTGCGTGTGTAAAACCACATCTAGGCATTTTTCATCCTGAACACTTTTTTTCTATGTAGACATCCGAGTATTATTTAAATACTGAATAAATTAAGGCACGCTCAATGTTCGTCTAGCTCCACCACTGTTTGGTTGACATGCTATTTGTAAGGAAATCATTTCTAATCTCAGGATTTTTAGTATGTGCTTTTAATGGTAGTTTAAAAAAAAAAACCACTTTCATAGCACAAAAGAGCTCCTGCACCTAGAACTGTTGCATTTATTTAGGAAATCACAACAGACCTAAATAGGATAGGGTTTGTGATAACTCAAAGCTGTAGTAATTCAGTCCCATAGTCTTTATATTACAGAGGCAATTATGATTGCAAAAAAAGAATAACTTAGCAACTTAGCAACCAAGGAGAGTGAAACCGTGTACTGGATATACATTTAAACATGATGTGATTACTCAGACGTAAATGTGTTAAATGCAGATTCGGGACTGGAATGAAGAGCTTCAGAGCACCAGAGAGCTTCCACGCAAAACCCTCACTGACCGCCTACTGAGAGACAGAGCCATCTTTAAGGTGAGGTCAACACTCGCTCCTCTGTCATTTACAGAACACACATCCTTCATTTTTTCATGTTTCACACTGTACAATGGAATTCTTACTTTGCTGTTCCTCCATTCACCAGTAGATAAGAAAATAAAAAAAAAAAAAAAAAAAAAAAAAAAAAATATATATATATATATATATATATATATATATATATATATATATATATATATATATATATATATATAACATTTTTTTTATTTTTTATTTTTTTTATATATATACACCTAAATATATATATATATATATATATATATATATATATATCTATATATATATATATATATATATATATATAGCAAAATATATAAAGTATAAAAATATAAGTTGAAGTAAATAAAAGTATTTTTTAAATATATATATATATATATATATATATATATATATATATATATATATATATATATATATATATATATATATATATAAATAATTAAAAAAATACAAAATAAAAGTTATGTGTGCTTTTATGTGCAAGTATGAAGAGCAGCAGCCATAAAGTGCCAGGTGCAAGTAACAAATGTAAACAATAGTGTTTTTGTGCGAGTAGTGAATGTAAACAGTATTGTATGTAAACAGCAGTACAGTGAGTGTAAGGTGCAGTTAAAATCAGACCAGTTAAAACCAGTTCAGATAGGAGAGGTTGGAGAGGTAGTGCGTGAGGTGTTCACAAGCCTGATGGCCTGTGATTAGAAACTGTTTGTCAGTCTTGTAGTCCTGGACTTCACACTCCTGTAACGTCTGCCTGAAGGTAAAAGTGTGAAGAGTGTGTGCTGGGGGTGTGTACTGTCCCTGATTATCTTGTGGGCCCTCCTGGTGACCCTGTTGTGACACATGACCATTTTGCAACCTCTATAAATATATTGTTGTACTTTGGTTAAATATGTAAATAGCCTCTGTTCTGATTGGCTGCAGCCCAGAATGACATGTACAGAACAAACTGTTAAGATCTCACTGACATTCTCAGAGGTGTAGGAGAAAATATACCACAGACACTACTTGGATGTCTGCTGTGTCGCTGCAATGATGTATTTGCTTTGAGCCAGGAGCAGCTGAGGGGGGAACAGTGTGTTTCAATGTTGCTGAGATGTGAGTTCAGAAAATTCAGGGTTTTTTTAATGCATTTAAGTAATATACACCCACCAGCTGCTACATTGGGTTCACATCCTGGATCTACACTTGTTAAACAAGAGCACTTTGTAGATCTACACTGTAATTACACACTGCAGTCCAGCTGAATCTCTCTATACATTAGCCCCCTTTCACCCTGTTCTTCAATGTTCCTCCCCAGGACCACCACAGAGCAGGAATCATTTGGGTGGTGAATCATTCTTAGCACTGCAGTGGCACTGACATGGTGGCGTGTTAGTGTGTGGTATATACGAGTAGATCAGACACTATTAGACTCTCCTACTCTGCTGGTCCACCTTGTAGATGTATATTCAAATTTAAAAGCTCACCTGTTGCACATTTTGTGTTCTCTGGTGCTTCATCAGTGGTCAAAGGATGTAGTCCACAAGGAGACTGTTGGCTGAATAGTTTTGGTTGGTGGACTATTCTCAGCCCGGCAGAAACGCTAAGGTGTTTAAAAACTCCATCAGTACTGCTGTGTCTGATCCACTCATACCAGCACATCACACACTGACACACGGCCATCACGACAGTGTCAGTGCAGTGTTGAGAATGATCCACCACCAACATAATGTAATAATACCTGCTTTGTAATGGTCATGTGGTGGTCCTGACCATTGAAGAACAGGGTAAAGGGGGCTAACAAAGTGTGCAGAGAAACAGATGGACTACAGTATATAACTGTAAAACTACAAGGTACGCCTGTATATTATATAGAGCCGATGCAACGGAGGTGTACCTGTACATGAAGTGGCTGGTGGGTGTAAGTAATTAGTTCCAAAGTAGCCTGAAGTTCTAGGTTTCAAATGAAATAATAGCTCTGTCAATGACTCTCCCCAGGCTAACAGTGACTTTGTGACCACCGCTACACAAGGTGCAGTGGCAGTGATTGATGGCAATGTGATGCCCATCAACCCTAGTGAAGATCCACGCAATCAGATGTTCATCTGGAACAGCATCTTCTTCAGCCTGGGGTTTGATGTGCGAGAACATTATCAGGAGCTGGGCGGTGAGGCTGCAGCTCATGCTGCCTCAACCATTGATCTAAATGGTGTTAAAGCGTACAGCCTGGTGGATGCAGATGGCCTGCATGTGCTTGGTACTGTGGTGGTGGATTATCGAGGTTTCCGTGTCACGGCCCAGTCGATCGTTCCAGGCATTCTAGAGCGCGGGCAGGAGCAGAGCGTAGTCTATGGTTCCATCGACTTTGGAAAGACTGTCGCCTCTAATGAAAAGTAAGTTCATGGTGTTTGTTTATGTATTGTATTATATATATATATATACAAATCTGCTACTTTATCCTGCTAGTTGGGATCATATATATATATATATATATATATATATAGGGGGGCTGGAGCCAATCCCAGCATCATCAGGTGAAGGTAGGGTACACCATGGACAGGTCGCCAGTCCATTGCATGGCCAACATTAACTCACACACTCACACCTGTGGGCAATTTAGAGTGAGCAATCAACCTACCATGCATGTCTTTGCACTGTGGGAGGAAACCAGAGTACCTGTAGGAATCTCACTCAAGCACAGGGAGGACGTGCAAACTTCACACAGAACGGCCCGGACCGGGAATCCAACCCGGATCGTCTTGCTGTGAGGCGACAGAGCTAATGACTACACCACCATACACCAGGCGGCACACTGGTGCATATATATATATATATATATATATATATATATATACAGTGCCTTGCAAAAGTATTTGGGCCCCTTGAACTTTTCAACCTTTTGCCACATTTCAGGCTTCAAACATAATTATTTAAAATTAACATGTTTTGTGAAGAATCAACAACAAGTGGGACACAATCGTAAAGTGGAACGAAATTTATTGGATATGTTAAACTTTTTTTAGAAATAAAAAACTGAAAAGTGGGGCGTGAAAAATTATTCGGCCCCCTTACTTTCAGTGCAGCAAACTCACTCCAGAAGTTCAGTGAGGATCTCTGAATGATCCAATGTTGACCTAAATGACTAATGATGATAAATAGAATCCACCTGTATGTAATCAAGTCTTTGTATAAATGCACCTGCTCTGTGATAGTCTCAGAGTTCAAAACTGATAGAGACATACCCCAAGCGACTTGCAAACAGCAAAAGGAGGCACTACAAAGTATTAACACAAGGGGGCCGAATAATATATATATATATATTAGAAAATACGTCTAGAATGTCGTATTTTATATATGGAACCGTTTGGAAACAGATTAAAATACAAAAAAGGACCAAAAACAGCTCTACTTCAGTTATGATGTCGCGCTTGTAGCATTACAAGAACTCTTTTAGATGCTATTTAGATCCCTTTTCAAAATTATTTCATAAAGAACCTTTTACAGCATGTTTTCCATTAATCTGAAGGATGTTTTTAGGATGCAAAGTACCCTTTAACCATGCAAAGGGTTCTTTGAGAGTTCATGGTTCTATAAAAAAAAAACATTGGATCCATTAGTCACACAGTATGAAACCCATTCAGTTCTTGTATGTCCATTGTGTGGGTTCGTTTTTATATAAAAAATTTATATACATTTTCTTTTACACAGGTGGCTTGGACTTGTGTTGCCAGACACAAAATTAAAGTCTCTTTCTACGTCCTCAGGTACCTAAAGTTGCTGGACAAACCCAGCAAGCAGCTGAGAATGCAGCACCACCTAGTGCTCAACAAAGACGACACAGTTGTAGAGTTGTGCACCTCTGTGGAATGTAAGGGGATTGTGGGTAATGATGGCCGTCACTACATCCTGGACTTGCTGTTCACATTTCCGCCTGACCTCAATTTCCTGCCTTTGGAAGGGGAGGAGCTAAAGCCTGAATGTCAGCAGCTCGGTTTTCCAAGACAGCACCCACATCGTCTTGCGTGCCTGAGGCAAGAGCTGATCGAGGCTTTTGTAAACCACAGGTGAACTCCTTCCCATAGAGTCATTACGTCTGATAACTCCTTCCCATAGAGTCATTACGTCTGATAACTCCTTCCCATAGAGTCATTACGTCTGATAACTCCTTCCCATAGAGTCATTACGTCTGATAACTCCTTCCCATAGAGTCATTACGTCTGGTAACTCCTTCCCATAGAGTCATTACGTCTGATAACTCCTTCCCATAGAGTCATTACGTCTGGTAACTCCTTCCCATAGAGTCATTATGTCTGATACGCCTAATGATTATTTTGCCACAGTCTGTCATTTTGAAGAGAAATTCCACCAATGATTGAACATTTCAACAGAATTTCATCAACAAAGCCAGTCTAAGTGCTTTGATATGAATTGTAGAGACACTTATGGGGCCTGATTATCTGTAGCGTGATGGTGATAGGAACCAGGGTTAATAATGCCTGCAACACAAATCTAATCGGTTTATTTCCTATCCAAAGTAGCCAGTGATCCTAAACAGGTCTTCTGAGCTTTTATATATAAAGATGCTTATGATAAAATAGTGGGAAAGAATATACAGACTGCTTGTAACCCTTAAAACTCCACTTTAGTATCATAAACTATCATAAAACAATATCTCAGACTCCAGGCAGTGTATTCATAAGCTTTTAACATGATAACATTCTGTAAGATAGGTTGTAGAGGCATTAAGCTCTTCAGACGTCTGGTTCCTATCACCATCACTGTGACTCATTAATTTCCCCTAGAATGCAGCAGATCGTACGAAATGCCTATGTTTACTTCTTAGTTCTCCTTTAGCCCAGAAAAACAGAACTTTTACTGTCTGAACTTTTAGATATCCTATGTACATGTTCACCTTTTGTTCCCTCAGGTATTACTTACTTAGAGAAGCAGTCTCAGAAGATGTAGAGCAAGAAGACAACTGCATCAAAGCTGCTGGATCTCCTCTGGTAAAGCACAGCCCAAACACAGCTCCAAACCTCTCCAGTCTGGGTATAGATGACGGGACTCCAGACACAGCTGTCCAGAGCAGTTCTTCCAAGGAGGCTTTGCCTTCTTCCTTCACAAACACATCTTTTGGCATTCGCTTCAACCCTAATATTTTCTTTCCAGGTGTGTTGATTAGTTTGGCAGCGGTTTGGTGGCTTTATGGATGTTTCCCAATTTTATTTACATATACATGCGTGTGTGTGTGTACCAAGTTCATGCCACATTGTGGGACCAAAACCTGTGTGCTTTTCGTCCTTGTGGGAACTACGGGAACTATTTTAATATTTAAGGTCAGGATAAGTTTGAGGTTAAGGTAAGGGTAATGCCAAGGCTAAGGTCAAAGTTAGGTTAAGTTTAGTCTAGTAGTAGTTCAGGTTAAGGTTTGGACAGATTTCCAGGCAATTGAATGTAAGTCTATATACTGTCCCCACAAATACCTAAAACAAACGTGTGCGTGTTTGTTTGTTTGTTCGTTTACCAGGCGTGCGTTTTCCTAAGGAAAGTTCTAAAGATATTCAGGATCAGAAACAGCTCTTAAAGGATGCAGTTTCTTTCCTTCTTTCCAGTCAAATCCCTGCTTTTGTAAGTATTTTTCTTCCACCTATTTTTTTAAAGCATCTACATAATATGCTGGTTAATATGCAAACCATTCAGAGTGGTTTGTTGGAGAGGAACCTGCTGATTCAGAATTGTGATGGAACTAAATGTCTCACATCTGTACGTATGCTTGGTCTGAACAGACCTGAGTGAGTGAAAATTCCAGATAAATCAATGTGTTTCCGGTGGTCATGTAGATAAGGAGCTGTCTGGATCACACCATGGTGCCCATGGATGGTGTCACCCTGACTGAGGCTCTCCATCAACATGGCATCAATGTACGATACCTGGGTACAGTGCTAGAGTGTATTTTGAAAGATCCTCAGAAACAGAGACTGGATCATGTTTATGTGAGTATGTGACATTTTTGAGTTCTCTGTTGATCCATCATGGAATTATTCAAAGACTTGCGCTCGCTGGACACTTTCTTAGGTACACCTCCTTGTAAGTGACAGGAGGGTGCAATCATGTGGGCCCTCTGCACAAGCCCCGCACACTGTTGTGACACGTGGCCATGCACCTCTGAAATTGTGCCTTCACCCATGTGTGCGTCATTTAAAATGAATGAATTTGAAGTATTATTTGCTTAGCAAGTTCATTTTATATATATTATATGTATAATTATTTATTTATCCGCCCCGAGACACACACACACACAAGCACACACTGGATTGGTTAACGGCTGCTGTCTCAAATTACTTTAAGATTAAGCTTCTAGAGTCCCTTGCCTCTAGAAATGTTTCTTCGTTTATTCTCTGTGATGCATCGTCACGTCTCTGTGCTACATGTTGACACAGTTTTGCATTGCCATGTCAACATGTTGTGATACATTCTTACACCACTATCCTTAGTTCTGCAATTACAGACTCAAGTCCATCTGTTTATACATTGTTTATCCCACCTGAAGGTGGTCCTGTCCCATCTTCAGTGGACAGGACCACCACAGAACCACCCCATCAGCAAGTGTTATGTGGATTATTCACAGCACTGCAGTAACACTGACATGGTTGTATCCTGACTGATGATAAACAGATAACCTATGCAAAGAAACTGATGAAGTACAGCAAGTGCACCAGATTCAATTGACAATAAGAGTAGATACAAGGGAGGTGTACCTAATAAGGGCCCAGCTGTGTATATGTTAAGAAATAAGATGTCAATAATGTGTTCTTTTGTTTTCTTGTAGAGGATTGCTCTGTGTGAGCTGATCACCAGGTGTACAAAACATCTATTCAGGACGTATTTGCTAGTAGGTGTCCAACCATTTCTACATTTTCAGTTCTGAGCTTCATAATTGGTAATATACTCATGTGTTATATTATGGAGTCTTAGAAAATGATGAGGTAAAGCCATTGATCTGAGCAGTAAGAATGTATTTATTGAAATAAACACTAACATCGTGGTGAGCCTAGTGTGCTCTGATTGGTTAGCTTGCTGCTATTGCCATTGCTGTGGCTGTTTTTACAATGGCATCAGATTTGCCGTTTCAGTTTAAGTCAGAGTCCAATCCTGAAACTCAGGTAGAACTATTTGGTAGACTTGTTCCACCTTTATAAGCTAGACTGGAGCAGTCTCAGAGTGGCGAGCTGTGTTGGGGTATGCCAAGCTTGCTGGGCAATAAAAGTTGTGTTACAAGATTACATCATCTTAAAAAGGGCTGTAATTTTAACAAGGTGTTAAAGGCAACTGAGAAAATGGCTTTATAGCTTTGCAGACTGTTTACATGCAAAGAAGGTCATATAGCACACCCAAGAACAGGAAAACGCAGGAAAAGCATAATAAGTTCCACTTATCCAAGAAACATATTATATTGATATTGATGTGCTGGCAAAATAGCGATTAGCGATTGTCTTGGTTGCCCAATAATACTGTTTTTGTTTCATACTGATTTGTTGATTTTTGCCATGCTTTGCAGACACTACAGAGTTCATTGCAGTAACATGGCTTTTGCCTCTCTTGCTATCAGGCTGTGGAGCCATCTGTCCTGTCTGCCTCAGTCAGCCATTTCCTCAACTGCTTCCTCAGCTCCTCACCTGATTTGCCAGGCACACAGCAGATGGATAGACTGGCGTCCAGGCGCAGGAGCCGGCGGAGGCGGAGCCGGGGCTCAGTAGGCGGGTCCGCGACAGCCTGGTCTAGCCTGACCAACAGTGAACTCTGGAGAACCATCCAGGCTGAGGCTCTAGAGTACTACCATTACTGCCTGCCATGGTGAGATCAGGATGAGCACTGTTTCGACAGTTCGCTCTACTACCAGTTTCTAGATCAGTTATGTTAGATTTTTGGAAGCCAAGGTTGGTGAAACACCAATGCACAATAGTGTGTGTTCATAAATATTATAGTCAGTCACAGTCCACCCGGAGACTTCCTCAAGGGAGGTCCTCAAGGGGCCGATACGTCAACCAGTACAACACAGCATGTCTACTGATGCCTAATTTTGTTAAAAGTAAATCAGAGCCGTTGGATTGGATTTCATGGAGTTTTTAGTCTCTATGTATTAATGTTACAAGTAAAAAAAACTCTGACTGGGATATAATGTCTCGTGTGTACCTGCAGTGAGAGTGTAGAGCAGGCAGTGGATAAATGTGGTCTGCAGAGGATTACCCTGCTCAGAGAGCTTTCCATTAAAACTGGCATCCAGGTAAGACAGCATCAACCCAACCTGCTAAACCTGCTGAAACATAACGTTCTCTCTTTGTCAGCATGATAACTTCTCTCTTCTGTATTTCCCCCCTCCTTCTCCCACCCCCACCCTGTCAGATCCTCATCAGAGAATACCACTTTGATGCTAAGCACAAGCCAGTGTTCACCGAGGAGGATGTCCTCAACATTTTCCCCATAGTAAAGCACATCAGCCCCAGAGCCAGTGATGGCCTCTATCTCCTACACTCTGGTCAGGCCAAGGTCCAGCAAGGTGAGCACAGAAATATCTTACACAAATCTAAACTCTTGGATGAATTTTCATGCATCACATAGATATAGGCCATATGATGGTATTTAATTGGTATTGTGAAATGTGCAGTTATCCAGAGCTACTCAAAGTTTTTGTTGGCAGTTTAATTTTAAATTGTCTACAGCAGCGTGTCCAGTCTTCTCCACACAGGACCGTTGAAGTCAGAAACTGGTAGACTAGTAGAATCAGGTGCTTTTGCTTGTTTGTAATAAATATCATGGACGTATTTCAGCTCTGGACAACTGACTGTAATAGGTCACCCTACACATTTTTACATTAGTCAAACCTCTGTTGGTGCAGCCATAAACACTGCAAAGACATATACATCATGTATGTGTTTCAGTGTAACATAATGTGCAATATTTTTCAATTTATTATATTTTACAAATGATTTTACAATTAAGAGGCAACGTGCAATTATTTGTAAATACAATCCTAAAAGTTCTCGACTTTTTATGATTTATATTGTATATACTGGACTGTTTATTTATCTATTATCTCTTAAAGCTTTAGCTTTTTTGTTTCTCTGCTGCTCTCAGATATTTGTTATCAACATCTGACATTAATACTGAATAACCGTCTGCCCAAAGTGTGGTTTATCAGTTTATTGTCTTATTTTTATGTAACAACCTTTTAGTCCCCATACTAGGTATATTTATGGGGTTAGGCCGTGGGTTCGTGAATAATATACTAAAACTATTGTCTACTGGTTTCCTGTAAGTGTTTTTGCTTAGCCTTCTACCACTCTTTGAAACACGTGAAGAAATATGGTATAAACCTACCTTCAATATCATTCAATAACATGAATAGCAATTATCAATAGCAGTTACCAATACAGGGATGTTAAAAACAATAAACCATGTTAAACACAATGGCTCGCTAAAAGAAATTAGGTAATTTTACTGAATTGGAAACTTCGTAGTACCAACTACAACACTTAATGGCACTTAGATCAAAGGAAGTGTGTTACCATAACTTTACTCTACTGAAATGTAACTCTTACACATTTTAATTAAACACAAAACTCAGAAATTGTGGAATCATGCTAATATAGTTCTAAGGGACCCCTTTAGTACGTTTAAGCCGGCGGTTAAACAAACGAAAAACTTGTTGCAGGCCTAACCGTTGCTGGAGTGCGTTGTGGCCAAGAAAAACAAGAAAGACAGGCCCCTTCGCTCACGAAGCAAACCCAACTATATATGTATATGAGCGGCCGCAGCTTCACCTGTTGGGTCTATATTTTTTTTGGCTTATGCAGAGGTTTTCATATATACACTACTGTACAGAAGTCTTATTCACCTAAGCTCATTGTTTAAAAGCATGTATCTCAGTGTAGTCTTAATAAGTGTATTTGCACCAGTAAGAACACCAGATATCATTAGAACAGATGTAAATATGTATAAATACAATACAAAGTAACATAAATATCTTTTTTTGAAGTAAATAATATTTTGTGCTCCAATTTGAAGAAAAATGTATGAATGTATTCAGTTCCTTCAGCAGCAATCTTGATTTAGCTTAATGAAGTACTGAGTAGTTAAAGCAGGTATTAGATGAGAACTGTAAATAATACAGAAAAAGAGTCAAATAAACACACTGACATCTGTAAAACCACTACTCATGGTATTAATATTATTTGAATATTTAAAAAATGAAGTGTTTTGCTGAGTAAACAAAAGCTTTCTGTCTGAAGAAATAGTTTTTTAAATATAATAATGTCCCCAAGTGACTAGAACTTGTGCACAGTACAGTATTTAATTAGATATTGTTTATAATATTGATTGGCTTATATGAGTCTATGTTGTAATTCTAATTGCCCTATCAATTTGGAAATCTCTCCTCACATCACAACCTCTTAAATGCAAGTTCACTGTCAGATTATTTATAAAGTTTTTATTTAAATGACTGAAAAGATGCAGAAAACGGCTATTTTTTAGATATAAATGTATTTTTTCTTACTGCAGTTTATATTTATCTACAGCAAATCCTGCCACTGCCATGATCTACAGCTATGTCTTATAATAGTAATAATAATAATTATTTTTTTATTGTTACTCTGATGTTTGCACAACTCTTTCTGCACAATATTTTTATGTCTGTCAGGTTGTCTGAAAGAAGGCTGTGAGCTGATTAGCCAAGCTTTGGGGCTGTTTACTAATGTGTATGGGGCTCTACACCGGGATGTCTGCACCTGTCTTCGTCTGCTGGGACGCATTTACTACATCCTGGGAGACTACTCTGAGGTGGCGTACACTTGGATTCCCTTTTCTCAATGCAGCCATGTTTGCTTCTTTAGATTTGTATTAGAGCTGTAGAGTGAATATAGCTTGTACTAGAAAATTCATAGAAACCCATTACCCTACCAGTTATCTCAGTTACCACTGTGTTACATCAGCTATACAACAACTTGGGGCAGCAGCTGCTGTAGTTGTAAAAGTGGCTGTTTTTCCTGTGCTGCCTGATAGAACACAAAGCTTTCCAACAATACTGGGCTTCATAATCCGCTTCACGAGTTTGATGGAACACAGGTCTCGGTAGGCCAGTCTAGTACCAGCACTTTCCTTCTATGAAGCCACACAGGTAGAACGTGGCTTGGCATTATGTTGCGGAAACAAGCAGGGGTGCCCCTGAAAAAGACGTCATCTAGATGGCAGTGTGTTGCTCTTAATGGTGCTCTTACAGAAGTGCAAGTTACCCATTAAGCCCCTATACCATGACAGCTGCTACCTTATGAACTTTGCAGTAACAATTGTGATGGGCTGTTTCTTCATAGGCCTGAAGAACACAATGTCCATTATTTCCACAAACAGTGAGAAGTGGAATCTTATTTCTAGATGAGCTTAAGCTCAGAGAAGTTGTTTAAGCTTAAAATCATTATGTTGCGAAACTTGACCTCCCACATATACAGACACTAGCAAACATACACACTGGGGGGCAGTGAGAACACATGCCCGGAGCAGAGGGCAGCCCTATCCACAGCACCTAGGGTTTAGGGGGCTTGCTCAAGGGCACTTCCGTCGTGTCCTGCTGGTCCTCGGGATCGAACTGGCGACATTATGGTCACAAGACCAGATCCCTAACCTTCAGGCCACGACTGCCTCCAGTTGTTGTTGCCCAAGTTGGAAGCATTTCTGGATTTTGATGATATCTGGCTTCCTTTTGGTGTAGTCTTAACTTGTTGATTCGGCAACAAACTCTGTTTACTCACAAGGTTTCTAAAGTATTCCTGAAGCACTCATTACTGAAGTATGTTGGTTTAACGCAGTGCTGGGTCATCGGTCACTGGTATTTCAAATAGGACTGTAAATGTGAAATGGGACTGTGAAGCAATCGTAGCTGTCACACTGTAGCCCAAATTTTGTTCTTGTACTTTTACCTTTTTGTTTGCCTTATAAACCTGAATGTGTTGTACTTTGCCAGGCGCTAAGTCACCAGCAGAGGGCTGTACTGATCAGTGAGAGAGTACTGGGGATTGAGCATCCTAACACCATACAGGAATATGTGAGTGCCTTTCTTCTGAGTGTGTTCTTCGTAAATCATTAGCGTGTATTGGTATTCTGAACATAAGGTAGGCTAAATACAGCTGTATCTGTAATGTTAAACATTTATTATGCATTACTAAGCTTATTTGTACTGCATATGTCTGACATCATTGTATGATGTATGATATTTTATGTAGCTGTAAATACATAATTTCTATGACGATACAGGGATGTATCTACCTTTCTTTCAGTTTAAGTATTGTAGATATTATTTAGGTATTACACTCACAAATTATACTCACCTTTAAAATAAAACATACATTGCTGTGACCCTTGATCTGTCTACTAAAATTAATAATTTGTAATAATTTTTGAACATATTGTAATGGTGGGAAGTGGCACGGTGGTGTAGTGCTTAGCACTGTCGCCTCACAGCAAGACGATCCAGGTTTGATTCACGGATGTTCTCCCTGTGCTTGAGTGGGTTTCCTCCCACAGTCCAAACACAAGCTATTAGCTTGATCGGTCACTCTAAATTGCCCATAGGTGTGAATGTGTGTGTGTGTGTTGGCCATGCGATGGACTGGTGACCTGTCCATGGTGTACCCTGCCTTTGCCCAATGACACTGGGATTGGCTCCAGCCCCTCTGTAACCCTGACTAGCAGGATAAAGCTGAAGACGATGGAAGGATGGATGTAATGGTGGGCAAAAAAAAAATGAAAGTAATGAAGCTGACCCAAGAACAGCTCTTTTTTTGCAGAACTGGCAGAAAAACACATACATGTACATAAACCTGGAGGGCACATCTCAAACCACTCCCTGACACAGAAGAACACATTAAACATCTTTTAACTAACAAACAATGACATCAACAACATAAAACAGTACCTTTTACTGAGACTGGCGCCTCCCATGAGCCCCTTCCCTGTATGCCAGCTGTTGGTTGGCTGCATGCTCTGTGGCCATTGGCACAATATTAAAAAATGGTGGTGTATTAGTGTTTTGGGGGGAGTGAGGAATACTGTAACACATGAGCACAGGGCTTGCACTTACCTACTGTGGAAAAGATGAACTATGAACATGTGTTTCAGACAGACAGATGAAAGAAACAATCTCTGTTCTCTCTGATGTGCCTCATCATCACAAGTTTGTGCCTCATCATCATGTTTGTAGAAACACCTTGGTCTTTACTGTTTTGCGGGTGGGCAAGGGGCCACTGCACTGCGGCTACTGTACCGCGCCCGCTACCTCGTGATGCTGGTTTGCGGAGAGGACCACCCAGAGATGGCCTTACTGGACGTAAGTGTAGCCAACATGGTAGCGAGTGTCACTCTTTTTATTTTCTTGAATAATCTTTTTAAATCTTACTGTGAGGGAGGATTGAGTCTGACTGCAGGACTCTGAGTATTCTCCTGTGTTTCAGATGCAGTCATTATTATTTGAGTCATCACGATTTGAATAAAAATTCTCACTTCACTCATCATTTCTGTAAACAGTGCCCCTGTGCTATTCCTGAGGGATTTATAGATAAACAAGTAATGCTTTTACTGGCGTTTCCTATGCATGATATTCTCAAGTATGTTATATTCCACCTATTTAGGCTTATGCACATACGCACAGAACATGCTTTTAATTCAGATCTACTGAAATTTTAAGGTTGCTGATTCAACAGCTTTCTTGAGTTAACTCTACGTAGTTCTGCTAAGTCAAATTATTAGTACTGGGAAATCAAGCTTCAAAAGAAAGCAGTAAATGTGTCGCCTTATATGTGCAATTGTTGTCTCCACCCCCTCTATATTTGATTATAGCTGATTTCCACCTGCATGTTAGGATTCCCCTAATGGATTCCCCTGTTAGGACTTTACATGATGCGTTCAGGAGGCACTGGGATTTGAACATGATGTTCACTCCCTGATGACCAGGCAGCTGTTCCACTCCAGAGCCATGAAATTACAGAAAATGTATTTTAGCACTGGTTCTTTATCTAAGCGCAGACAGTGCTGTCTCTGAGGAGGAGGAACATTTTGAGCCCAGGTCACATTGCTCGGGGTAAATTTACCAATTCATTCATTTTGCATTTAGAAATTCATATCGCTGCTGTCAGAACAAAACTAATCAGACTTTTCAATTTCTTTTGATCCATTCATCATCATTTTACAATCAATTTACACACAAGGGCAACAGGCATTGTCAAAAAGTGAAAAACGGATCAACTGGACGGATGGGGTTTTGATCCGACAGCAGTGATATTGTTTTCCCAACTCTAGTTGGTGCAAATGTCTAACTGCCCAAGATTCTGAGTTTGATTCCTAGTGATGCCACAGCCCTCCGTAATCAGAACTAGAAAAAGCATATTCACAACATGTGTCGCAAGAAGCCCATATCTCTCTCGTTTTAATTTTATATTTTATCTATATTTGTATGCTTCAGTTAGAAAAGTGTATCAACAGTAGAATAATTGTATTTGCCTCACAATATAGTTTTGCTTTATAGAAAAAAAAATCGTTTTTTAAAAATAACCTATTATGCTCATGTTAGCGCTTTACTAGAACATATTTACATGCTTCAGTTTTCCCAAAGCAAACTATTTTTCTTATACTGTACATCTGCCTTCACTCCCTGTCTGAAAGAGCTCCTGTGTCTTTAAGCCCTGCCTCCCTATGAGCCTAGTGTGCTCTAATTGGTCAGCTCACCGCCAGAGTGGCATCCTGCTACATGTTCCGCCACCACACTGAAACAAACTGGCTGTATAAGTTATAATGTTTGAGCTCTGCTTCTAACCAGTAGGTGCTGGAAACAAGAGATGACAAGAGTTTTCATTTGTTATGTAAGTTATGTGAGTTGCTTAATAAGCACAAACCAGACTGCAGGTGTGTCCTGCTCACACCCTTACGCAAAAATATTTTAAAGGCTATGTAAACATAAAAGACATTACATAACATTTTATAAAAGCAACATCATATCGAACCTTCTGCCTGGTCCTTATTGGAACCCTAAACCTGACATTCATTTCTAGGTGTAACATGCTGTCAGAGTCAGCTCTTTGTGATGCTCTCTTGTCTGTTCAGAGTAAGATTGGTCTTATGCTACATGGTGTGATGGAGTGTGACCTCGCCCTGAGGTTTCTGGAAAGTGCACTGGCCTTGACCTCCAAATATCAGGGCCCCACTTCCCTTAAAGCTGCTCAGAGGTGAGGAATTAACCAACACAACAATAATATTATTGGTAATAATAATATTGAGTTGGTAACCTCTCATAAAAGCTTCTCTATTTTCTTCATTGTAGTCATCACCTCCTGGCGAAGGTGTATGAGAGTAAAGGAGAGTTCCGGTCAGCGCTGAGGCATGAGAAGGATCGCTACATGATTTACAGGAAGCAGGTGCTGTTCTGGTTCTGAGTAGTTCATTTAGCTAGAGCATGTACTGGTTCAGATCTTCATCAAAGATGTCAAAAGGCAAACAGAGTATTAATACAAAGTGATATACACTACCGCTCAAAAGTTTAGGATTTTTCATGCAATTCATGCAATTCACAAACAATATTGTCCATTTCACAATTAATGTAAGTGTATCAGATGATTTTTACAGAATAAAACTTTTGTATTAAAGCCTATTTTTGTATAGAGGCTTATTTAGCATATAGTCCTATTATCAGCAATTCTCAGTCCTCTGTCTAAATCTCCTGGTACAGCCGACAATCCAAGTTAAGGATGTTATTGGTCTAATTGGTTGTTAGGACACTCTTGCTCAATCGTGATACACAGCTGAAAAACATTCTACTAATAAGTGAGTATAAAAGGGAACAACATTCTAGGTTAGTTTAGTATCTGAAGATCAGCAGTTGATGACTTGCTGACGGGCTCAAAATGACCAGAAAGAAACAACTTTCTTTAGAGACCCGTCAGTCCATTGTTGTGTTAAGGAAGGAAGACTACTCCATTGAAAACAAGAACATTTCACTGTGATCCCAAACTTTTGAGTGGTAGTGTATATTCCTATGCATTTGTTTGTTTAACTACACAACAGCATGATGAAATGTCTTTAAGTATTCTCATGATTACATGAATGTTTGGAATTGAATTTGAACCCTCTCTAGATTCCTGCCATTAATTAATTAATTATAATTTTGAGCAAGCAAACAAATACATAGGAATATATATCACTTTGTATTAATGCTCTGTTTGTCTTTTGACATCTTTGATGAAGATCTGATGTGGTTTTATGCTTGCAGTTGTGCAGAAGCTGCCTGACTGCAGTTAACAACAGTGGTAGAGGCCAAGACTGCCTTTATGGATTGCTGGCAGTTTTTTAAATTTGAGGCGTTCCTGTAGTCTGCTCCTGCAGGCCTTGTAGTATCATTCTGGCATCATTCTACTCTGTTCATACTAATCAACTTAATTAGTACTTGGTTACTTAGTACTTCTTAGTTACTTCTCAGCCCATAGAATTTGCTAGCTAGTTAGGTAATTTGATCTCCAGTGCAAAATAGAGCATTCTGGGCTGCAAGCAGGTAAGAGCGGCTTTGGTCGTAGCAACCAGACATGTGGAGGCTGTTCTGGTGTTTTTCTTGTTTGTAAAGGCCTGAATTAAGATGCTTTGTTACAAACAGATTAATTTTTTGTTTCTGTAAGCTGTGTTGTGTCATTCTGGCTTCATTTTTAATTCATACTCTGTTTATACTAGTTAACTCTGTTTACTAGATTAACTAGGACCCCGTTTGCTCTCTGTTTGTAAAATGTTGTGACTGTGTTGAGCTGCTAGTGAGCAAAAAGGGGTAAATTGGGAGGAGAACTTCCTGCTGTGAAAACTGTTCACAACACAAGACGAGTGTGCTAACGTTAAACAGACAAACACACTGCTGCAATATAAAAAAAAAAAGTTTAATCACAATAAAAAAACCCTTCATATCATTTTATTTTGAGTATTTTAGAGTGTTTATAAGGCTACATGACACCTACCTAAGCACTTCATGGTAATAGACATCTATATAGAGATGGCAAAGCCAATTTTCGCAGGTTGAGCTGAACAGTAGAGCATAACATGCACTTTCCAACGAGCCCTGGATCACACTGCTAGCCTTCAGAACGGAAGATATGGACCCTGAAATCTCACCAATTAGTATCCGACTTAGGCGCACCGCAGGCGACCTTGCTGATACACTCACAAAAGCAAGACCTACCTACTTTTAACTTTACAGGATTGTGTGGTGTTATGCCTCCTCTTTGAAAAAAACAAACGTTTTATTGTAGTCTCCAGGAAAATGAAGATAATGTCTGAAAACACTGTAGACCAGTGGATAGAAGTTAGCCAAACTCTACAGAGCGTAATGGCCTTTCCAAAGAGCCTTTGATTGCATTGCAAGCCTTTAGCAAATCAGAGATACAGACCCCATAATCACCAGGCTCTTCACCGGTAATCTTTTTTGAGGCATCTATGTTGTTAGTGTAATAATCACGTGATCAGCGACAGGTCAACATCAAGCTTAAAGTATCATCACTGAGCAGTCGAGTAGCCTGTGCCATGTCTAGATGACGCCTATTGGAATAAGCATGTATAAATGTTTATATAGGTGTAAGTCAGCAGTCATGCTGAGCTTTTGTAAATGTCGTATAGTCTTAGGAACCCCCTCCAACAGCAAAGTGTTACAAAATGCTTTCATCATAAATTATGGCCCGCTTGCTCATCAGTGAAGAAGAAAATCCAGTTTGCTCCGGTTTTGTACATCACAGCGAGTTGAATTTTAAGCATTAGATGAAGGACAATGCTAATTTCTTGAAAGAACCCAGTTTGAGAGCGAAACTGTTGTTTCCACAGGTTGGAGAAGCACATGAGAAGACCAGGGAAAGCTCAGAGTACCTGAAACACCTCACAAATCAAGCTGTGATTCTACAGAGGACCATGAACATGATCTACAAGAACAGTTCCGGGGCCAGCATTGCTCCTCTTAAAGTAAGTAGCGTACTACGTGTGTATGTTTATGCCTATTTGCAAGACTTTTTACTAAAATCAATTGTAAAAGACAACCTAGAACAAAAACGTGTTCTGGAGAAGCAACAGGAGCTGCTGACCCTCCAGTTACAGCTGGCTGGGGTCACATGACTTCTCAGCTCAGCATTGGTGGTTCAGTGGTAGAATTCTCGCCTGCCACGCGGGAGGCCCGGGTTCGATTCCCGGCCAATGCAGCAGACTTTTTTCCATTAAGCACACCATATAGCAGCACTTTGTAGTGCTACACTTGCAGACTGTAGTGTATATATATATATATATATATATATATATATATATACTCATATATATATATATATGAGTCAAATCTCTTAGTCACCTATTTACCTATTTACATTTCTCAAACCTAGCTGACCGCCCCGAGCCGGCTGTGGATTGTGGAGCAGCTAAATCTTGTGACTGGCATTGTCCTGATCCCTCTCAGGTGAGCTGTGAACAGAAGCACTGTTGTGTAAACATATAAAATATCTGTTTCCCAGTCGGATCCCGTCTTAGTTGCTCCTTCAAGATCTCCATTGCAGCTCATGGAATTTTCTAGCTAGTTTAGCTAGTTTGGTCTGGTTGAACAGGTAAGAGAGACTTTTGTCATAGCAACCAGACATGTTGAGGCTGTTTAGGTGTTTTTCTTATTTGTTAATGCCTGTATTAGGATGCTTTGTTACATGTTTTGTTTTCTTGTTTCTAGCAGTAAATTTGATAAAGATGTAGCATAATCATTGTTTGGCAACCCTAATAGGAATAGCCAAGTTAAGTTGTTGTTAATTATTATATATTTGTTATTGTTGTTCTGTATTTGTCTCTGCTACCCCCAATTTGTTGACCTCTGTGTACTCAACACCCCTTTACACATAAAGCAACAAGGACCTAGAGACTCTAAGAGCCAACTCTCAGAAAACAGCTGCTTAACTGCAACGGAAAGTTTTGTTCATGAGGCAAGAATCACAGGAGCACCTCCTACTGCTTGGATGATGGCTATCCAGCAGTGAAGACCTGCAGTGATTTGTAGTCTGTCAGTGATGAAGACAGAGGTGACCATGTTTGGTTTATATAAGAAAACATGAGGATGTTAAGGAGAAACATGTGAACCACTTGCCACAGCATGTTCATGACCTGAGGTAAAAGTTGTGCTGCAAATGTCTTTGTTTGTTTGTTTTGCATGCTTGGTTTTTGGAAAGAACCTAAAGATGCACTACTACAAGACTTGAGGATTTGGCTTCTCTGGTGGAAACATTGCACACAATGTTTGGAAATACAATACTGGTGGTTCCTCTGCCCCCCCTTCCCCGAGTGGATGAATACGTTGACGTATATTCAAAGACAGCTCAATGAAAACTTGGGAAAGAACATGATTTGGCCACATGCATTTATACTTATTAGTCAACACATCTCTAGTCAGTCAGACAGTAATCACTGCTGTGTTGGACAGTATATGCAAATGCGCTTATTAAGCGGCAACCAATTACCATCAGTTTATCCGTTCAGCCTCTATGGCCTGTAGTTGTTTTTTGACCAGCAGTGTCTGTTCATATTGCTAATCAGCATCCAATCAACCAGCCATGATAATTTTTTTCGCAGACACGGATCACGTGCCCAGTGATCTACTACATGGGGAAGACTTTTGGTTGTACTGGGAGGGGTTTTGATTGTGGAATGTGTTTTTGGAGAGACGGACGCATTTACACTGCAACTTGTGGCTCAAATGTGGCTCAGACCCCCTCCTGAAGCGACTGAATGGTCGTCTTTTAAATGTGTTTACACTTGATTTTCTATGTGGCTTGGCCTCATCCAGATATAATACTGATACTCAAGACGTAAGAAGTAAGGGGGTGGAATTTGGTTCTAATACATTGAGCACACGCACCACATTGTAACATCCCCCACCCCCCATGAATCATTATTGCTACTTCTTTTCATTTTAGCAAAATACGTAAAGCTTTGGAAAGTCTCCAGCTTAAAAAAGCTAATATTTTAAATTATTCCAACATTATTAACAAAGAATGTAATTAATGAATGTAACGAATGTGAAGCACTTGTTAAAATATATCTGCTTATGCTGGTAAATGCCTTATTTTTTATCTTCCTACATAATTGCTGTACGAAAGAACTAATTATGTTTGCAGAAAACTCATATGAAGTACGTATTGGGTTGGATATGCATGTAACTGTGGGACTGTTTGCTTTTCATTGGGCCCGGACCTGATAACACCATTAACTGCATTGTGTGAAATGCTTTTGTGAAAGGTGTGAAATGCTAAAATAAATAAAATGTATGCAGTTGACTCACTCAGTCTGCCTGGTTCAATGGTCAGCTGAGAAGATATACATTACAGAGAGATAGACATTACTTTATCAATCCCAGAGGGAATACAGTACAATACAATACACAGGATACAGTAAAGAGCAAAACAAGAGCTCTTAAAGTATTCCAATACACTATTACACAGACTCATGAATAGGAGGAAAGATATAAGAAAAGCAATGCAAAATATAACGTGCAGTAAATAAGTAATAAGTAATCTGCATATGTATTATGCAGGACAAGGCCGTGATGTATTGTCATATCCAAAGATTCCTTTAAAACCCCTAAGCAGAAATCTGTGCACGATATTTAAACTTATGCATGTGACTGCATAGACTGCATAGTACAATTAACATATATAAATAGATGTGCAATCTAGAGGTGTACGATATTGCAAAATTTAGTATCAATCCGATACCAAGTAAATACAGGGCCAGTATCTCTGATACTGATACTGATACAGAAACTGAAGGGGTAATACCTGGGTGAAATAAAATAAAGTCTATTTATACCCTACATGTACATGTAGCGGATATAAACTATTTGTTATAATAACAACAACAACAACAACTGTATTTATATTGTTAATAATAGAAATAATAGAAATCGTATTTGATATTAACAATTAACATTATTACATTATATAATGTGAATGTCCAGTGACAGCCAGATGAGTTCACATGACTTGCCAGCTCAGCACTGGTGGTCCAGTGGTAGAATTCTCGCCCACCATGCAGGAGGCCAGGATTCGAGCCTTTTAGTGTCACTTCATTTACTTACAACATAAAATACATGCACCTACAATGCCAAATGCAGTGTAAGTTAAGGGACATTTAGTTGAACTTAAGCTAAAAACTGTGTTAATCTCCAAATCAGTGTTTACTGTGTAAGTATCTGAAAGACTTAAAATGCTATTTTAACTGTAACAATTATTAATAATCATATAATTATTTATATATACTTACTTTTAATTATTATTTATATGAAATCCATCAGTAATCAGTGAATGGCTCGGTTACAGATATAACCAGTAGTGGCAGCTTTAAGGTGGAAACTGTTTTTATGTTTATGTTGTTGTGTGTTTAAACTGAAACTCTGTAGATCTTAAAATACAGTTATACAAATTTGCTGACTTTTAAACATACACACAAACTCCCAGGTCTCCAAACGATTAGGCCTCCCGAAACATTTCACTGTAAATATTATGTATAAAGAGAAACAAAACAACAAAATGGAAAAAAATAATTTTTTTCACAAACATTTTAAACATTAAACCCACATTTTAAATACGTTTGAAAGTCTGTGTACCTGTTGAACCACAAAAGTCATTTAAAAAAGACAACCTAGAGCAAAAACGTGTTCTGGAGAAGCAACAGGAGCTGCTGACCCTCCAGTTACAGCTGGCTGGGGTCACATGACCTCTCAGCTCAGCATTGGTGGTTCAGTGGTAGAATTCTCGCCTGCCACGCGGGAGGCCCGGGTTCGATTCCCGGCCAATGCAGCAGACTTTTTTTCATTAAGCACTCACACTTTTACCCAGTCATCATCCAGTTCACCAGCGTTTACCATATAGCAGCACTTTGTAGTGCTACACTTACAGACTTTAGTGTATTTATATAAAGAGTCAAGTCACATGAAGCCACAAAAAAGAGCAGAGCTGGGGAGGTGGGCGGGAACAGCAACATGTGCCTGCAAGACCTGAAAGGAGAGTACTGAGTGTAGAGGAGAGCGATGCAAACTAAAATATTGATTCTATCATGCTGGTATCGATCCAAAACTAATACTACCAATACTAACGTTGTTATCAATAATATGGATATGTGGCTCGATCCACCCACCCCTAGTGCAATCATAATAGGTACATATACAAAGTGTGAATGTATAGTGATATGAGTAGAGACATAGGTAGTAATAATAATAGTAGTAATAATAATAATACTTAGCATATATATATATATATATATATATATATATATATATATATATATATATATATATATATATATATATATATATATATATATATATATATCACTCCTCTAAAACCCAAAGATGATTACAATCATTTGTAGAAAGAAAATAGAAACATTGAACAGACAAAGAATAAAGAAGAAGCATCAACCCAACAATACCTAGACATCAGAGATGAGTGGTGGAGTAAATTAAACAGAGGGAAGGTTGTAGGCGAGAGAGAAGAGGTGAGTCTTAAGATTAGATTTAAATATGAAAAGAGAGGAAGATCGTCTGACCAGAGGTGGAAGAGAGTTCCACAGTCAAGGAGCGAGTCTGGAAAAGCCTGATCACCAAAGCCACAGAGTTTAGATGATGGGACAGTTAGAAGCCCAGCAGTAGAAGACCTAAAAGACTGAGACGGTTCACCTTGTCCAGCTGGTGCTCAGTGAGGCTGTCCTGTTACCTCAGTATCCCATAATGTCCAGGCACAGTGAAGAGGTGTCGCACAGTGTTATTTCCTGTACAGTTTCTTGCTACAGCAGTAGCTGTAAGGGTCCGTTGCTGAAAGTGCTGTACGGTCTCACCAGTAGGTCATGGAGGGGGTGTGATGTGTTATCCAGAACAGCAGTGAGTTTGTTAAGTGACCGCCTTTCTATCACCAACTCAAAACCATCCAGTCAGCAGCCCGACACCGAGCCAGCCTTCTTGATCAGTTTGTTAAGTTGTTTTGCCTCTGATGCTGCCTCCCCAACAGACTGCTGCAAAGAAAACAGCACCCACAACAACAGACAGGAGGAAGATTGCCAACATCTACACTTACCTTATAAAAGCACTGTGTAGTTCTACGTTTACAGATTGTAGCCCATCCGTTTCTCTGCACAAGTTGTTATCCCACCATTATCTCGTTCATCAAAGGTCAGGAGCCCACAGGACCACCACAGAGCAGATATTATTTTGGTGAGGGGATCATTCTTAGCACTGCAGTGAAACTCATACCAGCACAACACACACTAACATACCATCATTTCATTGTCACTGCAGCGCTGAGAACAACCCCCCTACACACACACACAAATGATATCTGCCCTGTGACCTGTGGGGATCCTGGTCAATGAAAAACAGGGTGAAAGGGGCTATAAGTATGGGACAGATGGACCACAGTCTGTAATTGCAGAACTACAAAGTACAGTATGGTAAGTGGAGCTGATAAAATACACACTGAGTGTAGATATAAGGTAGGTGTGCATAGTGCACGGTAAGCGTATGCTTAACAAACATTTGCTTTGACTGAGCTACAGTGCCAGTTTAAATAAATTCCATGTATGTAGTGCATTCTAAAAAAGATATTATCATAACACATATTTGCATTAATACGCAAGAAAAAGTAGATTGCATAAGATCTACCTGGCCCTGGCTGAAAACTGACATTGCAATGACCTTGGTTTATTTAGTTCCAGTAATATGAAGTATGTAAATATTGATTGTCTGTCAGAGGACTGTCATATTAAAAGGTCTGTATCGTGGAAACTGGAATTTGGAATGATGTAGCGTGTTAACCTTTATTTTATAATCCTTCCCTTTTCTGTGATGTCACATCATCAGTTTAGCCTGGCCAGCTCACACAGGACGAGTATTTCAGCCTGGACTGATTTTTGAATGAGGTGTAATACAGGATAGCCAATCAAAACAGAACTCATTTGCATACATCAGCCTGTTTAATTATATGGGATTAATTGAAGTTTAATACTGTAATTAAATAACTGTTCTAGTCTTAGTAAATAAAATGAAACAAAGAGGACAACATGAAGACATTGTAGAAGTCTGTATAGTTTAGGAGGTCCTGGACAGTTGGAACAGAGAAGGTTCACGTTATGGTTATCAGTAAATTGCAGCAGATATATATTCTACATTCTTATACATCAGCAGAGAGCATGTGTGTAATACAGAACTGGGGACGGTAGTTCATATATTTTACGTTAAAGCACCAAACAGTATTGAACTACACCGTTGACTACCCAGAAGCATTTCGATATTAAAGGAGCAATGTGTAAGATGATGTGATATGTTGCTTTCATACTCCACACAGTTATTCCTCCTCCCTCTTCACTCCTCCCCTTGTTTACTCAGCAATGAGGAAGAGTTCAGCATTAGACTTGTGAAAAAGCAACTCTAGTGTTAACTCTTGTTTTTTATCATCCTATCACGTGACACAGTAGCGCCTCATGAGAAGAAAATCTGTGAAATCTGTAAAAATCTGGGCAGCAAAATATATAAATACATAGGTGTCTCGGCATATCGTCAAAGGTTTATTCCCTCACATTCTGTAGATAATTTGAAATGTTTTAAACTAAACATTTTACATATTGCTGCTTTAATGTCACTCTTATTTATAAAGTAAAATAAAATGTGTTTTATATCTTATTCTGTTTAAAACAAATCAAATGAATTTTCTGGTCACTGCATTTCACATACATGACCATCTATTTTGGACCTGTGTTTGTAAATATGAGGGGCTAAAGCAGTAAAAGGGGTCTTACCTACAAATATGCTCGAGTCAAAGTATTAATAATTTAAAAAACACTTTAAAACTGTGCTCGAGCTTCACTGTCCGTTTGTGGGGCCCCCGGTGAATCGCTGGACACAGCAGTGTTGGGTAATATCAGTGCTCCTTAAGGCGCGCGCGCCTCCCGTCACTCTGTGCGCGTGGCCGAGTGCGCTGCAGAAATCAGGGAGGAGAAAACCGGGCTGCGCGAGCCGGAGGATCGGAAGTGACTCGCCGTTCACACTTTCCCCCCCGTCACTCGTTTTTATATCTATGTCTATCTACTTTTAACCTGTTCGCTTCACCTGGACACCGAGAGACGCTTCGCACAGCAAGGTAAGAGGCAGTAGACGCGGGCGGTTATGAGGAGAGCGAGGCGGTAAAGGCGGCGGTGCGGGTTTGAACGTGTTTGCGCCGTCTTGCCCGCTGTGTCTCTCAAAATGGCGGACAGGCCGTTAGAGCAGAGCAGCAGGGAGTGAGTGAGGCCGGTTTAACGTTAGTGCTGCATCACCACCTCCGTCTCTCGTGTAAAGAAACAGACAGGTGGGTCGGTTTTCGGTGAAGGGCACCACCGCGCCCAGGTTTGTTCGGATACTGGAATTGGCTCTGGAGCTGTTGTTGAGCGTAAACCTGAAGAAAGACGTGGCTGAAGTTAGCTTCTTATTCTGGCGCCACAGAATGTGACTGCTGCAGCATTTAAGGCGGAACGGGGAATTCGAATAAGAAGCTAACTTCAGAAAGCAAGCAGTTGAACTGATAGCGAGTCTGAGTTTTAAGGTAACCCCGCTGGCCGCCCGGCTTTAGGCTGTCGTACTCGTTAACGCGTTAGCTTAGCAGCATCTCCTAACTGGCCGGCTAGCGCAGCTCGGCTAGTTATCCTGTTGAAAACTGTTAGAGGACGCGGGCCTGGGGACGTGTTTATTTGCCTCTGTCTCCCGTTTAACACGGTAACTAGCCCACATTCCTGCATTGTAACGACCTCCGAGACTAATATGCCTCCACGGCTCGTATGTGCGGCTGTGTTTTGGGTGTGCCTGGGTGTTTTTTACCCTAAAGATGGCTCTGTATTTGGTACCCGGCTTGCTGTTTGTTAGCTTAGCGGCTAACTGGAGCTCACCCCGCACTGTAAATAGCCAGCAAGGGCGTGTTTCACTGGTTTGTCCGTTAGCTTCATAAATTTGCTTACAGTACAGCTAAATCAGCCTCTCTGCATTTGCCTTGTGTCTGACTCGAGCTAGGGCGAGCTATCTAGCACATCGACTTGATGTTTCAGAGGTTTCACCGCTCAGAAAAATGCCCAGTAATAACGCTAGAAGTAGATCTAGCCAAGTTGGCTAAGTCCAGCTTTGGTGACTGCCTTGCCTTGTTTGCTGCAGACTGATAATTGAATATAGAAAACCACGCCGTGTGAGAAGGATTGTTGGTGTGTTGATGTCATCCATGTGTGAAGCTCAGTTCTGACTGTATTAACGTAACAGCAGTAAACGTCAGGTTAAGGCGTGCATCACCAGGTATTTGACCAGTCCCTCCATTTATGGTGTGTCCAGAGCCAGTACAGTTCATAATGTGATTAGTCTGCGTTTAAGCTATCACTGCTCATAGATGAGTCAGTAGACTGGGCCAGTATTGACCGAAATGATATGATAAATGCAAAGCAGTATAGGCCCCGTATTCAGCTTTTACGCTTCACGTTGTCATTTTCTGTTAAGTCTCATTTGCCATTGCTTTCAAGTACCTGCTTGACCTTGACACCTGGGCTTTGACCTGGATGTGTGTAAGCCCTTTTCGAAGTGACTGTTGGGTGATGAGTGTACATTAGACATTTAATATTGCCTGTGTGTCCAAGTGAAAACTGCTACTGTACCAGTTTGTGTGCACAATAAGCAGTTTTTCTTCTCATCTGGAGTCCTGTGTTTGTGTTTTGCTTTATTTGTTGGTACTGTAAAGCAGCTTGGGTCCATTGGATGTGATTTTGTTAGATGTAATTCATGGAGGCATGGCTCTTGTTTGTATGCCTGCATGTGAGGGCGGGTGTTTTTGTCCCTGTAGTAGTTCTTTTCTCTGTGGATGCTATCTTATGCTGTGACCCACTTTATTTAATTTGTTGCTCGGCTGTCTCTGCCTTTGCCCTAACAGGCAAGCACGTTTTAAGAAAAATTCAAGACACCTTTTTATGTTGTGCTTATCCTACCTCACACAGTGAAGCCCAGCCAATTCTAGGTCTAATCCTCTCAACCCCACTTGAGCACTTCAGGCAGCAAAATTGGTGCTTCCGGCTGTCGAAATGAAAGCCTTAACTTGCTGTCAAAAAACACATGTGTCAGGTATTTTTGGCTTTTGAAAAGGTTTTGTTGGAGGGATTTGCTAAACTATTTTCTTGGATTCTTGAGCCTTTTTGGATGAAGAGATGCCCATTCAGCATGTCAGTCCTGGATCTTTCTTTCTTATCCATGACATTGCCCATTTTAAGTCATGCTTCTTATAAACCTGTGCACTTAGATAAGCCTACATTATAACAGACAAACACACAGGTTTACAGGTGTCCCCATATATTCTAAGCCATAAAATCTTGTTGAATTAAATAAATGCCTCCTATGTGGTTTGAAATGGTTTAAAGCACTATTCTGCGTATCCCCTTTTGCAAATTGGTGCATATAAAATAAGTTTAAAGCCAGGTGTTTTGGCTCCAGCGAGTTTTTTTTCCCTCTAATGAGTCGAAGCTATTATATTATTGTCACCTGATTTTGTTTTGCATACGTACTGAGAACTAGATCTTCACTGCATCCCATTACAGCAACAAAAATAGTTATGACATGTATTCAGGTTCTCAGCCACGCCATTCAGTTGTATTATTCTTTATAGGAAATGCATATCAGCTCACATCGAACAGCTTTTTTGTTGTTTTTAAGTTAATGAAAGCTGGAGCTCTTCAGGATAGGTTTAGTGCGTATATAAATGTTAGCCAATCATATAGCTTGATATTCCAGCTAATGTGACGTGCATGCAAATACTTAGCAGGAATCATATGCTTCTGCAATATGCTTCATATGCAATATCAGTGGATGTGAACGGGTAGAAACAGTCCCACATTTATCTCCTTGGTGAAAAGCATGTGTACTGATAATGTCTGGTGATGGGGCCTTTTCCCTGAGATTATGCCACTGATGTTTTCTGTCTTTTTGATTTTGTTGTTCTTTAATTATCTAGTACAATCTAGCCTGTATTATATTACACAGTCAATAGTCAGTCTGTTTTAGTTCCTCAGCCCTCAGTTAAAGTTAAGAAAGTATGCTGAATGCCTTCCCCTTTTCAAGCTTTTGCTCATGACTGCATTTCCCTACAAAAAGGCCTCTCACTGTCACCTCCATGCAAACAGAGTGACAGATGAATAATATAGAAGACACTGATGCTTCATTCTCTCACAGTGACAGACTGACTCAGACTGACCAGTCCTGGCCAAGACCTCCTGATGAACCGGAGAAACTAGGCATGCCTTTGCCTGTGTCACCAAGTTGTTGCAGTCCACAAACCTAGCCTGGACTGGTTTCTCTGTGCTAGATAGTGACGTGAGTGTATTCGCCTTGTTCAAAGTTCACAGCCACATATGGAATTAAAAATGAGCAATCGAGATATACAGCTGAACAGTGATGTAATCCGTTGTCAAAGGCCATTTAGATGCTTCAAAGTACACAAAGCTGTTCGTATACAGTCAAATTCAAAGGGGTATGAACACAGTATGTTTTGTGATCCTGTATCAAGTCTTTAAAATACAGTTAATTTTTAAAAATAGTTTACTTATGAAGGTTTTGCAGATGGTGATTCATGCTGCTAGACAGTGTTGTAATCCATCCTCAGCTATTACACTCTTCCACTCCAATGTAAACAAGTAGATTAAGGGTGCAGTACCAATGTTAGCATTTGCAAACCTAACTAACCAGTTAATGTTTTATGCTATGACAATTTTCCTAAATAGATTAAAGTCTCCTTGCTTATATTATTGCATTATATTGACTAGTAACCCCTGTATCATGGTGCATATTGCATCCCCTGATTCTGATTCAATACACAGCAATAGTAATTATAGACATGCACAAAGGTCATTTGGAGTTAAAGTTTGGAGGCATATGTTGGTTAAGCAAAGGCTGCTTGAAAAGAAGATATTTAGATATTTAGATATTTATATATCTAGCTTAACACTTTTCTATTCAGTATTGTCTTAGCTCATAGCATGACCTGTTATCTGGGTGTAAGAGTTGGCACACACGTGAGGATGGTTTCACAGCTCAGCTCTTCTGGCCAACCTTTGAGTTATGAGCAAGATTAAAGGAGCTGGTGCAACATAAATGGTGCTTGCTAATGAGATATCTGTAGTTCAGGTTTGACCACACCTGTTTTGAGTCATTTTTTAGCATGTTTACTTTTGTATGTGAAGGGCTAAAATGTTGTCCTTCTTTGTTGTTTTTAAGAATTGTTGGAAAACTTTCCCTATGTCTAGGGGCTTGGCTGCTTGTAGCACTGAGCAGCACATCAGTTTATATCAGGGGTGCACAACTGTTCTGGAGGGTGGGTGTCCAACACGGTTTGGAGCGTCGCCTACTCAAACAGTTTCGCTCAACCTTACAATTGACAGATATGTGTACTCAGATGTGTTTGAGTAGGTAAATCACCTAACTGTGCTGGACAGGGGCCTTCCAGGACAAAAGGTGTGTACCCCTGGTTTATATTGTTATTGTCATAAATTTTCACACTACAATATGGCATTCTGAACATAAACCACTGACCAGCTGGAAGGACCTGGTGATGCGTATCATAATGCTGGGGTTACAGTTTAATACATTGTGATACTAGGACCCTAACCCTAGATTACAAAAATAATTTAAAATCATTTTTTTGCCAAACGTATGCTGCAGTGGATTACAATACTGGTATCTAGTGGTCTGTGGTTTAAACACAATACACAGTGAGCCATTGTCTGTTAAATCATTGCATGTAAACTATAAATTAAAAATCACTACTATGTTTTTTACAATCGGTACTGTATCAAAACATATTATTGTGGTAATATTATCAATATAATATACTGTTCTTTTTCACTGTAGAACAGATTAGTACTGTTTTACTGAAATGAGACACATGTCTGAGAAAATAAATTTGGATGCTTTCTGTAACCTGATATTTTTGTGATGTCTTCCACTTTTTACTGCTTGGCTTTTATTTTGGTTTTGTTTGTTTTATGTTTTGTCAGCACCAAACCAGATTAGATATTTTTCACCTCTACCAAGCTATTCTAGTGACCACTCTCCAGATTAGAGAGGATATTTGCAGTCTTACTGAGACTGAGGGGATTAAAAAGCCATGTCTCTATCTCCTCAACCCCTCCCATCCCTTACCCACTTCACCAAGACTCCTCTCCTTAGTTGTCTGGAGGTCTGTTTTAGTGGACTACCGTCTCTTCTGGATTAGCTGAAGGGATTTAAGCTCTTGTCTTCTCCAGTGCTTCCAGTCTGGCTGCTTTGAAGGAACCACTTGGCATTCTGGGGGCTAGACCTTTTCTCTACAATTGCACTGAGGGAAGGGTGCACAGGTCTTTCAGTTTCCAGCAGAAAGTGTGTAGGAGAGTGAAAGTGAGTGGATTGCTGTAACAAGATGAACTTGCCTTATCAGCTAATTAAACAAGTCCGCAGAGTCTTATCTTTTTGTTGCTGTATGACGGTGGACTTCAGTCAGCTATTTGTTGTCTTGAAGGTGAAAAGCATTTGCAATGCTTTAATATTTTGCTCTCTCTCTCTCTCTCTCTCTCTCTCTCTCTCTCTCTCTCTATAGATGAAAGGAAGATCACACTGTTGAAAGTCATCTCTGCAGCTCTGCTCTGGTGTCTTGCTTGAGGAGACTGTGTGAACTGAGCTTGTGACTGGAAAGCTGCAGGTGCTGAGGTGACGTCAGACCCTGAGTGTGTATCTCTCCTCCCCAGTGTCTCTCCTTTGAGGAGCTTCTGAGCGTGCTGAGGACCATCCACGGGTTCCCTGCCTGGGGCAGAGACAGCACCCCCACACATCCACCACCATGGTGCTGTCACAAAGACAACGAGACGAATTGTGAGTTCACATCAGATCAAATGTAGAAAATCGGCCAAAAATCTAAAAACAAGTGGCGTGCTAGACTGTATACCGGCATGATGGGTAGTCCTTATTTACAGAAATGAGAGGGAGGGGGTGGGCATGAAGCAAACTAAGTTCATATTCTCTGGCTCATGCTCTTAATTTAACCTGTTTACCCATGGTATTCCTGTAGTTCTGATGCTACTGTGCAACTATGCATGTTAAAATGACTTATTTTTATTATTATTTTTAATTTTTTTCTATGGTTTAAGTTCATTGATCAAATCAGATGATAAAACGTATTTGTTTGTTTGCTCTGTCCACTTTTTTGGATAGAAGTACCCAAATGCTTTATGCTTCAGCTGGCAAAAAGGGCTTCTGTTAAACGAAAGCAGGAAGAATGTATGCTTCTGGATGTATAACATCTATGACATTAGATGTGCACATGGCTTCCCTACAAGACAGACAGACATTGTTTTTTTGCAGCTGGCCTGTTAATGAGATATAGCATAATTTTGTACAGATACCCTAATTTATTGCATGAAACAAAGGTTGCATTGCATGCCTTAACACATCACCCCAGTGTTATGCTGTTACTCTAACTAACTGCTTTTTGTGATGGCTCGCTCGCTCGCTCACTCACTCACTCACTCACTCACTCACTCACTGTCTCCAAAGCTACAACTACCATCACCAGAGTGAATGAGGGTAAGGCCGGGTTCCTGACATCATTGGCTAAATTTAGCCACGTGGCCAGCTCATGAAATATTCACCCATATCTCAGAAGTGAAAAGCTCATTTACGTAATGATGAAGAGCTAGAAGTGTGTGTGTGTGTGTGTGTGTGTGTGTGTGTGTGTGTGTGTGTGTGTGTGTGTGTGTGTGTGTGTGTGTGTGTGTGTGTGTGTGTGTGTGTTCGTTATTGTGTCCATCCGTCTGTACTTGGTTCACCACGTCGGCTGGTGCCAAGATTTGGCTGCATTTCCCGCTGTGTCATTTGAGAACATTTCCATCCTCTAACTGTGGGCTGGTAACTATGACAACAAGTGCACTTTTCTTTTTTCTTTTCTTGGTTAGTGTAGCCTGTGTTTTTCATCAGTTTAGTGATGGAAGGTTTGGTAGTCTGTTTTGTTTTTTTCCCGACCCAGCTGGCACAAACTGAGATGTCTGAGATGCTGATGCCGCAGAGTCTATCTGCTCCAGCGTGTCCTTTTGTAGGAGATATGTGTTTTGTTTTTTGTTTTTTTAAACACAACAAATACTGCATCAGGAATCTGTATTCCCGGTTGGAACCCTGCCTAAATTGCATGCTTGGGGTAAATAAATAAATAAAAATGACTTGTTTTCCCCACTGCTAATATTAACTCCTTTTAGCAGTCACAGTTAGCAATTGCCACTGATTGTGGTTCATTCAGTCTGTTGACGTTCTGATTTATTTTGCTCAATGTGGTTGGAGTAAGTAAAAACACATGCAAGTCACAGTATTTTATTATTTTTCTCTTGTCATTTCAGAAATCGAGCTATAGCGGATTACCTCCGTTCAAATGGCTATGAAGAGGCCTACTCTGTTTTTAAGAAGGAGGCAGAGTTAGATATGGTAAGATTAGTTTTTTGTGACTTTAATAAAGTTTCCAAATGAAGATGGAGCCTAGTTTAAATCTCTGCCTTATCTGTGTCTAGGATATCAACCTTGTTTGTTGGACAGTCATATATATATATATATATATATATATATATATATATATATATATATATATATATATATATATATATATATATATATATATATATATGTATGTATGTGTGTATATTTGATCACTTGCATTACAAGTGTGTAGGATTGTTTGTCAATCTTTTCCTTTTCCTCTTGTGGTCCGCAGAATGAAGAATTAGATAAGAAGTATGCAGGCCTTTTGGAAAAGAAATGGACCTCAGTCATCAGATTACAAAAGAAGGTCAGTACATTGCAGTAGTCTGTACACATATACGTTAAATGCTTATTAAATGCAGCAGTGTTGAAACTGAAGATGTTTCACGTGTAAGTGTTTGGTGATGTTAGTCAGGTATTCTCGTCAAATTACCGGCCATTAAGTTACTTGAGCATCTTTGTTTTTGTTTTGTTTTGTTTTGGTCTGGGCAGATGTTCAGAACATATCTTCAGATCTCATCTGTGAGAAATGCTTTTCTAGACTGGTGACATAACACGTTATAAAAGTGTCAAACACACATCAATAGAGTGAAGAGTGAGTTCCTAAATTATGAAGAAGTCAATAATAATCTGACCATATATGTATGCATGCATGCTCTTACATCTTTTATACATCTTTTATACAACTGCATCTCTTCTATTAGCTCCATTTATAATATAGGTGCACTGTGTAGTTTATACTTTATACAGAGGCAGGCTGTAGTCCATTTGTTTCTCAGTAGGCTGTGTTAGCCTGTTTTTGTCCTGTTCTTCGATGATCGCACAGAGCAGGTATTATTTGGATGGTTATTTGGGTGGTGGACTTTTTAAACACTGGGTCTGTCCCCTCTAAAACTCCTACTTTACTGCCCCCCCCCTTATAGATGTAAAGTCAGAGATGATGACTCTTCTGTTGCTGCACAGTTTGTGTTGTCACAACCTATAATGTTGTCATGTCAGACCCATTATGTCGTCCTATTTTACTGTAAATACAGTGACAGAGTTTTTACTTACATCCTAGTGTTTTGAAACGCAGCATTAAGAGGGCAAGGTTGTCTGTGACAGTGCTAGTTTGAGCAGTAAAACATTAAATGGATATATGGTAACAATAAGATTATTATTAATTGGCCTCATTAAAATTATTTGAGATGATCACAGTTGTTAAGGCTTGCTACAGCGATTTCCACCAACATTAGATATTCACATAATGCTGAATGCAAGCTCAGTGCATTGGATTAAGACAAATAAATGGAAATAAATGTTTTTTTGTTTTGTTTGTAGTTTTTTTTTTTCTATCAAATTCTAACATTTTCAGGATGTCCGCTATAGTTCATTCAGTGTAATTGTGGGTATGAGTTTAAGCATTACAGTATAAAGTGTTTTGACAGTACAACCAACATTAGCTGCTAAGTAAACACATGTCTTTTTTCAAACTAGGAAGCCAGTTTATTTTAGACTTGTACTTTAATAATTGGATATAAATAACAAATACATTACTTTAAGTTAATTGCAATTATTAATATTACAGTTAATTGGCATGTGAAATTTCATGATCATGAGAGACCTATAGCCAGAGAGATGTTTGATCCTTAACTATGCTTGCTAGCAAATGATAACTGATTCCTAATTTACAGTAAAAATGTAGAGAAGCTGTTATGCTTATGAGGGACTTAAGCCAAATTTGGTAGCTCATATATTTAAACAAGCGTTGGATATGAAGATGATGAAATGTAGAGCTAAAAATGTCATTAATAACAGATCTTCAAGACACACATAAACCAGTCAAAGTAATATTTGGTTGAATTTATTAAATCAAGTTTAAAACCAAATAAACATGTTTTTTTTTACACTATATAAAATCTTTGGAGCAGTTCTTTAGCTGTTACTGCAGCTATAATCCCACTCAATTTTATCTCTTGTATTGCTTGCTAAGGTGATGGAGTTGGAGTCCAAGCTGAATGAAGCTAAAGAAGAGATCACTTTAGGAGGCCCTGTGGGGCAAAAGAGGGACCCCAAAGAGTGGATCCCACGCCCCCCAGAGAAGTACGCACTGAGTGGTCACAGGAGTCCCGTCACGCGTGTCATCTTCCACCCTGTGTTCAGCATTATGGTCTCTGCCTCAGAAGATGCCACAATCAAGGTGTGGTTGGGTTTCATTCTAGAAAGGAGAACATCAAGCGAGGGGCTGCTGTTGGAGAGTGAATGTGTTTGTGTATGTTACGAGTGTTTAAGTCTGTTTTACTGTCTTTGATTCCTACAAGAAGAACTTGCTCATTCTTTAATGCTGAGTCACTGCCTGTCTCCATGGAGAAGTTGTGATGCGCTGGTTGCCCAGAGCAACAGGACAGCCAGCAGTTCAGCATCAGTGCTGTTTCCTGCTTTTTAATTGAGAAATTGTTTTCTGTTTCTTTGTTTCCCTTTATCTGGATCTTTTTCTGAGACTCCGTTTATCACAAGACAGGACAGAGATCGGTGCTGCTGTATTTTTTTTATTATTATTATTTATTTTATTTTTTTTACAATGTATGAACACACTTTAGAGTGCCAGAGGCTTCTGTACATCCCTGTTTTGTGTTACAACCCACTGACATTTCACAGAAAACAACTTCTGGGGAATAGAGAAGCAGCCTGACCTTTCTGGGTTTCTGAGGCAGTAATCTGTCACAGCTGCTTGTGTAATGTGATGTGGGAGAGTGTTAGGCATTCTAGAGAAATGTCTTTGCCATGGCTGTGGGTTTACCTTTATACTTTACCTTTAGTCTGTCAGAGCAGCTCTCAGCCTGTTCTCAAAGCTGCAGTGAAGTATATGGATACTCTGTTTTCTTCAGTGCATTATAATCTGTTCAGGAGTGTAATTGATAATCAGGACTAAGATTTACCAAATCAGTGATGGTACTATGAATTTCATTGATGACCTGGTCTCATCTTACTGGTACAGCCCTTGAGAAAATTTAGAATTACATATGAAATTGTAGTAATGGCTGGAGATGGACCATCTCAGTCCAACCAAGAAAACCAAACTTGGACCTTTTGTGTGTAAGGTGTAACAATTTCCATTAACAGAAAAGTACTGAAAAGAGAAAAATGAAAGGTTCCCATCGGAAGAGCTTTATTTTAGAGAGTCCTTCGCTCTTGTCTCTCCTAGTGCTGAAGATAAGCACAGTAATTATGAACACGTACTCCAGCAGCTCAGCCTTGTGTATGTTTGTGTAGGTGTGGGACTATGAGGCAGGAGACTTCGAGCGCACTCTCAAAGGGCACACAGACTCTGTGCAGGACATCTCCTTTGACCAGAGTGGAAAGTTGCTGGCCTCCTGCTCTGCAGACATGACCATCAAACTCTGGGACTTCCAGGGCTTTGAGTGCATCCGGACCATGCATGGTGAGAGAACCACACTGTCATAACAGAGGATGGTTTTGGGGGGAAAAAAATCACTGTTTAACCAATAAATCACTAATATTTTGGCGGGCGCCACCAACATTTGAATATTTTCTCATCCAGAAGGTATCTCAGTATATAGATTCTTTACATTCAGTGTGGACGTGAGGATCTGTGGATTTCA
This sequence comes from Megaleporinus macrocephalus, assembly GCA_021613375.1. Lineage (NCBI taxonomy): Eukaryota > Metazoa > Chordata > Actinopteri > Characiformes > Anostomidae > Megaleporinus > Megaleporinus macrocephalus. The sequence goes on along the minus strand of CM038717.1, from coordinate 29,761,357 downwards.
AGCATTGTCTGGAAATAGGGCAGAAGCTTGTTTGGGGCAGGATTAGCAAACTTAAGGCGACAGCTTTAATCCTTCCAGTTAGATAATGGGGATTCCTTTTACTCACATGGCTCAGTTAAGTTGGTAATTACTTTACCCATACATAACCTGAATAAAGCATACAAGGTCCTCTCTTGTAAAGCCTCTGATTTGTGTTGAACCTGGCACTATGAAGTTGCATTTAGGACACTGCCTTCAAGAAAAGCTTGTTGAATATGGACCCTTCTTTTGTGTTATGTAACAAACAGTCTTCTCAAAATTTTATTTGAAGGGAAAAACTTAGCTTTCAACATTTCTCATGAATCTTTTCTCCCAATGCCCTAGGACACGACCACAATGTGTCATCAGTTGCCATCATGCCCAATGGTGATCATATAGTATCTGCCTCGAGGGACAAGACCATTAAAATGTGGGAGGTGGCCACAGGGTGAGTAGAGAAGCCTTCAGCCTGATTAGGCCAGTGACATGAAGAGCTGGTTGTGTTATGGACTGAATAGTTTAACCAGAAAGAGAATGATCCCTTAAGTTCCGAGTCATGATTTTGAGTATCTAAAATCATAGTTCTGTAATCTTTCTTACTAACATTAGTACCAATAAAAAATATTTTGTTGCTATGATGTTGACAACCTAAAGTTAAAGGCTCATCTTAATATTTGTATTGGTATCTATGCTATTGTTTACTTCTTCATTTCAAGACGTTCACTTGTTTCATGTCTCTGCCATTTGTAGTTACTGTGTGAAGACCTTCACTGGCCATCGGGAGTGGGTGAGGATGGTGCGACCCAACCAGGACGGCACGCTCTTGGCCAGCTGCTCCAATGACCAAACAGTCCGTGTGTGGGTTGCGGCCACAAAAGAATGTAAGGCTGAGCTAAGGGAGCACGAGCATGTGGTGGAGTGCATCTCCTGGGCTCCCGAGAGCGCACACCCCACCATACTGGAGGCCACTGGCTCTGAGGTTTGTGTGCACGTTGATTTTATTTTATGTATTAATATATCTTTGTGTATGATAAAAACTAAATTAAATACAATAAGATTTTTTTTTCGCACAGCATGTGGTAGTCATACCCGTTTATGTATGTATGTATGTACAAAGTATACGCCATAACTTTTATAACCTTTACCGGAATGCCCACTTCTGATTTTGTAGTCAGATGTAGTCTGTATGGGAGAGAACATGGGTCAGTAAACATAAAAGGAGCAGACAGGCTCTTTGGCTGGGCGTGTAAGCCAGGCCGTTTGCCATGCCTCTGTTCCCTCTAGCACAGCTTGCAGCATTACCTGGTGCTGTGGTCTCAGGGTCTGGTCCTCTGCTATCAGTAGCTGGTACAGGTAGCATGAATAGCTTAATGTTGTGCCATGTAATATCTACCAACAACTTCAGCAGTCAAAGATATATACCGAAGTGTATGGGACACACTTGTGAGACAAAATTTATGATGATATAATAATAACTGATATTATTATTATTATCATTATTAATGGTAGTAGTAGTATTTTGTTGATAATACTGCCCACTACCATCTTCATGTCTGGTATAGTTAGTCTGTTTCTCAGTAGCTGTGTAACTAGATTGTAAGTTTTTTGGGGTTTTTTTGTAGTTTTCTTCCTTTCTTCAACAGGAAACCTCACATGTTGCTTAGTTTGATTGTTAATTATGGTGTTTGTCCTTTTCTTGCACTTCCTGTAGAACAAGAAAAGTGGAAAGCCTGGCCCCTTCCTGCTGTCGGGATCCCGAGACAAGACCATTAAGATGTGGGATGTCAGCACTGGCATGTGCCTTATGACACTGGTGAGTTCGTTTTAACCCTGTAGTTATTTTTAACCCCAAATATTGCTGTTTGCAACAAATGTAAGAACTTGAAACTAGACTGTTTACTAATAACAACCTGGAATTTACACAGAAACACTCGGCATTCATCTTCTGTATGATGGATCTCTCTCTCTCTCTCTCTTTCTCTCTCCGCGTCTCAGGTTGGCCATGATAACTGGGTGCGCGGAATACTGTTCCACCCAGGAGGAAAGTTCATCGTGAGCTGTGCAGATGATAAGACCTTGCGTATCTGGGACTACAAGAACAAGCGCTGCATGAAGACCCTGAGTGCCCACGAACACTTCGTTACCTCTCTGGGTAAGGTAGCAAATGTGCTGTTGCCTAGCGACACCAGGATGAGGACATATCCCAATGCCACACCCACATAATGTGCTTTAAAAACTAGAGCAGTGCTCGGGGTTGGTATTGACCGACTGTAGGCTGAGTCTATCAATGATTTATTTATTTTTTTGTCCTGACTGTAGAACGTTATCCTCACTGTACCTTCCCTCAGCGTAATATGATTAGCAGCAGTGCAGTGTAGTGCTTTAAAAAGCACTTTTTTAAATACATATACTTACGACTGTCCTTTTTGTTTTTCTCCACAGATTTCCACAAGACTTCTCCCTACGTGGTGACAGGAAGCGTAGATCAAACAGTTAAAGTGTGGGAATGCCGCTGATCTCCCTTTGGCAGGCTCTGCTGCCCTTTGCCCTTCCTCTATACCATCACTCTTCCCTGCCCTGACACTTGTCCTTCAGGATGCACTCACCACCATGGCTACCACCCCATCCAGCTCTCTTCTAATTACTATTGTCCTTTTATGTAAATTATTCTGGATGTAGTTTGAGCTTATTAAATGTTACACGAGACACCCTCACAAGGAGAGGAAAACGTAAGGAAAAAAATAAATAAAAAAATGTATTCTTGCATGGTGAATCCAAAACTTGTATACTGTACAAAAAAAATTGCTTACCATCGTGTAGAAGTTACCGATAAGGGTAAAAGAGCACCAGTGGTGCTCAGGCATCAAGCATCTCGTTACAGAAGGCAGAATGATCCTGTCTGGGGAATTCAAATACAGGGCACTTCAAATACAGCCAGTCTCTCTCTTTTTGTTGCTTGTTTTGTTTTTTTTTTTTGTTTAGTTTTTTGGGCCCCTCATGAAACGGTTAAACAACTTGAAGCTTTATGGATTACTATATTTGACTAGTTGCATGTGCTTTTTTTTCCCTGTTCACCGTCTTTGTTTTGTCCCACCCCACTTTCAGTTAACAAAAAAAAAAGTTTGACTGGGTACATTGTTCACATCCCCCCCCAGGACCTATTTTAATGGTGCATTTTTAGGTCCTAATGCTGTAAAATAGTCATAATCTTTAGTGAAGTATTTTAACGGCTGTAGAAAATCTCACATTAAACATGTATCTAGCTCTTGCCAGACAGGTGTATGGCACAGATGCCCTCAGTGAAGATCCTGACTTTGAGGATCGAGTTTGACCTGAGATGTAGCCCATGAAGACCACTTCGATCCAAGGTCAGCAATGACAAGTTTGGCATAGTCTGCCTTGCTGGGTTGACTTGTTTGGCTTCAGCGAATTTTGTCTGACATCAGACTACAGATGCCTTGTGAAAAGGAAATGTAAAAAGAAAAAAAAAGAAAACAGGCAAGATAAGACGATGACGAGAAGACGAATCAACAGAACAACCGGAACTGGCTTGTTTAAGTGCACTTGTTGAAGGAGGTATGTGGTGTGTGTGTGTGTAAAGCAGGGTTTATGCTTTGGTCTTTTTGATTCTTTTCCATTTTATGCATGGAAAATCTTCCGTTTCACATTTTCCCCCCCATCACCTTTTTATTTAGCCACTATTGTCCCAACCTAATTGACAGCTAGGAGGTGGGAGAGCACCTCTTTCATCCAGATGCTTGTACCAAATGGACATTCACCTCTTTCTAGCCTATATAATGAATTAATCAAAGCAAGGTTTTAAATGCCTCCAAGGAGTTTAAAAGCAGCCATCCCACATCTCCCTTCTCACCACTACCACTGATGGCCAACTAGCCCTTAACATCAGCTTGAGCTTTAGAGCCAGAACACTCAGTCTTTCAAGCTTTGGCAACTTAGAACCAGTAGTTTGCTCACTGACAGATATGTACCCCCTTTCCCCCTATACACATTTTTTTCGACTGCATGATCATAGCTGTGGTCCGTCTGTCTTGTGTGTGGTTCCGCTGAAGGTGTTGCCATTGAAGACAGCTTTTTGACGTGTTCTCAGTGGTTCTGCTCTGTGTCGTCGTGCTGGATGAGCTATCTAGTCAGGCTCTCTTGAATCAGAGAGAGACTTTGCTGATGAAGTCTCTCCGACAGACCTGCAGAAGTCTGGTTGTGTGTGGAAATGGGAAGATGCCTCCAAGGTAGATCAACAAGTGCAATAACTCTTAGGCTGCTCTATGTTAACTGTTGACAGAAAGGTATGTATGTATGTGTCTTGTGCGCACACTATGAACACAATAGTAAGGGGGGGGGAGAGAAGCCTCCTTTGTGTTTTAGATGGAACTGGAGGGAGTCCAAAAGTGGGCCGTTTAACCTCGATGTGGATTGAGAAACCCCTCTCCAAGTTAACGCTATGACGGAGAGGCAGCTTTTAGCAAACTTTTAAGGGGTTATGTCAGTGGTGCACGCAGCTGTAACTGTTTCTAACAGCAGGTGTGTAGGCCTAGCCTCTGCTATTCCAAAGCTGTGTATGTAGTATCAATGGACGTGTGAAAGGATATTAGAGCTTCTCTGTATGTGCAGTAGCTTTGTGCATCCAGTAAAGCTCAAAGTCCCGTCGTTTGCTTTCTATGCCTTGTTAATATACTGAAGTCCCCTTGACGTAAAGAACTTCATTCTGCTTTTTGTGATCTCACTGCTCTCTCTCTCACACACACACACACACACACACACACACACACACACAGACACATACACACACAAACTCACACATACACTCACAAAATATAAATTGTGTACCAATATATCTGGATGTCATTGTTTGCAACATAAATAAGAGTAATAAAAAAATGTAAATATAAAGCAATCCCTTTGTATGTATTATTCTTTAGTTGTTACAAGGGGTTCATTCAAGGATTCAGTTTCATGGGTTGTGCTTGTAGTCTGTGTATAAGGTTGGTGCAATGTAAATCAAGTTAGTCAGAGTGGTTTGGTGTAAAATGCTTTGTTCTAGAAAAGCTTGCAAAGTCTGAATTGTTCACTGTGCTGGTGATGGGAACCAGACACCATACATAGTTTAATGCCTCTAAACAATCTTTTTTTTTTAATTTCAAATGACAAATCAATGTGATTCCAATTTTAAAAAGATATTCCAGCCAAACAGAACAATTTAACCCTCTGCTGCTCACCTATTACAGTGGGGCAACAGTCGTTCCTAAATCGGGGTTGGTCATTTCTGGTGCTCTAGAGTTGAAGCCCTGCACAGTTTGGTGACTTTCCTATTTAAACACACCTCAGATCGGCAGCTAACTGTCGGGTCTAGTGGGCAGTGTGAAGGGGACTTTCTTCCAAAGATTCTACGTAGTTAACTGTGTGTAAACATAGTTACTCTCAGTGGTTTGATATGAAATTCTCAGTTCTAGAGAAAACTTGGTGTCAGAATTGGTGGTGATTGGAACCAGACTTCCAAAGAGTCTGATGCCTCTGAAATGTTCTCTGTTCTTTGGAAGGATCGATCAGCCATGTATCGGTATCGGCCGATTTTTCAATCAAAATATGTGATAGGCAATCGGCTGATATTTCTCCAATTTAGTCGATCAGTGACATTAAACAAATGAGCCCAATTTCTGTTTTTTCAGCTAGCGGTTCATCCTCGAAGAGGAGACCTCCAGGCAGCTCCCTGCAATTCCTATCTGAACCACTAGGTGGAAATACACACCCTTTCGTTTTCCACAGACTGACTTGACAAACATGTCGTCTGTCTGTGTAGGTGACTTTGATCCAGGGCAGTTTGTAACATCTGTACACTTAGTGAAATCAACGTGTCTCGTGGGGAACCAAGACAAAGACATTTAACGCTACTGAATACAGCGAGTATCAGCAAATAGCAGAGCTAGCACAAAACAAATAACCCAGAACACCGTACAGACCAGATCTGACTGGTACGAACAGTACAGCAGCCAGGGAGCTAAAGGAACCACAGCCAAAGTTTATAGCGCTACATAAGCAGCTCTTCTCGGCTTTAGATGATGTTCATTCTGCCACTTAATATTCCACCTGGATCTACGCTCTGCTGTTCCTAGTAGGAGATATTTTTCAGATGTTGCTCTTCCAGAGCTGTATCAAGTGGCTTACGCCCACATAGACCAACTTCTAATTTAGTGAAAAATATTATGCTGTTTCATATGAGCTTGTTAAAAATAGTAATAAACCAGTTTAGACCATGTTTCATGACTTGTTTGCACTAATAATTGTATGTAGCCCTGCAGTGGCATACAGCCCCGCCCTCGATCGATATCTGCTATTGGCCATCGGCCGATCTCGTTGAAAGGTGATCGGTTCATCTCTATCCTATACTAATAAAAACATAAATGATGTGTAGGTTCATTAGTGGTTTTGGAACACAAATAAAATGTATTTGTGTTGTAGACATCACAACCCCTGGTTACTATCACCGCCACTGTTAAGAAGTCTAAGTAGAACTTTCTTAGTTCTACATAGGGTGGACTTTAACCAGTCCCAAAGAATATGTGTTACATATTTGGGTAAAGCATGCTAGGTGTTGTAAGAACACTTCCCAAAGTCAAAAATACTTTTAAACCGATGAGGTTGAGGAAAAAAATTCTGCATAATACCACATACGATGACCAAAAACAAATTCAGTGCTACTTTCAGGCCATAATGCTCCTTTACTGTAGACCTGTTCATATACAGTATAATGATGATTTGGTAACAATACTTAGTTTACACATAATCGCAGTGTATCTTGCTCAAGTTTAAATGTCTTTAAATTAAATTATGTTTTCGTCCGGATGCAGGCTGCAGTGCTTTGATTTGGGTGAGTGGTCACATGACTGTCTCTCTGTGCTGCAAGGCTGAGTTGCTATTTGGGACAGAGGAGTATGAAAAATGCAGAGTGCTGCAGCCCCATCACCCCAAATTGTGACCCAGGCCTTCACAGAGACCGGCCAGTCGCCCGATCAGCCTCAAACCTGCTTTCCATAATGTGGAGAACCATGTGCTGACCTCTAATAGCCAAAGATATGGTTTGTTTTTACTTACACTACAGCATGTGGCTCATTGATTTTCTCAGATCGGTTCTTTCTGCCTTGACCTCCCCTTGTTGCACACATTAATCCTTGCCTGACTTCACCATAGCAACAGTTCCCATGGAAAAGGTGCACATGATGACACTATTCTCAGATTTCTATATATACAATTTAGCCCAATAGTATAGTAGTATAGTACTAATATTAGTACTACTAATGGTAGTTATCTTTGTGTTTGTATGAATATTATTTTTTCTATTTAGTTTCTTTTCTCTTCTTTTCATTACAACACTATGACTCACGCCTCTTCCAGTAAGAGCCTGCCACGCCTACAAGGCATCAACATAGCCAGACGAGAATCTTATTACCGTAGTCGGTGCCAGTGTTCCAGACAAAACAAGCAAAAGGACAACCACGACCAAGGCCTACCAAATGAACCACAACCAAGACAATGATCTGCGATGCTTCAGACTGTCTGGATAGCATTTTCTACAACACATGCTCTGATCAGAGGGGGGTTTGAGGTCGTTACTCAATAATGCATCTCAGCACCGCTGCATCAGACACATTTATTCACCAGCCACTGCTTTCCAATGCTCTGTATCCTGGCAACAGTCACTGTGTGTGTGTGTGTGTGTGTGCACATTATCACAAGCAAGCAAAGCACAATTCCGGTGCGGTTGGAAAAAGACCACTGGCTCACCTCGGCACACCAGTGCGTGGCTGGAGAGCTGTGAACACAATAGAGTCCACTAAGGTGAAGGAGGTGTATTTGTTCTGTGTACAATTTGAGTCCATGTACAATATACTGTCTAAAAGTCAGAGACCACCCTGTCATATATATAGTTTTCAGACAAAAACAACCATTAAGAAAAATTTAAATTTAAATTTAGCATTGAAATGTAATCCAGCCTTTTCCTTTAGTATAGTTTCTGTTTTTTATGAGAGACATGCTTTCAGCTTTTTAAAGAAATCTAGTTTTTAAAGAATGCATCGAAGCTGGTTCATTTTTTTGGCCCTGTGCTTTTTACAATGCTGTTGTCACAAAGAAGCTTCACAGAAGTTTGAAAACAAGTATTTCCAAAATATCAACTTTACAGGAGAGGACAAAGACAGTCTTTACTTTCAATGTAAGACAATGGAACCAGAATTATTTCCAAGCTATTTTGGAGTATTTCTATTAATGTTGGAAATCTTACACTGTGTAAACGGCAGCTGTTGTGTTCAAATAATGTCGGTAAATGAACAGCGAAGATATATATCCCCCAGTGAGCACGCCAGAGGTGACAGTGGCAAGACAAAACTCCCTCAGACTGGAGGAAGAAACCTTGTAAGGAACCAAGACTCACAGGGGGAGACCCGTCCTCCTCTGGTCAAACAGTATTTACAGTTTAATAAACTAAACACCAAAGAAAAGAGTCTCTGTTTGAAATCTGGATAGCAAAGCTTTAGAAGCTGCACAGATAGAGGCAGTCTCTGACTCAGGCAGTCTCTGACTGAGTCTTTATGTAAAGTGGGCGTGAGCTGAAACAGTCCCATCCTATCTCAATGCTGGTACATCTGGATGGCACAGTGATGTAACTGAGGGTGTAGCAGTTGACACAAATGGACAGGAGAGCTGGCTGGTGATGGGTGAGGAGCAGACCCTGATGGTCAGTCTTACAACAGCGTTCAACAGGACTCACAGTCCAAGTGCTCACACGACTGTACTCCACCTATTAGATGTTCACTTTCAGTCTACAGGGGTGGGGTTATTTAATATGAACAGCAGGTGATAGAGATTTGTGTCTTACAAATCTAGATGCCATGTCATATAAAATACTGCATCACTTTTAAACTGCATCACTTTTCCAGCCATCTGCGTGTGACACATGCTCTATGTTAATAGCAGCCGCCTGTCTCTCCAGATCTGGAGCTAGTCCAGGGGTGTGGTTAAGAGGCGGCCCATCTGATGCTGGTGCTTCGTCTGCTTTGACCGGTTGACCTTGTTTTCCTGCATTCTGGACCGGTTTTCCAATCAAGGAGCTTCTTGTTGTCCAGTGCCTTGTGGACAACTCACCTGCATGAACCACTAGCACCTCCAAAGATTCAGTTTGTTTACCTAATCAAAGCTGTTTTCTTCTCCTCCTCCTTCCTAACTCTATATTTATTATGCATAAAGTAGACGCATAAAGCTGTACTTGATTTGCTATCCAATGTGGACCAGAGGAAGATGGGTTCTCCTTTTTGAGTCTGGTTTCTCTCGAGGTTTCTTCCTCTTGCTCTGAGGGAGCCTTTCTTGCCACTGTCGCCCCTGGCGACGCTCACTGGGAGTTGGACCCGGATTTTTCTGTAAAGCTGCTTTGTGACAAGGCGCATATAAATAAATAAACCTTAACCTTAACAGCTACCATGATTAAAACACATGCAACTGGAGATTGAGGACATGTGAATAATAAATAGAAGACATGATGATTTAAGCAAATATCAAATAAATAAAAATAATAAAATAATGTTAAATAGATTCACCGATAAATACATATTTTTTAATTATATATTTACTCAACTGGGTTATGTCCTATATGAAATCTGGAGACCTTATACCATATGTCAAACAAACAAGCCTCAATTCTCTTGGACAAACTACCGGTTGATATGACCACTTTCATTATTCATAAGTGCATCTCCAGGAACTTTACTAAGGACTTTCCTAGAGTCAAGAACTATTCAGCAACCTCTATTTCTAGAATAGTAAGTGAAATAGTTATGATTCTGTTTTAACAAGGTTGCCTAAAAGAGGAAACCTTGTGTAATCAACAAACTGCATAGTGCCCTTGACTGTAAGCCTAATCTAATGAACATTAAGCATATTATTCAGTTATTATTCAGTAACTACTCAGTATTCAGTGACTATGAAACTAATATGTAAGTTATGTGGTTATAGGAGGGAGGCATTGAGGCGTGGGGCCCATATATGGCACTTAGAGGATAGAAAGTTAATGAACTATAGCAACCACTACTTTTCAGTCCAGCATCACTCTACATCCATGGTCACCAACACTCCTACTGAGACAATTAACTCCTGGCAGAGTTTAGTTCCAACCTGTCTATCCAGTCAGGGACTTCTAAAGAATTTAATTAACTGGAGTAGGTGCGGCAGACTGTGGTTAAAACTAGACCGGCCAGGAAGGTTGATCTCCAGGACTTCGATTGATGGCCACTGTAGTGTTTTCCCACATTAGCTTATCAGGCATCTGATTAAACTCAAGGTCTTCATAGTTAGCTGACTTGATGAACATGTGGGTGGGAGCAGCAACTGATAATATAATAACTGCACACAATGTTATAATGCAAATGTAACAGAAGCTCATAATGTAGTAAACTGCTGATAATGTAATTAAACACTCTGACAGTTTAAAGTTTAAGCAAGTGGTCTATCTAGTGGTATATTGTTTGTTTGCTTTATTTAACTATTTGTAAACAAACTTCCTTAATGATATAGCCAATCATAGTCTTAGATCCTTTTTTAAAATAAAATAATAAAGCTGTGTGGATAAACACTTCGAAATCTTACATACATACTTTAGTTGGGATTGAAATTTGGGAAGTCACACACACCAAGGAGTTTAGGAGATGTTTATGGCTAGCACATCTCATGTCCTACAACAGCTCCACTTGTTTTGAATCCTGTCTTATGTCCAGTAGATAACGGTGAGCCCATGTGTCAGACCGTGAAATGGGGTATATAGTATATTGTGTCAGTATCATGTGAGACTGACTGCTGGAACAGAGTCCTCCATAAACCGTCATCACGTTCCAGACTGGTCTCCTTTTTTCATTTGGCACCACTATATTTCTCTACATGTACTTATATGTTTAATCCATGTAACACAGTAAGTTAACCACAGTTTCTCAACAATAATTAAGTGGTGACAGTATGTTTATAGGTAGGAACGGTATGTTCTCAGCTTCAGAATGACAGTCATGTGAAATTAAGGTTTAGGGAGCAGCATGGGAACCAGAGCCAACTGGAAGTCCAGCAGTGGAGACTAGAGATCCAGTGTCAGTGCAATATTCAGTAGCAGACCAATAACAAACATATCTGTTTGAACTGAACCATAACAGAAGGTGGGTTCCACAGAAAGATAATGAAACGCTAATTAGTTTATAAAGAATGGTTAATGAGGAAAGAATGTTGCATTTTGGAATGGCTTGGTCAAAATCTAGACCTTAGTCTAACAGAGATGTGGAGGTATGACCTAAAAAGTCATGAAAGAAACCCACCAACAAAACTAAATAATAAATAAATCAATAACTATATACCTTTTGTGTAGTTAGATTATCTGGGTTCTCTTTCTTTACTGTTATTAGCAGAAGATCATGTGTTAGATCACACACAGCATACATTTAATTATATTTATTAATTATGTTTAAGTTAATCTTACGCATATGTTCAGTAATCAGCTGAATTGGAAATACTTTTAATACTCCAAAATATTTAGCTGAAATCAGGAAAATGTATTTGCAACAATATTTGAATGATTTGTGTCAATCTTCTTGACAATACAATATCATTGAACAGTCTTGTTTATCAGTAATCTTTCAAAATATAATGAAAATATTCAGATTTTGTATTACAATAATATGAATTAATTTGTAATAAGAACCAATAATATGTTTAAATGTGCAGTTTGTAACAACCCAACATTAACTAAAATTATAAACAGAGTATAAAATATTCTACACTGTCTAGTAAGGATGGATGAGTGCATACAATAGGGCTGGACACCACAACTTTCTAGTCATATGATGCCCCCTATTTGTTTGGAGTATGAATTTGAAGGTTGAGTCATCTTAAAAATAGAGTTAACCTCCCCCTCCCACCATCTCCACCTAATATCAAGTGAAAACCCTCTGATGCCACATTTCTGATACAGGCCTACTATACTTCTAAGCATTTAATACTATATACACAGACATCTGTGCAGCTAAGCAGTGTTTTCTTCAACTGTGCCCTTAAAGGATACATGACTGTCTATTACTGTTGCATTTCTTGATGTTACAGTGATGATGTAGCGAATTATGCTACAATCTCAGACTGAATATGAAGACTATGTTGTGAATTTTTCATCTGGTAAGAGCATATGCTTATATATGGACCTGCTGAATGCTGAGGGCTCGCAGGAAGGTCATGGCTTTGTGACCCCCGCCATTTGGGGCTTTTTATGATAGGCCCGAGAACAAGACCCTGCAACGTTATCTATCTTAAGAAGTTCTATTCGAGAACCACTCCACCCGGGAGATAACGACTTGGCCAGGTACTGCAATGGCCCAAGGGAGTAGAAAGGCGGGCCTATAAAAGACAATGCAGTCGGAGACACGATTGAGGCCAGGGTAGACCAGGGTAGACCAGCGTAGACCAGCGTAGACCAGGGTAGACCAGGGTAGACCAGCGTAGACCAGGGTAGACCAGGGTAGACCAGCGTAGACCAGGGTAGACCAGGGTAGACCAGGGTAGATCAGGGTAGACCAGCGTAGACCAGGGTAGACCAGGGTAAACCAGGGTGTGAGAGCTCAGAGTAATGTCAGTACCGCAGTCCAAGAATAAAAAGCTTTCTTTCTGAACTGGTCCCCCTTTTCATTCTGACGGCAAAAACAAAGTTATGACAACTATAAACTCAAAAGTTTATAAATATCATGCTGCAATTTTGATGTGCTTTTAGATTTAGTACTCTCTTTCAAAGTTAATGAAATCATTTCAAGATAAGGTTTCTGATGTTACACTGGTCGGCTTTGATCTCAGGTGAATTAGCAGTGAGCTAATGGTAGGAACCAAACGAGACTGCACTAAGATAGTGAGGCTGCACATTGATTCCAGTCCTCCAGACAGGCCTAAAGAACAAGCTTATTGACTTCCTCTTGCTACATCATGCAAGCAGTCGAGCTGATTCATTCATTGCGTTCAGAAGCGCTCAGATGTGCTTTGTTCTTCACATTAGAGCTAATCAAAGCTCATCGCGTTTACTTTGATAAATACAAGTGTAAAAAAAGACAAACACCACTGAGGTTGATGATTAGTTCTGGATCACAAACACCTCTCCAAATCATCCCAAAGGAGTAGCTACTCCAGATCATCCCACTACTGGTAATGCTTCTCTATGGGGATTTTACAAGCTGCGTCTGCACAATTAAAAGCCTGCGTCAGCAATGGGTGTACCTTAAAGTAGCTGAATTCGAGGGTGTAGCTAGGACTTTTTGGAATATTTTATTTCGGTGGCACACCCAAAAAATAATACTAACATAGTGTAGCAGTATTGAAATTATATAAGAAGTCATGTGTTTGTTTTTCTCTGTACTCAACTAAATCCGCCCATCATTTCAATGCTACACCAATACAATTACTACTGAAAGTAAACTAAAAAACAAAAATGGATGGGTGCAGCATTCAAAGAAATACTAAATTTACTACATTTTGATTTTTCTACATAATTTAAACACTATAGCTGAACACTTACTGATGAATGGACCAATCGAAATGCTCCAAAATCCTCTGGAATACAATCTCATTGACTTACATTAAAATATTTTTGGACGTTTTTGGAAATACAATTTTTTTCTATGGACAGTGACAATACTTTAGTAATTCATGAGAAAGCTATGCATGTGAATAAAGTAAATTATCTTTACTAAGTAAGTTGTTCTGAATAAATCATCTTTTTTAGTGCATAATGTTAACTTTAAGTAAAAAGATTATTGTACTTCAGTCAATAGAAGATTATACATTTAGTATTCTAAACACAGATTATACAAGGAGGAGTTCACAGAGTTCAATGATTACAAAACTAGCCAGTCAGCACTGTATATGGTAACTTACAACACATTCATGCATTCAACTGTAAAAAGAAATTAGTCAGCATGATAAATGACTATAGCTTACTTAATAATGCAGCTCACAGAGCAGCACTGCTGCAGGAACCCAGCACTTGCTTGCAAGGTCAGGAAATAAGACTATCATAACAAGATACATTGATTATTGAATTTAGTTATCAGACCGCTGATATTTGATTAATCTGATGGTGTGTTTATATCAGGTGATGCTTTATTAATGCTTTATTAATGATGACTGACTTTAATGGCTGACTTTTCACTATGCCACTGCCTGGATTCACCAGTGTCTGGATACTGTTAGACGCATAATGTACATATTCTCAGGGTTTTAAACCTTACATGTGGTGCTATAACCAGAATAAAAAATCTTAAGACTACTCCCTCTAGTGGACGCTTTCCTGTACAAACAACTTGCATTACATCATCTGCAACTGTGCCACAGGCCATGACGGCAGTAGGCAGCGTGCCACAGGCTATACAGGCTTTTAACATAGAACTACACACATACCCACCTCGGCTTAGTAATAATAACAACACATGCATTTCAGTGTGATTAGGACTAAATGACAAGCACTGTTCTGCAATGCACACTGGGGGTTATTAGTCCCAATCTGATTTTTATCTAATTCACATCCACACATCTCCCATATTCATCATTATGTAATGGACTGAGAGGTTTCGCAATGAAGCACATTGACCTGTGTCATGCTGGATGTCTAGGAATTCAAACCCAGCCAACCCCCGCCAACCTTACCTGATTTTAATTATGGTCCAGCTTCATGTGGGAGAGACTTGAGCCGAGCCTTTGGTTATCCGGCTGTGGTTAGCTAAATTAGAACAAAAACAAATGTGGGGTTAGGCTTTTCAGTGAGCATGACAACACCAGTCATACTGTTAATGAATGTAATCAACAATTAAAGATTGAATTAAAGATTCACACTTGAATCAAACTCACTGATGAATATGTTGTGTGTTATGTTCAGTATGTGTAGTAGAGGTTGATTCTAATTCATTGTTTAGCATAAATTAGTACATTCCAAGTGCACTGTCATAGTCAAGGCTGGGTGAAGCATGCACTTCTTTGGGTAGTTAGTGGATTTAACCACAAGAGGGAGCTCTTGAGCTCAGGTTAGGCTTATGCTTGCAACAAACATATTTCTGGACCATTCAAACCATTATATGACGTGCTTTTTGTACACACATCACTGATGTAATCAAGTCTGTTTACCATATAGTTGCACCCAGTACTTCTACAAATACAGACTGCGGTCCACAGAATCCCAACTGAGCAGGTAGTAGTACTGAATCACTCTCAGGACTTAAGCATATAAAGAACTCATTAACACTGCTGGACACTGCACCAACTGAAATGTCCAGCCAACAGCATCCTATGACCAGTAAAAGATTATTGATTATAGCAGTGGTCTTCAAATACAGACCTGGAGTATAGTCCCTTCGTAGTCCCTGGCATTAGGTGGCCAATCAAGTACTTCAGCAGGTCAGTTAACTACCAGTGATGATATAATCCAAGCCTGGATATTGGTCTCCATCTACAAGATGGACCCACAAGGTAACTGTGTCTAATAGAATGGACAGCAAGTGGACACAGTGCTCAAAAACTCCAGCAACACTGGCGTGTCTGATTGGTTTAAAGTTAATTAAAACTCATTTCAGACTTTCCAATCACTTGGACTTCAGATGCTTTGAATAACTCTATACATATTATATATAGGTGCTGAAAGTATATATATAATATATTATGATTCATTCAATCTTGTCGCTAACAAAACAAGCATAACGCTACTCAAACCTCACCGAATGTTTTGGTAGTGACTTTTTTGGCTGATTTTTATAGCAACACTACATGACTAGCAAACATAGCTGTACACAATGATGTCCACACATAAAATCCTAATATTTTTATTACAACAAACGTTTAGAAAACATGTAATGATGACTCTTAATGTTACACTAGTTTTCAGACTTTGGGACACATTTACTTCAGAACAAGGGGCTCTAACTGCTGACCATATGACCATGAGGCGCAATTTAATGCAGTTTAATTTCATGCTCTGAAATGTAGGGGTGTGGTTAAAATAAGGCTCCACCTTTTTCACTTAAACCCTTTATGTTCCAGTAGTGACATGAAAACGTGTATTTTTCCACTCCGCATTAAAATAAATCAAAAGCAATTTTTAAAAAAAAGAACAGAAAATCTTGTGGTAAAGGTTTAGGACAGCTACCTTCAAACAGTAAGTACTTTATCTACAGCCCCGGTTCTAGACTGCTTTGCCTGAGGGGACAATAACCCCCCTTAATTAATTTTTGAAAAGCTTTAGTACAACATTAAATTAAGGCTGACAAAAGTATCTAGACACAGGCTGAGACTATAATACTCAGAGGTGGAAATAGGAATAAGTGAGAATACTAATATGATCAGGAAATAACAATATAAACCAATCAGAAATAAGCAAGGACATATCTTCACACTGCACAGCAAAATGCCTTTTTGTAATTGGTTCAGAGATAATAGCCATTGCTTGCATTGCGATTGGTGGGGCAAAGACAAAATCTGGGGTGAATGCCACCCTCAGCCCCCCACTAGGGCTGGCACTGTTTGTCTATGATGCTTTTCACTGTCCAAAGAAAAACATGTATCCTAATTTTTTTCTGCATCACTTAAATGCAGCAGCTGTCATGATGAATGGACCGAAAGAAATATTCCAAAAAATCTAGTTCCTTTGACTTACATTAGAAGTAAAGAATGTTTTTAGCCTCTCCTGTAAAGTTGACGTTTGGAGATACTGTTTTTTTATTGGACAGCAACAATATATTTAGCTTATTACCATCCAATGAATGCTATGGGTTAAAATAAATCATGCCATAATCTTATAAACGTCTTAGCTCTGAATACTATTTTTTTAGATAGCTCGAAAAGAATATTTATAGTCTTTAATGCATGAATGCACAACAACGATTAGTATTTATTTTAAGAAAAGCCAGCATGTGGCGTCTGTTTCTCAGTGTATGAGATGCATTTCTGGATCCATTTGAGCTTTTTTAGCCTGAGAGTACACTTATGTGAGCATGGCATATGTGTAGCACTGCTCTGTGTGTGTGTGTGTGTGTACCAGAGTGAGATCAGGTCTTACGCACTTCCAAGCACAATGCTGATTGGATAAGGTGCTGTGACTGTTTCCTGGTTGAGCAGGGTTTTCCCTTCTGCCAGCCTATCATAGACTGTTACCATGCCAGCCTTCATTCATACAGAGTGCTGTGAACCTGCATGCCCTGTTGCTGCATCTTAAAGCTATAGTTTATAAAAAAATCATATTCACACAGTCTTTGACATGTGACTGATCAAAGAGGACATTAGTTTCGAGCAGGAGCTACAAGGCTAACCTAGCCAGAAAGTGATGGAACTCATATCTCACCAATTAGCATCCGTTAAGCATCCACACGCCCCCCCATGTTGAAGCATCTTAAGTAGACCTGTGGTTTCTGATACTAGTGTTATTAAGAAAAATGGGCTTTTTTAAATTTCAGTATTCAGGTTTTAAAAGTATCTGTTGCTTCACAATATATTTTTGCCATTAACAGTGTTACGGAGTTAACATTGTTAACAGAGATCATTTTAAGGGGGAACTCAGAAGATCCTATGTCCAATGAAAAACAGGTTTCTCCAAAATTACAACTTTACAGAAAAGGCCAAAAACTGTCTTTACTTTCAATGTATGTCAATGGAACCAGATTTTCCCCCAAGCCATTTCTTTGGTCCATTTCTATTGGTCCATTCATCATGAAATATTTGCATAATATAAACGTCAGCTGTTGTGTTTAAAAAATATATAGGAAAATAAAAATCAATAAAAATGAAGATACATGTTTTTCTTTGGACAGCGGCCATATTTGAATGGTAAAGATATAACAAACTCGTTCAGATCTGTCTGGGGTGAAATGCTCCATTCTAGAGAAACGTATCGAGTTAGAATTGTTCACAGTGGTGGGGATGAGAACCGGATGTTTTAAGAGTTTGACCCTTTAAAAGCTCCCTAACAGGAAGGTATTACATGAAATGGCTAGATATAATCATGTATCACCATTTTTGTCGATTTTCATTTTTCTTTAACGTTCAAACACAGCAGCTTGATTTGAGCTTGAATGTCGCAGAAAATTTCATGATGAATGGACCAATAGAAATGCTCCAAAATAGCTTGCAAAATATTCTGGTTCCATTGACTTACTTTGAAAGTAAAGAAGGCCTCTCCTGTAAAGTTGTAATTTTGGGGATACATGTTTATATTTGGATATTTTGTGATAGTTTTGGATTACAATGCACTGTAATGCATGTATGTTAGAAGGATACTTGCAGGGTGTTGTGAGGCAAAATAGTCAATAAAGAAAACTTTTAGACTTATGTCTTTTTTTGATCCCTCATGGTTTTGTATAGTAAATAACCATCCATCCATTATCTTTGGCTTTATCCTGCTAGTTAGGGTAACCCTGGCGGGGGCATCATCGGGTGAAGGAGTGGTACACCATGAACAGGTCGCCAGTCCTGGCATGGCCAACACATAGTCACGCACACGGGCAACCGATCAACCTAACATGCATGTGTTTGGATGTGTGGGAGGAAACCGGATTACCGGTAGGAAAGCCACTCAAGCACTGGGAGAACATGTACACTCCACACAGAACGGCCTGGACCGGGAATCCAACCCGGATCGCCTTACTGTGAGGCGACAGTACTAACCACTACACCACCGTGGCGCCTGGGTAGTAAATCAAATTGCTATATTTGTAATCCAATATATTATAATTGTAATCCATCCCAAGTCTGTACAGTTTCTCTACAACAAACAACTTCACGTCCAACCCCTCTGAATGAATGCTTACAACTGGAGTTCCCCTTTAAGACTTCCATGTGGTTTGGGGCAAATATTTGGTGATTTAGGAATGCAGTAAGCATGATGCCTGTATCATTCACTCCAGTGCAAAACTAAAGAAGCTTTGGACAAACATGTCTCCGCGGACTGACGACACTGGGGTACAGCAGAAATTGGCAGCAACTGTATAAAATAACTGCAGCTGCAAACCAGTGGACTCATTCTAAAGTTATAGAAGCGAGGAAAAGAAGGCTGGCTCGCCAGAGACCGTTTCAGAGGTTAGGCTAAGCCAGAGTCACACTTCTCACGTATGTGAGAAGAGAAAAGTCAGCCGCCTGTTATGACAGGTCTTAGGTCAGTGTGAGTGACTCTGCATGTGTCTGCTAAGCTCTCTCTCTGGGGCTGCTAAGCCACACAGTCTGTGCTGGTATATCATGCTGGGAAGTGAACAGCTCCAACCAGAAGACGCTGGCGGCCTCTTTTACTCAATTCCCACTGGACTCTCACGCTGTATCCTATAGTCTCTGACTCTAACCCCAAACACTGAACTGCGGCACTGAGGTCAGCAGAGATAAAGCAACTGAACAGAAGTGCTTGTTTGCAAACACAGTTTTGTGCCAGCGTATTGCATAATAGGAGGTATGACGGTGCAATAAAAAGACCTAGTTTCTAAGAAAAACGAGTAAAACACTGTGGGAGATTAGTCGGGGTAGTCTGTAGGACCAGCAGCAGGGCAACAAAGGAATTGGGAGAATTATACACCTTTTACTGTCCCCAGTTCAGTTACATAGAGAAACACATTTTTAAAGGAAAGATGTGCATAAAAACAACAAAATCTCACATCATGGGGATTCAAATAAAGACATCAGAGAAGTATTACAGTTCACATGAACCGGTTCTAGAGAAACTTATCGAGTTAGAATTGTTCACAGTAGTGGGGACGAGATATAAACATGACGATTTTCAGTTTTCTTTATCGTTCCAACCCTGCAGCTTCGGTTTACATTCTTTGAAAATTTCATGATGAATGCATCGATGGAAATGCTCCAAAATAGCTTGTAAAATATTCTGGTTGCATTGACTTACTTTGAAAGTAAAGAAGGTTTTTGGCCTCTCCTGTAAAGTTGTAATTTTGGTTATACATGTTTATCTTCGGACAGCGACGATATGCTGTCTGACATTGTTTTTTGTGATGGTTTTGGATTACAATTCAGATTTATGTCTTATAATCAGAGTCTGTACAGTGTCTGTAAAAATCAGTTTTCTTTTATAAATGCAGTCAATGAAGACTTTTAAATTTATTTAAAATATTTAAATACTTATATATTAAAATATGTTTTGCTTAAAATGCATTTATTAATATAGATTTTGGTAAAATATATGAATAAAACAACATCAGACAGAAAAGCCCACTTATTTTTTCATCTTTCACACTGCTGTTGACGGGAACTTGATGTCTATGCAAATGCAATGCTGCCTAAAAGTTTGAGGACTCTACCATTTAGTGAACTTCTACATACACTTGACCTAAAATGTGATTAGATTATTGTTTAAGTCATAAATAAGGATAAACAGAACCCAACTATTAAACAAATACCAGTTATATAGATGTTCATTCACTCATCACACTAACATCCATCATTAAATGTTTATTTATTATTATTATTTTGGTAGAAGTATGTTAATCCCTGTTTCCCTCTTGAGCAGCAATGATTTTTAGCCAAACGATTCCTGTAACTGTTAATCAGCCCTGCACAGTGACTAGGAGGAATCTTGGCCCGTTCCTCCCAATAGAACTGCTTCAACTGTGTTATGTTGGTGGGCTTTCTTGCATGAACACCACCCCTTATGTTCTGCCTCAACATTTCTATTGGATTGAGGTCTGGAATTTCACCCAGCCATCCCAAACTGTAACGTTTCTTCTGCTTTCCATTTTTTATACAGTAAGTGTGTTTTTAGGGTTGTGTGTGAATATTGAAAGAAACGAGTGAAGCTGCTTAAACATACCAGCTAAAGCAGCTTCAAGTGGAGGACACAGCAGTGTGCACTACCCAGAAAGTCTTTCACAGAGTTTAAAGGATACAGACACGCCCAGTGAGGAAGTGGAGAAATCTGTCCATACTTATAAATCAATGTTTAATTTGGGCTTATGTAATTATCTATGCTGTGTGTTTTGTGTTTGGTGTAAAACAATAGAAAGAATTATGGAGCAGAAAACCACAGAGGTCAAATGGAGTTTATTGTCATTTTAGCTATCTACACAGTACACAGTGAAACAAAACGTTCTTCCAGGACCATATGGTACGCACAAGAAAAATAACAAAGACAAATGTAAATGGGTGGTCTCTGTGTGGTGTGATTGGCTCATTTCATTAATAGTTCATTCATTAATTCATTAATTAATTCATTAATAGCATCAGATTTAACAACATTTAAAGGAATCAGCTATTCTAATTAGGGGTGTGCTATTCCAATTAGGTGTGTGCCATATTATATTGTACACAATAACATTTTTGTCTGTCCAGTATCATTAACTTTATCTCAGTCCTGGATATATGGAGATATTTGGAGTGCATTATTTAGTACCGTGACATTCTGGATCATTGACTTCTGGTACAATCTGGTACAATTTTTTTTTTTTTAATATCTCAGTTAGGGGTGTGCCATATCATATTGTATGCAATAATAACATTTAATTTTCATTTTGTTGCAGTAGTGTACTGCTTTCTGCTCATTCTCTCCAGGGGGGCAGGAGCAGCAGTAACCATTCATGTTTCTGTTTTTTATTTTACTGAGTTCCTTTTATCTGCTCTTATGAGTTAAATGAGGATCTGATCTTATTTTAGGCCAAACTTTTAACTGTATGGTCATTTTACTTACTACGTAAAATGTCCAGTTATATACACGTTTCCTGAGTGTTTATTTACAATTCTGCTAATACTCTGAAAGGCCCTGGTTAAGTCGTAGCCGTTTAATTGTTAAAAAATGTTTCAGATTCGGTGGAATACTCCTTTAACACCTGAGGGACCACCGCTGTCATGTTACTGCTACGGCCTTATCTTCAGTACCGGCTCTGCTTTCAAGCCAAAGTGTTCTCTCAGAAATTCCAGACTTCTGAGCCAAGCGTGTGATAGAGAGAGAGAGAGAGAGTGAGAGAGAGAGAGAGAGAAAGAGAGAGAGAGACTGTACGCTAATGTGTGTGTGTGTGTGTGTGTGTGTGAGAGAGAGAGAGAGAGAGAGAGAGAGAGAGAGAGAGACTGTACGCTAATGTGTGTGTGTGTGTGTGAGAGAGAGAGAGAGAGAGAGAAAGAGAGAGAGAGAGACAGAGACAGAGACAGAGAGAGAGAGAGAGAGAGAGAGAGAGAGACTGTACGCTAATGTGTGTGTGTGTGTGTGAGAGGAGAGAGAGAGAGTGAGAGAGAGAGAGAGAGAAAGAGAGAGAGAGACTGTACGCTAATGTGTGTGTGTGTGTGTGTGTGTGTGAGAGAGAGAGAGAGAGAGAGAGAGAGAGACTGTACGCTAATGTGTGTGTGTGTGTGTGTGAGAGAGAGAGAGAGAGAGAAAGAGAGAGAGAGAGACAGAGACAGAGACAGAGAGAGAGAGAGAGAGAGAGAGAGAGAAAGAGAGAGAGACTGTACGCTAATGTGTGTGTGTGTGTGAGAGAGAGAGAGAGACAGAGACAGAGAGAGAGAGAGAGAGAGAGAGAGAAAGAGAGAGAGACTGTACGCTAATGTGTGTGTGTGTGTGTGTGTGTGAGAGAGAGAGAGAGAGAGAGAGAGAGAGAGAGAGAGAGAGAAAGAGAGAGAGACTGTACGCTAATGTGTGTGTGTGTGTGTGTGAGAGAGAGAGACAGAGACAGAGAGAGAGAGAGAGAGAGAGAGAGAGAGAGAGACTGTACGCTAATGCACTCACCGCACCCTTTAGTTACGCAACAAAATACCAAGTTGTGAAGACACAGTGCCCCGGCAGCAGACCGAGTCTAGAAAGGAAGCCTGTCCTATATTTTAACTCCATTTTCATAAATATTTTCGACTTCTGTGCTTTAGAACATCTGTATAAGTCGTGTCACGCGTAACGTGCTGACAGTTTCCGACATTAAAACGTTAAAACGCTCCGGCATGTCTGTAACTGGCGACTCCGCTCCGAAATCTGCGAGCGCTTTGGCCGTTGGGCTGTTGTGGGCGTGGCTGCACAGGAATGATTGGCAGCTTCCAGCACGGCGAGGCCACGCTCACGCGCTCCACATGCAAATGAGCCGCGCTCGCGGCCTAGCGGGCGCCCATGTGGACGGACACCACGCCGTGTTGTTCTCCACGCTCATTGGCTCCCTCGCATCGACATGTTTTAATCACATGCAAATATGCTGCGGGGAAGAGCGGGCGCAAAGACGTGGAGACTGGAGCGCTGGATCCGGTCCACCGGTTCCTCGCTCTTAACTCACATTTGGACAGGATGAAGATTTTTGAGGTACGCATTTGACAGTCGTGCGTTGTTTTAAAGAGCTCTGCTCAAAGATAACAACGCTGTAGCTCCGGTTAGCACGTCGGTGTGGGTAGTAAACTCCTGATCCGACTCCGTTCCGGAGAGGCGCGCTCTGCCCTACTTCTCGCTCGCTTGTAGTATCGGGGAGGAGCCGCGGACAAAGTGGGCGGAGCCTCAACGGTCTGCCTTCTCGACTTGTTGTGTTTTCTGTTACTCGCATCGCCATCTTGTTGCAAGTCGAGTAATGAGTGTCTGAAGGTTTCTTTCCCCCCCGCGTGTGAGTCTCTGGATATTTTATGAGCGTCTTCGGACCCCCGCCGGATTACACCGCCACAGAACAAGCTCGTGCGTCTGCGACGAGAGGGGCCCTCGCTCGCCATTTTTTATTTTGTCTGAGGAGACCGCATTGTATCGCCGTGCGAGATGAGTATCGACACGCTGCTGGAGGCGGCGAGGTATCTGGAGTGGCAAGCCCAGCAACAACAGATCACACGTGGTAAGACGGAGGGGGGAGAACGGGGTTACCGGCGGGAGGGAATTCACAATACGCCGCAAATAAACTCGCTGCTGGCGGATTACGGGAGGATTTGTTCGGGCGAGAACGGTAGCCTGCAGGATTAGTTGTTTGCAGAGGAAATGCACGGTAAACGCCGAAAGCGTAGGTCTCGGCGGTGTCGGGGTGAAGGCTGGAGTCTTTGTGTGGAAGTCGTGCGGGTGGCCGGTGCCTGCTTGCCTGCCTGGCTGCGCGATTAGGGCACATCTCGCTTACTCGCTTTCCGGGTTAAATCCTGTCTATATTTAGTGCGCTACTATGCGCGCTGCGGTGGGCGGCTGCATATCTTCTCCTGGATGGCGCGCACTCCTCCTTTCCTTATTTTTAACGCTTTGATTTTATTTTCTGGACATTTTTTGGGACGGCGTCGGCAGGAAAATGCTTCCACGGTTTCGAAGATTTAACATTTGTTGTAACTAAACTAAGCTATACAAATATATGCCGCCAAAATGTGTTGGCTGAAATCATTTTTTCCTTCGAGGTCGATGTTCTGCTCGTAGTGAGTGCACGTCGCGGCTGACTGCGTGTTGGGCGGTGGCAACCGAGCGGAGGCTTTTTTTACATAATGACATTGCCGAGTAGATATCTCATGACTTTTCGACTCAAGGCCAGCCTACTCTTTGTCTGTCGTGATGTTTGGGCGCAGGTCTGCGCGTGTTTGTACCGTCTCGGTAGTTGAAAGGGATTTTAATCGCTTGCTTTTTCTTTATTTCGACTCCGCTTTTATCGCTGCAATCTGGGAGTGGAGCTTTTTTTGTTTCGTTCTCGGGGTGACGTGTCAACCAGACCACGCCCCCGGCGGATACCGCGTGCTAAGGCCCCGCCCCCTGCAGCCACGTGCGCGCCAGACCCCCCCCCCTCCTCCTCTCTCTCTCTCTCTCTCTCTCTCCTACCCCCCCTTTCCTACTCCTCCTTTAGGTCACAACGGGGGAGAAAGTAGGGCATCCCCCCCTACACTTCACTCCACCTCCCTCTCTCCATGCAGGAGTTATATAATGTACATTTTTTCCCCTGCATAGTCAAAGTAGAGCTTTGCTTGTCATCAGACCAGGACTGAGATTTCTCCTTTTTCTCCTCTCTTCTCTGTTTAGTAGGCAGGATTTTGGGAGCAGTCTTAAATGGATCCAACCCTCTGCTCCAAACAGCCCAGCTCGGTCACTCTAATTTGGGGTGTGTCAAAGGAGTGTGCCTAGTGCTGTCCCACTGCCCTAAGGCTTTAGGATCGAGTGTGCAACCCTGAAGTGACCACCCCGCGGCCCTAAGACCCTGTTTGTGTGTCCGGCAGAAACCTTTATGCAGGGCCTCCTGCTTGCTTTAGGTTAGGTTAGGTTAGGTTAGGTTTCCACCGGCCATGGAAGGCATTTGGACTTTGTTCCTCCACCTTAAAAACGAGTAGGAGTTTGAGTTAATGTAGTTAAGACTGATTGCGTACTGCACTGTGTCACACATTGTCATGTGATGTTATCAAACAGAGGAGAAGTTATACTTTGACTCTTTATTATATTATTATTATTATTGTTTCAGTAAAGTAGACTCTTTTGGAATTATCTTGTTTCACTTTAGTGCATCATGATCCCTTCCAGTACAAAGTGTTTGCTTTACAGCCTTGAGAGGTTTGGCTGATTGTTTCAAGGCCTGTATGCTGGGATGTAGCATGTTTTTAGCGATGGTTTCAGAGGGAATCCTATTGGTTTAGAACACCAGGAAAGGCAGGTGGGCTGGTGAACTGGGCAGGGAGTAGCGTTGGACTAGGGATGGACATATTACTTGTTGTTGTGATAGTGCTACAGTGTGAGTTTCTAAGTATGTTATTGATATTGTTTATACCTGAAGTACACAAACCTAGTAAATGTTTTATTCCAAAGAGAGCACACTTAGTCTTGTTGCTGTGCAGTGCATGAAAGTTGAATTCGATGTTGTAGTAAACATGTACACCAAGCATTAATATTATGTCAGTTTCAACATGAATTGCAAATAGTAGCGAAGTAATAAAATCTATTTCAGTTCCATTGTGCTGCAGTACAAATGAGATGCAACAAAACAACAACACATTATGGGGACATAATTTGCAGTATATTACAATATATATTAATATAAATTATAACTGTTCTAAGCATATCGCAGAAGGTTTAATAATATTATATTGTTACTTAGGGCTGTGTATTGGCCAGAACGTGGTAATACAATACGTATCGTGATACAGCGGTCGCAATTCAGTATATCACGATATATTGCGATACTGCAAGCAAAGTGATATATTAAGATTTTTTAGATCCTACTATTAAAACACACCACTATATGAACAGGTTTGACAGTGTTTACAATAGCATAGCGCCCTTGTGCTGCTTGTTAATGTTGGAGTGCAGCTGAAAATGGATTACAACACTGCCATCTAGTGGTCACAGGTTTAAACACAACACTCAATGATTCACTGTCTTCCAAGAATCTGTGTATCGATACTGTGTTTTTGAGAATTGATACAGTATCACCAAAAATAATATCCCGATATTCAATATTTTCTATATTTTCTTACAACCCTATTGTGATTTGTATTTATAAACTCTGTTCTGTTTCTTACACCTTGGCAAACCTCAGAACAACTAAAAATCGTGTATTAAAAAAATGTTACTCTTATATTTTATTTTTGCAGAGGGTCAGTGGAGTTTCTCTGTAAAAGTCACATTTAGTCTCGGTTTAGGCTAAATTTTTTTTGGAAAACTGTCCGGTAGTGTTTCTAGTCTTAAACTGGATCAAACTTTTAATAAAACTTTTAATGAAAAAGCGATTCACAATGATTGAAACTGACTGCAGTGGTTTTCCACATTACATAGTACGTATTTGTTAAGCTCAGTGATCAAATGTGAATTAGGTGTGGCAGGTTGAGGCAAATGAATGGAAATGAAAGGAGGCACTGGATGCATCCATTAGGACACGTAATGGGATTTAAAGATCAAAGTTGGCGTGGACAGCGCACTGTATTATAATGTATGTACTGCCAGGATGATTACATACTTAAGAAAATAATGAGCTTTGCTGGACTACATGTGATTCAGTGAGTACTACCTGTGTTGGTCACCTGGTAAAGGAGGCTGGCTAACTTGTGGCCACAGTTAGCATATAATTTGAAAGGCAGCGAAATTGTCAATAGAAATTATTGATATGATAATAAATCATAATCATCTGAAATCTTAGATTTGTGACAGCCCTATTCTGATTAACCTGTATTCTGCTCCAACTGGCCTCTATTAACAGCTTCCACATGACAGCAGCCGTTATCATCAAAACGAAACTTAGGTCAGCTCACCAGTGTTTATCTTTGCACTGCCTTATGCTCGTTACACTGGATTGGCTGCTGTCCTACTTTTTTTTTGTTTTTTTTTTTGTATTTGCTATTGTGAGGTTTTAGCAGTAGACTGGCTCGAAGCATCTATATGCAGCTAGGCCTATAAAAGCTTTGCGTGGGTTCCTTGCTTTGTTTGGTGCTCTCTGCATGTGTGAGTAATTGCATGTGCTCAGGAGGAGAAGGGAGAAAACGGAGAGAGGGAGTTTAAATGGCCGCGTCCTGTTGGCACATTTTTTTTTCCTGACTCACAACAGGCTGTGTAATCTATGTCAGGAGACCAGGCAGGCGCCGCTGTGCCAGAAACACATGGCCAGTCACAGCCGTCCTCGCCTCTTGAACGGCCTTAGGACCGCAGTGCTGTCCATCTGCTAACTGCTTATTGTAGCCTCCTTCACGGAAACGTCTCTAATGGAAACTCCGAACTGGGCCACGCTCTCGTTGGCACGCTATGGTGGCTGTAGACACAGCTGTGTAATGGTTCTTACCCTGGGATCACATGCGAGTGGATGTTTGATCAATGACGTTACCTTATTTGCCAGCTCAGGTGAACGTCTGAGTCTTGTGTGGAGTCTCTGTTTGATTGAAGTGCACCTGGAAAAAGTGTAGCCCAGCCTGAGTTTAGAAGAAGTTGTTCCTGAGAGCGGCCGAGTTGTTGGATCAGGGCTTCTCAGTTATCCAGATAACTCGGGTCTCAAGTCTGAGTCGGGGGGGGAGGTATGTAGGATGAGTGACGGGGCATTAAGTGAACCAGATGTAGTGAGAAACTCTGGTTTCTGAAGTTCTCCCTCAAAATGTGGTGTTCAAGCAGGAAAGGACCAAAACTTTGAGACTATAGATATGCAATATTTTTCAGATGCATATTTAGTAGGGGATGTAAGAAAATATCAAATATCAGGATTAGGGGTGCACCGATACCACTTTTTTCCTTACCGATACCAGCTTTTCAGGTATCTGCCGATACCGAGTGCCGATACCGAGTGCCGATACCGATACCAACTCTGACTTAAATGCTCGATATATGGCTATAAATCCTGATATTTATAGTGTTCCACTTTTTATATGTTGTATTTTTATGTCTGATCCTAAATAAGATATAATCTTGAATTAACACCATTTACTGGTTGAGTAACTGCACATTAAAAAGTTTCAGAGCTATGAAAAAATTAAAATTGCCACAATGCAGAAACACGTGCAGCCATTTAGTCAATAAGCTTCATGGTATCGGCGCTCTCTATTGCCGATACCGATACTGTGTGTAAGTGCCAGTATCGGCGCCGATACCGTATCGTTATAGGTGCAGCACTAATCAGGATATTATGTTTGGTGATACTGTATTGATTCTCAAAGACAAGAGTATCAATACACAGATTCCTGACAGACCGTGAATCATTGTGTGTTGTGTTTAAACCTTTGACAACTAGATGGCAGTGTTGTAATCCATTTTCAGCTCCACTCCAACATTAACAAGCAGCACAAGAGCGCAACGCCATAGTAAGCATTGACAAACCTGTTCATATAGTGGTGTGTTTTAATAGTAGGATTTAAAAATATTGAACATATCATGATATATTGAATCGTGGCTGCTGTATCACGATACGTATCGTATCAGCAGGTTCTTGCCAATACACAGCCCTATTATTTAGTGATGCTGATATTATAAAATATAGATATATAGACCATATTCACCTGGATTAGTATTACTGAGGAACATAACAGTTACTTGTAGTAGGTTTGCTAATATATGTGTGTGAAATATGTGTCAGTTTTATAATTTAAGCATTTAAGACTATATTTGGGCAAATATTTGCCGATGCTGATATGATTCTGGTAGCATGTAGCATCCCTACAGATTATGCAGAGCAGAGATACTGCAGCAGCAGGTCTGGGAGCCTGAATGCATTGTCTGTGTTGAGTTATCGTTACATGTGCGAGGCCGTGTTTGTATTTCAGCATACATTTGATTTGCTCTGCATGTGCTGCTCGAAAACGTTGTTTAGTCTTAACCGCTGATTGCTAGAGGGGGAGGGCGTCTTTTGAGTGGGCGCCTCACTGCAGTCGTTTTTTTTTCTTTTTTTCTTTTTTTTGGACGGACAAGGATCCCCATGTGTCTGTCTGTTGGTCTCCCTGCGTCCATGGCAACTGCCGCCTCGCAGTGCCGGGCTGCGTTAGCGACTCCGAGTGGGATGTGGTTGTGCAAGAAGCGAGAAGCAGCGTAGATACTGCAGCATCGGGTCCCACCTCGTGTCTCATAGCGCTGACGACATCAACTGCAAGGATCTTTGGGCATCCGCGACGCCCCTCTCCCCTCCCCCTTTTAAAGTCCCACCCACGGAACAAAAGCAGCCACCCTTGAGGCATCTGATACAACCCTATTCTATGGCTCGACCCGTCAATCACAGGAAGGCGGCCAATCGAAGAGTCGGCCCGGGCCGCAGACGAGACGCTCCGGTCCGGCCTCAGATTCCCCCGCTTCTTCTGCAGGCTGCTGAATGACGTCAGGGCTCCGGTGTTGGAGACTGAGCCAGACCACTATCAGGGCTTCTCTCTTAAAGAGGCAGATACGCATTCCTATTCCCAACCCTTACGCCTCCCTCGCTAAACCAGGAACCTCTCGCTGTGGCTCACCGCCTGTCGGCCAGACCTGCTCTACCTGTTTTAAAGATGACTATGTATTTGACTTCCGGCAGTGTTGGAGTCGATTTTCAGATTTTCGTGTCCTGGTCCAGGTCCATATGGTAAATCAATCCTAAACCCCTACATCTAGACACCAGTTAATTCAGATTCCAGTTTAAGCACCTCCCAGGACGTCATACTTTAGATTGTAGTTCCTTCTGCCAAGTGGCTGAGCAGCACATAAAGATGGGTTTGGTTTTGTGATTGACAGTTAGAGGAAGGACTCACTTGTGTTAAAGGGACAGTCTGGCCAAGATAACAAATGTAATCATGGCCGCGTCTGTAAAAATGTCTAGGCAGCTCCTGCTCTGGTGCTACAGCTCTTTCTGATGCTGGAGTTCCTGGTTTGAAGACTAGGGAAACCCCCTTTCAGTTCACAGTGGAAGAAAGTTTATTAAAGAACAAAGTTTAAAAATCTGTTTGTCCCATATCCCTGTGTGAACGGTGGTTGTGCTTTGCCAATACATGCTGGGTATTGTAGTACATTACTTTTGTCCAACTGATGAGGCTATATATATATATATATATATATATATATATATATATATATATATATACACACACACACACATACATACATACATACACTACCACTTAAAAGTTTGGGATCACAGTGAAATGTTTTTGAATGGAGTATCTTCTTTCCTTAACACAACAATGGACTGACGGGTCTCTAAAGAAAGTTGTTTCTTTCTGGTCATGTTGAGTCGGTCAGTAAGCCATCAACTGCTGATGCTTCAGATACTAAACTAACCTAGAATGTTGTGTTTTGTTGGATTGGCGGTCGTACCAGGAGATTTAGACAGAGGACTGAGAATTGCTGATAATAGGACTATATGCAAAATAAGCCTCTATACAAAAATAGGCTTTAATACAAACATTTTTATTCTTTAAAAATCATCTGATACACTTACATTAATTGAGAAATGGACAATATTGTTTGTGAATTGAATGAAATAAAATTCTAAAGTGATCCTAAACCTTTGAGATATATATATATATATATATATATATATATATATATATATATATATAAATTCTATTTTCAGGTTCTAATGCCCCTTGAAAACAACCTTGCTTCACATGTCATAGTGACAAAAGCCTAGAGTGCTGCAAGAAGTTGATCTGTTCCATATGTTCATGTCTCCTTATAGAAGAAGAAGAGAGACGAGAGAAGGCCCTCCTGTCCCGAAACGCAGAGCAGAAGAGGATCGAGATCCCTGCCCCGCCGGTTCAGGCCGTGCAAATCAACCATGTGACCTGGACCGAGGAGACGCGGGCAGAGCCCCTCCGCCACCAGCACCATCCCCCGACGCCGGCTCCGCCCCCTCCCCTCCCCCCTGCAGTTCCCATCACGGTCATCCCCATCCCCATGGTTTCCGCGAACCCCTCGGCAGCCCCCCTACAGGCCACACCAGCACTTCACACGGCCTCCCCCATGCCGGTGGTGACGCCCCTGGCCACTGCTCTGTCACCTCCAGCCGCCCCTCTGCTCAGCCCCACGGGGAAGGACACCCACTCTCCCCCGCAGCTGCCGCAACAGCAACACAGGCAGCTGCTAACCCACATTAAGGCGGAGGCCAGCAGCTTGCCCCAGTCAGGAAACAGCCCCAAGCAGCAGCCGCCGCCGCCGCCGCCGCAGGCCCTTCTACAGACGTACCCAGCGCCCATCATCACCACCCAGGCCCCGGCTCCAGGGCAGCACACCCTGCTTCCACAGCCTACTCTGACCCAGCCCCAGACCACGCAGAGCCAGGCCACTCAGCCCCCACGGACCAACGGCTCGCCCTTGGAGGACGCCCGTAGTCTAGAGGGCAAGAGGCGACCTGGAGGGTGAGAGCTTCACTTCTATCTCTTGTAACACTTTGAACTGATGCTTTATGAGAAATTGGCCCTGAAACTCTTCAGATCTACGGGTACTGGAAAGCTCATGCTGACCACAGGGAAGCGTATCAGCGTGTGGAATCTGAGTTTTCTGTGCATTGCCTTTCTATCACTGTATGAAATATGCAAGAGTATACCTTTATATAGTATATTACTTTATCCTTCATCACGTGTGTTGATAGTTTTCAGAGTGAGCATGCAAACTCATTCATTTATTCGCTTAATATAATTAAAGTAATGACATGACTAATGTGTGAAATTTTGAGATTGGCAAACCCAAATAATCTGATTTTCTGCTTTCAGCATTAGAGATCTTGCTTTTGTATAAAATAAATGGCCAGGATTAAAGGAGAAGATCAGATAAACTGCAGGAATATCCATGTTTTAGCATCTGCCTTAAATGCCTTCATACAAAAGCTTTTGAGCTAAATTTATAAAACTCTATCACGGTTTATTTCATCCTTAAGGAACGATAACATATCCTAATGATAATATATCTTGTAGTAACGTGTTTAAAAATGTGTAGTCATGTCCCAATATTGGCAGAACCTACTCTTAAAATGTTTAGTGTTGCAAAGTATATAAACAGGTCAGTTTTGCAAAGTTTTGGTGGGAAATTTCAAAATAAGACAAACTTTTGATGGAAAGTTTAGTCGTTCTTTTTTTTCACAACCCTTCATACCGGCTCATGAGGCTTAGGAAGCAAGTTGAAGTAGTGGAGACTGTTTTACTGGAGCTAATGGACGTCATGGGGCGTTTCGAGTATGCCTGAATGGAGAATCCTAAAAGAGACTGTGCTGATCTTCGATTGTTTAGATTTAAATCCCGCTGTAACCTAAATGCATAACTCTTTTGTTAACAGAGCCGGAACCAGGGAGGTGCACAATAAGTTGGAAAAGAACAGGCAAGTACATTTATTTACCATCTTCACTCGTAATGGAAGTTAATGTAACCAGATATTTGGACCATTTCTATTGGATAGTTTTTTTTAATTTATGACATTTAAGCACAATGGTATTTAACCAAAGCTTTAACTGTCTACCAGCCTGCAGGAGAATATCCTCTAAAGCTTTCCCTGTTGACCTGATTTCAATCTAGACACAAAACAGTAATCAGCCTACTTTGTACCACATTGTAGCAAATCATGAATTTGACCCAGAGTGATTGTGCATGCAAGATATATATATATATATATATAAATATATATATATATATATATATATATATATATATATATATATATATATATATATAAATATAAAACTCTGTGAGATATAAGAAAGATGTTACAGCACATCTTATGCACCTTCTCACTCTATAATGCCAACATGCTGTGCTGTGTCCTTCAGAGCTGTCACGTTAGCTCAATTCAAACGTCTCCTCACAAAGACATTTCACAAATCAGTCATTAAAGACCTGCTCTCTGCACGTCTGCCGTAGGCGAGCACATCTGAAAGAATGTTTTGAGACGCTGAAGAGGAATGTCCCCAACGTAGACGAGAAGAAAACATCCAACCTGAGCGTGCTTAGAAGCGCCCTGCGCTACATCCAGGTAGGAACCCTGCTCTCTGCTGAGTGTACCAAGTCACCAGGAGCTCGAAAACATCTTTTGTTGGCATAGACATATTCAGGGTACACAGTTTATATGACAATATGTAGTTTTTCTGAAAGTTTGCTGGAACATATGAAATGCTACATTTACAACAGGCTATTAATCCAAGTGTTGTTTCTTTAAGTAAACATTTGCTGTAATGAACTAGAAACTAAGGAGCAGTAGAAGGTAGGGGTGTAAGAAAATATCAGGATATTATGTTTAGTGATACTGTATCGATTCTCAAAAACACAGTATCGATACACAGATTCCTGGCAGACAGTAAATCATAGTGTGTTGTGTTTAAACCTCTGACCACTAGATGACAGTGCTGTAATTCATTTTCAGCTCCACTCCAACATTAACCAGCAGCACAAGGGCGCAATGCTATTGTAAGCATTGGCAAACCTGTTCATATAGTGGTATGTTTTAATAGCAGGATTTGAGTATTGCAATACATCGTGATATATTGAATCGTGACTGCTGTATCACGATACATATTGTATCACCAGGTTCTTGCCAATACACAGCCCTAGTAGAAGGTAAGGATTCCTAAAACGAGATAAACAACATGTCATAACAAATACGCTGTTCCTTATAACTATGCAGTGGGTGGTAGGTAGTGGCTAGTGTACAATGTTTGTTGTTGTTTATTACAGGCTGACTATAAATGGTGTAAACAGTTGCTCAATGTTGTCGACGTACTGATGATATACATATTGTGATGTAATTTGTAAGTAGGGCTGTGTTTTGGCAAGAACCTACTGATACAATACGTATCGTGATACAGCGTTCACGACTCAATAGATTGCGATGTTGCATGCAAAGTGATATATTGCGATTTTTCAAATCTTACTATTAAAACACACCACTGTATGAACAGGTTTGTCAAAGCTTACAATAGCATTGCACCCTTGTGCTGCTGGTTAATGTTGGAGTGGAGCTGAAAATGGATTACAACACTGCCATCTAGTGGTCAGAGGTTTAAACACAACGCACAATGATTCACTGTCTGTCAGGAATCTGTGTAAAGATACTGTGTTTTTGAGAATCGATACAGTATCACTAAACATAATATCCCGATATTCTTACACCCCTATTTGTAGGTGTAAATCATACTGCGCTCCCCTAAAAGAAGACTGTTATGCCGTCTCCGGTTGATGATGCTGTCACGTGACAGGGAAAAGTCCTACTTTCTGGAAATTGGCTGTTATTCAGGTGTTCTAAAAAAGGGTTGTGGTGACAAAACAAGGAGCTGAGAGTGGCTGTAGCAGAGCAGTTTTGAATCCGTGCTCGGTTTGCTGCGCTGGCCCGAAAAAGCGTGTGTGGTAGCAGATTTCCACAACATTCTTTAATGTGCTCCATGCCCTTGCGGTGAGTGTAGCGGGTATTGTTTTTTTTGGTTTTTTTTGTGATCTCTGATCTCTTTTTTGTGATCTCTGATCTCTTCTCATCTGAAGCCGTGACAGCGAGGACGCAATTGGATTAAGGAGGTTGTTGTTGTAAAGGTTAATGTTTAAAACAGTGAGACGGTGATTGAGGGTCAGATTGCTGGTGAAAGGTGCACGACTGACCTGAATTGCCTGAATTTGGTTTCAGATTATTCGAGTATCAGAACTCTCCTCAGTACTGATGGCCCATGCATGAATGCTAAGCTACAGAGAAAGCCTGTTTTGACTTTGTGGCTTCTGTGATGTCACAGCTTTTTTTAAACCTGTTACAAGAAGGGTTTCAGCCTGGGCTGCTCTTTAACTGGGCCACAATACAGGGCAGCCAATCAGAACAAGGCTCATTTATATACACCAGTATTAAAGGCATCATTACAAAAAACGCTCGTTAAACAACGAGAGATGAAGAGAGGTGACGAGAACATGGGATCTGTTCTTGTAATAATGAATTCTGGGTACATAAAGCCACACTGTTGTTAGAGGTGGACCTCAGGGCAAGAAATCTGCTCCTTTTTTGGAGTCTGATTTTTAAGCCACATTTACTTGTGCTCACTCTCTTTCTCTCTCTCTGTCTGGCTCACACACATTCTCTCTCTCTCCCCACCTCCCCCTCTCAACCCACGCACTGCACTCACACAGCCAAAGCAGTATTGGCAGAATAGTGTCATAGGCATATGCCACAGTGTCCTGCTTCGATCCTTACAGGGAGACCTTGCTTAGTCATTATGTTTGTCAGGCCATGCTTTCTCTTTTGCACCTTTATCTGCTTCTTTAGGTCGATGGAGCTCGTGTTAGTTCTAGTATTACTGTGGTAACCAGTGTTGATAATAATGAAATCTTATGTATAAGCCCAACACAGGCATTGATGGTTGGGTTCTTGTTCTAGAGCAAACTAAGTGTATATATTTCTAGTAGTGGGCGAAGCTGGGTTGCCGAATCAGGGATATTTCACATTCCCCTCGTCTCGTCTCTTGCATCTGATACAGTTCAAGTAGTCCACTTGATTTTTGAGGCAGTGAATAAAATAAAATTGATGGGGTTAGTGTTAGCCTATCCTAGGCGCCAGACGGATGAGGCCTGGCTGAGAAGCTGCTGGACTCCATCAGTTGCATCACTCCTGACCTTGTCTGCACAACGTCCCGTGGACCATCTTTATAGGACTGCAGTGTTCTTCTTCTAGTTTTCAGCCATGTCTGATGGTCAGAGTTACTTGTGCACACTTATGATGATCACTTCTGATTCAGACGTCCCAGTCCACCTTAAACGGTGCAGCAGTTACATGCACGTGGTTGCTCAGACGCCAGGATGGAGCTGCTGCACGACATAAGGTGGGACAAAAAAAGCTGTTGAATGACAGAAGCCCACTCTGTGAAAGTTCAGTAGCAGTATTTCCATATTTCATATGTTTGTCTTTGCTTTTACTATAAGCCTGAAAATACAGTTTCCTACTATTTTATTCGATTTAATTAAATATTAAATATTAATATATTTAATTAATTAATTATCTTGATGTGATGCTCTCAAGTATGTTTATCATCGGTATGTAACGTACAACAGAGATAAACATGCTCGTAGTCCAGGGAATTTAGGCCACACACCGACACAATTGCATGTAATTACATTACATTCTCCTCTACTAGCACTGAGCCTGAGATTCTTCTGCTTCCTTCCCTCTCTCTCTCTCTCTCTCCCCACAACCCCTCCCTCGCTCGCTCTCCGCCTGCTCCCGAGTCCACGTGAGGCATGAGCACATGGCGAGCGCGAGTCCGCTGACGTCAGCCTCTGCCCTAGACAAGCTCCGCCCACCCCTCCTTCCCTCTTTTTCTACCCTCCCTCCCTCCCTCCTCGCTTCTTGCTGTGAGCGTGCCAGACCTCAGTACACATCGTGCCTCTGTTGCACATGCTTACTGGCGCGTCGGCTGGAGCCTTGTTAGAGAGAGAGAGAGAGAGAGAGAGAGAGAGAGAGAGAGAGAGAGAGAGGCGTGTGCAAGAAACAGAGAACACAGGCCAGTGAATGAACCCTAACAGAGAAAAAGAGTTAGTAATTTATTTACTAACATTGTTTCTTCACACGACCCTCACAGCCCAATATGCGACTTCCTTTCCCCCGACTACCCTCGTGCAGATCCGTGTTACCAAGGAGATGGCGCAGGGCATGAGTGGTGGTCAGCGAACAGCGGGGAGTCCCTGGACGCTCGGTTTTCCAAGAGAGCGTTCGCTACCGATGTAATAAACACGGTTGCAGTCCAACCGTCTGCACACGTCGCGGATCAGCTGATTAGCTGGGAAATAATTGACCGAAGTAGCTTTTCATATCTCAGTAACACTCGGTCTGAGTGTTCACTCACCACAGCTCGTAACCGTATTGTTTAGATGTTCGTCCCTGCATTGTTTAACTGGCAGCTCCCTCCTCGTATCGCTCTGTTTATAGGAGCCATGAATTAGTTGTCACCAAGGGCATATCATTTATCTCTATGGTGAAAGAGTGGTGGGGGGGGGCACAAGGGGAGACGTACGAGGGAGGAGGTGTTAAAAAGCGAAAAAGGGGAGGAGGGGGGCGAGAGGCGTCAGAGTGTGGAACACGCCGGAGGTCGTGTAATCCAATCCCGTTAGCCGCACACGTTCGGTTCCGCCTCCCCTCCGTCGCCACGCTGCTCCTTTTCTGTTCCGTTGCCAAGGAGACTGTGCCGGGTTCCAGCTGTTGCCGTGGTGATGTCCCGTGGGACTCAATGGTGCTGTCTGGTCGCTAGCTTGAAGACAAAAGGCCGAGCGTGCCAAAGCTGACGCGTCCAAACGCGAACTCGAGGCCACTTGACACGACCCAAGGGCCGCGATACACACTCGCATCCTGTCCGTCCAACGGTGCGGACTACCCGGATCAAATTGTGACCAGAGTGAGAGCAGAGGTGTTGTGGACATACAGGCATACACCATAAGGGACACCATGTGTGTGTGTGTGTGTGTATATATATATAAGGTCCCTCAAGGGTCCTGTGGCTGCCTATAGCTGTTTAACTAGCCTAGTAGGCGTGCCTCAGTAACAATATTAATAGAACATTAATACGTTCTGTTGTCCTCGTTTGGCTGATGTTATTAACTGTGGGCAATATGAGGTCTACATGTGATCCATGCTTGTACCTGTCCTTGTGTTTGGGGGGGTTGTGGTGGTCAGTTGGTCTCACTACCCGCTACTTCATGATGCCCATGTTTGTCTATGTATGTATTTTCACACACATAAACATACATACATACATCCTGCTGGAACAGTTGTAATTATACACATCCCACATTTTGATTAGATTCACTATACTGGTCCACATTTTGATTAGATTCACTATACTGGGTCTACAGTTTGATTAGGTTCACTATACTGGGTCTACAGTTTGATTAGGTTCACTATACTGGGTCCACAATTTGATTAGATTCACTATACTGGGTCCACATTTTGATTAGATTCACTATACTGGGTCCATAGTTTGAGTAGATGCACTATACTGGCTCCACACTTGGATTAGTTTCACTATACTGGGTCCACAGTTTGATTAGATTCACTACACTAGGTCCACAGTTTGATTAGATTCACTATACTGGGTCCACAGTTTGATTAGTTTCACTATACTGGGTCCACAGTTTGATTAGTTTCACTATACTGGGTCCACAGTTTGATTAGTTTCACTATACTGGGTCTGCAGTTTGATTAGTTTCACTATACTGGGTCTACAGTTTGATTAAATTCACTATACTGGGTCCACACATATATTAGATTCATTATACTGGGTCCACACTTTGATTAGATTCACTATACTGGGTCCACACTTTGATTAGATTCACTATACTGGGTCCACAGTATCTTAAACAATAAGTTAAATGAAGGGTTATTCATGACTGGAGCTGCTGGAGCGAGGTGTTACTTGGCGCTGTTTGCAAAATGATGCAGTTGTATTAGAATGCATGATTAATAGAATGTCCAGCTCCACATGCACGTTGTCACATGTATATGATTTCACAATATGTTTTTACATACCTACTACTTACCTGTTACTATGTAGTAGCAAAACAATTCTCTCGAGGTTAGAACTGTACTGCACTGTGCAAATAGGACTTAATTGTAATTAATTACATGGTAAACATCACATGAGGGCCAGTGTTACTGCTGTAAATATTATCAAACTGTTTTGCTTGGTATGTAGCAAAACCAGTACAGAATTCCTTTCCTACTTCAGCTTAGAGGCAGAATCTGGAAGTTGCTGGAGTCAAACTGTTGCCCAATAGAGGGGCTTTTAGTGTTTACTCAAATCTGTCCCATTTATTTCCACTCGAGCTCAAAAAAGGAAGCACTGCACTGAATTCTGTTCTTGAAGACAAAAAAAATTCTAACTTCTTCCTGCAGTTATAAGACTTTCTGACAGAAGCTCCCACCTTTGGATAACATAGTACAACATGATATGAATTAGGAGTGCTGTGTGCCACTGGAGTTGATGAGCACTTACATTGTCTTGTGGTCAGTTACAGTACAGAGCTAATAATAGGATTTAGAATAGAGTGTCCGAGTCCAGACCTCAGACTATACTGGACGTGTGGGCCACAGATCAGAACACCCTCCTACACACCATCTTCTAAAAGCAAAAATGGTTGGGAAGGTGTGAGAAATTAGTTTTAAAGCTGTAGGTTGAGGGGAAACAAATACATTTACAAAATGTTTGCCTTATCCCACATGTAATCAAACAGATGTGGAGCTTGCTTCTTTAGTTATACACTGGGACTATCAAACTAACGTGTCTCAGACTGCATCAACCTCGAATCAAGTAATCTCAAATAAACGAAGTATGAAATGGGTAAAAGTGCCTTGTATAGCAGAAAACCAGAAGTAGAAGCCAACTTGAAGGCTTTCCTTAATCTACATATGATCTAAATATATAACGCACTAGTTGAACCTTGACGTAGATCAGCAGCTCTTTACTTTCTTATTTGTCAGTTGCAGGATGAGGCAAAATGGATGGTTTTATTTTCAGGCCCGCTAAAAGACAGCAAGTGTCAACCAAAGTGAAATAAAATAAAATAAAATAAAATAAAATAAAATAAAATAAAATAAAATAAAATAAAATAAAATAAAATAAAATAAAATAAAATAAAATAAAATAAAATAAAATAAAATAAAATAAAGGCAGAGTCCCAAAATGGTAAAATATTTATATCTAGTAGAAAAGTCACTAATATCAAAATAGAACCAATAAACCAGACAAAATTACAAACTCTAAAGTGATTCAAATGCCTGAGCAAATAGATGAGTTTTCAGATTTGTCTTTAGTGTTGGGAGAAGATTTTATGTAAAATGGAAGGCTGTTCCAGAGTTTAGAATGTAAGTAGTTAAATGTGTAAAAGATCCAGCAACCACTTCCATTAGACACACTGTTGTTGGAGCCAGAAACAACTTCCACATGTTATGCAGGAAATATCAGGACTGCTATGTCAGGATTTTGTTGGGATCTTATTGCTGTCTAAAGAAATGCATGCACCTCCACTTGTGTTCATTTTTGTTAGCAGCTGCTTTACATTGTGTGTAAATTCAAGATGCATTGACCAATTGGAATGCTCCAAATACCCTTGAATAAATACTGGTTCCGTTGCCTTTCATTGGTATCACCGTTTTCGACGATGCTGGTTTTTCTTTGGACAGTGATGTATGATGCGTGATCATCATTGTTTTGAAAATGGGTCCAGTCCTGCGCTCTGTCTCTGTTTTAGCAGTGTACTAACTACTAGGTTTGTCAAAATGTTATATATTTTAAGGCATTAGCCGAGTGGTTTTGAGTCTGGAGTGCGACTGGCCTGCATGCTGTAGTGTTTTCCCCGCTCCCGGGAGAGGGTTGTGAAACAGTTTGTTATTTGCATCACGTTGTGAGTGTTGGAAGCGGTGGGAAAATCTAAAATGCGCAAGGCAGTTCTACTGCAGCATCACGATTGAGCACCACTGTGTTAGATGGATTGCGTAACTCGCTAGCTGACCCACCGAGCCGACTGCTTGGTGCGTGTTGGCGGCCGAGAGCCACCTCTAGTCGATCATCTTGGGTGCTGCTTTGGCTGAATGAGTATGCTGAATCGGTGCCGCTGGCCGTGAGGCAGAGAGTTGTGGGTTGTGCATGTACAAGGAGAGAAATGAAAGAGAGCAAAGCGAGCAAATGGTACTCTCCGAGGACACACGTAGAGAATAGCCTCTTTTGTCTAACGCCAGCACAAGTAACAAAGGTCAATCGCGGCCACTGAGAATTTTAAACCTTTCGCTATTTGAATGAACCAGCAGTGCCTCAATATCAGTTACCAATGAGAATATCATCGCTGTCCAATGAAAAACGAGTATCTCCTAAATTGCATCTTTACTTTCAATGTAAGTCAATGGAACCAGAATATTTTCCAAGCTATTTTGGAGCACTTCTATTGGACCATTCATCATGAAATTTTCACACAGTGTAAACGACCATTGGCGTCTTCAAATGATCAAAAATCAACAAAAATGGAGATACATATGTAATAAGCACAGACACATTACAGCTCAGTATATGTTCTGATAACACAAAAACCGTATTCTATAAGAGCCCAGAGGCTTTTTATTAAAGATGGAAGGATCGATCGGCCATGTATCGGTATCGGATGATTTTTAATCAAAATATGTGATCAGCAATCGGCTGAGACTTCTCCAGTTTAGCCGATCCCGAGAGCCTATCGACGGCGTTAAATAAATGAGCCTAATTTCTGTATTTCCAGCTAGTGTTTCATCCAGGAAGAGGAGTCCTGCGTGAAACCCCCTCTGGCCAGCTCCCTGCAATTCCTATCTGAACCACTAGGTGGAAAAACATACCGTTTCGTTTTCCTCAGACAGTTTAAGCGTTCACCGCATGTGCGGAAAAAAAACATCGTCCGTCTGGCAGTTCGTTACCGTTTGTGACTCAGACTCATCCAGGGCAGTTTATAACATCAGTAAAATTAGTAAAATCAGAGTCTCTCGCGGGGAAACCAAGACAAAGACATTTAACACTACTAATCTGATACAGCGCTTACACCAAGCAGCTGAATACAGTGAGTATCAGCAAATAGCAGAGCTAGCACAAAACAGATAACCCAGAACACCGTGCAGACCAGATCTGACCGGTACGAACAGTACAGCAGCAACAACAGCTAAAAGAACCACAGTCAGAGTGATTGAGTTTATAGTTCTAGATAAGCAGCTCTTCTCGGCTGTAGAAGACGTTCATTCTGCCGCTTAATATTCCACCTGGATCTACGCTCTGCTGTTCCTAGTAGAGATACTTTTCAGATGTGGCTCTTCTGGAGCTGCATCAAGCGGTTTACTCCCACAAAGACCAACTTCTAATTTAGTTACAAATATTATGCTATTTCATATGAGCCCATTAAAAATGGTAATAAACTAGTTTTCTCCATGTTTTATGACTTGCTTGCGCTAATAATATGTAGCCCTGCCGTGTCTAATAGCCCCGCCCTCGATCGGTATCGGCTGATCAGTCCATCTCTACTTTTTATTATTATATATTATTTAAGGCACATGCTGACAGCTGATCTTCATTCTGTATACTGTATAAACAATTCCGGTTATGTAGTCCTGTTTCCTACCCAGCACCAAAGCTAAGAGTTTACTTTCACTTTCTAAAAGCAGGTTCAGCTCAAACACTCACATTCAGAGCTTTACTATTCTTTACTTTCTGTGTTGCAGTTTTACAGAATATTGCAGCTCCCGCTTTCTGCAGGCACCTCAGGTTTGTGCGTATAGGCCTTGGCAGCGTGCTCGAGTGCAGGTTTTCACAGTAAAACGAGAAACGATCCTCAGTTGGTTTTAATTGCCTGAATACATGTGTCTTTGCCTTTTGCCTGCTTGCTCTGGAGGACGATGGGGTACTTTAAGGTGCCAAAGGGAGACCGCAGTCTGAAGACGCAACAATTTGAACGAAGTTTTATGAATAAAATAGCTTGTTAGTTATGGACCTTTCATTCTCTAGCTAACAGTCTGCTGCTCTGCGGAGTCTCCTCGTATATTCTGTTGATTGCAGCCTTAATATTTGAACGGAAGGTGTTGTTCGGCATAATAAGGAGGGCTGGTGTGTGAGCGTGTGCGTGCCTCTCATGTTGAGTTGCTGTGTGAAGAGGCTTAAGGCAGACCTACTGGCCAGACGGCCCAATCTCGCTAATCCTGGATCAAGCTTCACAAGGGCAGACGCACTGTGCGCTCTCGAACGGGCTGCGCCATCCAGTTACATTCATATTCCCTTAATATCTGTTATATAATCACACACTCGCGCACCAAGCCCTCTCCCAGTACTCTAAAACTACTCATTCTCTCTCTTTCTCTCTCTTTGCATGGCTTTTCTCTCTCTCTCCCCCGTCTACCCTGTCTTCCCTTACACTCTGTGTCCGTCTCCCCTCCTTTCTACCTTCCTTTCACCCTCCCTCCTTCTCTCTCTCTCTCTCTCTCTCTCTCTCTGCCTCACACATACACACTCTCACACACGCATAGCAAACCCACAGTAACCCAGTAGGACTCGTGCTCGCTTGGTGCCAAAATGGTCGTGTCGTCAGCCAGTCGCTTTGGCGGGAGAGCAGTAGTAGGGGGCGGAGGAGGAAGCAGGCTGATAGGAGTGTGTTTGGGGCATCACGTGCAATGAGTTCTGGCAGATTTGGTTGGGGGGGTTGGTTAAACAGCTTTTCTCAGGACACAGTGTCTTTTGCTAAAACATGTGACCGTGTTCATTAAAAAAAAGATTATTATGATTGTTATTAAGATTATTATACTCTCTGTTTCTCTGTCTTCTGTTTAGGGCTGTCCTGCATTGGGAAAATTCTACTGCAGTGGCTTGAAGTGAATTAAAAAGAGCTGGTGTATAAATAGAGTGGCAGTTAAAGATTGTCCTCCATTGTTTCAAGCTAAATAATTAACTGGCACAGTAGACGGCGATGTGATTGGTGATCGGTTGCACATCACAGTTTCTGCGATGTCAGATTTGCAGATATGCTAAAAATTTATTAGCAATAATTTCCATAGCCATCGTGACGTTCCCGTTTTTGTCCAGCTTCCATCGTGTTTGGGAGACATGGTGAGATCTGTAGGGACATTGTTCCTGATCTCCAAAGTCTTGGCTGCATTTTCTGTTTCTCCAAATCCAAATAATCTTAAATGTTCAGCGATGTTGAGGTCTGGACTCCAGGGTGGTGAGCCCACCATTCCCTTTGCTGCCTATTCCCTTTCTCAGTCAGGGCTACACATTCTTTTAGGCCCCTAGTGCTGAGTTGAGTTCTCACAGTGGAAGGATGGACAGAAACACCTGTGGATGCTCTCAGATCTGAAGCAGGAAGAACTTCTTTGCTAGCTGTCCTTTGACTTTCACCTTCCTCACGTCAGTGTTAATTAATATCTCTGAAAAATGGAATAACCTGGCTGTTTTGACTGAATATTAAATAAATTAATTAATATTTATGGCTATAGAGCCATTTGCAAACACCAGAAAGGCATTAGTGCTGTGTTTTCGGTACCGCAGCAGAAGGGCCTGTCCCAAAGGCGAGGAGTCCCCGTGATTATTAATGGAGGATGTAATGAATGTGAGCCATAGCATTGCTTATTCGCCCATCCATATGCTCCTCGTGTCTGTTTTGGTGCTCCACTGTCAGCTGGCCAGAAAGTAAGTGGGTCAGCGGACCACCTGATTAGGTGACGGTTTCTGTCTCCTTCTTGCTCTTT
This sequence comes from Megaleporinus macrocephalus, assembly GCA_021613375.1. NCBI lineage: Eukaryota > Metazoa > Chordata > Actinopteri > Characiformes > Anostomidae > Megaleporinus > Megaleporinus macrocephalus. Next base: position 29,716,776 of record CM038717.1, on the reverse strand, counting down.
CTCTCGTTTCTGTGGCAGTTAACAAAGAGGGTATGACAAAGTGCATAGGAAGGACACACCCACTGACATGAGCTGGCTCTCATTAGGGCTCGCTGACGTTCAGCTAAGAAAGTAATGCGGAACTGTCCTGGGGAAGTGGTCAGACAGGTTTATCTTTGAGCAGGAGCCCATTGGCTGAAACAGAAGGCTGTTGTTGATTTACTCACAGTAAGCCACACCCCCTTTGCTGCTGAAGAAGGGAGAGGACAGCTTCCTGGGACTTTTGGGGAAATGTGGAGAGCTCAAAGAGAATAAATACTAGAACCTTTAACCACTCATGTAAAACTCTGCCTTGTTGAGAAAATAAAAAGGTGGATGAGAGTCTGAAGCCAGGGAAGTGAAGAATACGTGTAGTACGGGATTAACCGTGCTGTATGTCAATTAAAAAAAGTTTTTGATCTGTGTTTGATGCAGACACTAAAGCGCAAGGAGAAGGAGTACGAGCATGAGATGGAGCGGCTGGCCAGAGAGAAGATCGCCACCCAGCAAAGACTGGCCGAGTTGAAGAACGAACTGAGCCAGTGCATGGACATCATGGAGATCGACCGCATCCTTCGCCAGACTGTCCAGCCTGAGGACGACCAGGCCTCCACGTCCACAGCATCAGGTACTGTCAAGCCAGAGGAGTTACTGTGTACTGCAAACTGTATACGTTCACTATTATAATATATGTAAATTAAAAAAAAAAAAAAAAAAAAAAATATATATATATATATATATATATATATATAATGTGTGTGTGTGGGCGTGTGTGTATTGTCGCTGTCAAGTATCTCCAAAACTACAACTTTACAGTAGAGTAGAACTTTACTTTCAATGTAAGTCAATGGAACCAGAATTCTTTCCAAGCTATTTTGGAGGACTACTATTGGTCCTTTTTCACACAATGTAAACGACCACTGGTGTGTTCAAATGATGTAGAAAACTTAAAATCTACAAAATTTGAGATGTTTTTTTTTATTGGACAGTGGTGATATATAACTTTAAATATTAAGTGCAGCAGATGTTTTATTTAATGATTTAAAAATAGAAAAAAGGGAGACAGTGGTGAGACATGCATGCCCATAGACACGAGTACAGATGCTGTATTTATATGATAATTAACTAGACAGATTGTTTTTGTCTTCATATTCAGACTAAAGAGACAACACTCTGCTCTAGTGCTACACAACGTCAAGTAATACTTAGTGCTGTAGTTGCTGAATACAGCAGTCGCAGCATGCCTTGCATATTAAAAATACATTAATTTAACACAAAAATGCAAATCAAAGCATCCATAGATACACTTGTCTAGATCTGGGATTGGTCAAGAACCAGGCCAGAAATTTGCATATTGCAAGCTTGATTGATATGTATTGCACAGGCAAATAACAGAGAAGTGATAAAAGGTGATATATTGTGCAGCCCTGCTGTGCTTTTTATTGTTGTGTTGTTGTTGTTGTTATTATTATTATTATAACACAATTTGATATTCTTTCATATCAGTTACACATTCTGTCAGTGATTCCTGAACAGAGATTGCAATGCCTCTATTTAAATTTCAAACTGAAAATGGGTGTGGCTTAAAAACATGTGCTGCTGAAAGTGGGTGTATTATAGACTAAACTCTAAGCACTGATGTAAATAAAATACATACAGACTGTAATTCGGGCAGCCAATCAGCAGTCTGGAGCATTTTGGACCAGCAACTTGAGCATTAAAAAATTAATTTTAGAGTTTATACAGTCAATATTATAAAAGTATTAAATTAACGCGTGAATCCTTACATCACAAACAAGTTTTTTTTTCTTTCTTCCACAGAAGGTGAAGATAACTTTGACCAAGAAGCAGAGGACGACGTTCTTTCCTCCCCCCGGCCCCCAGCCGTCCGACCCCAGCTGGCCCCATCTGAGCCCCGGCCCACCCTGCCCGCTGCTCCTCCACCCACTTCCATCCTCCCTACGCACATCTCTGTTCAGCACAAGCCCTCACTCCCTCCCTCGGCGGCCCCGTCCCAGCCCCAGACCGCTGCGGTGACCCCTCAGGCCATCGCCCCAGCGCCGCCGCCCCAGCCCACCGTCATCGCTCATGCCTCCGTCTCGCACGCCTCCGTCATCCAGGCCGTCAACCACGTGCTGCCAGCCGCCTCCAAGCACCTGGCCCACATAGCGCCCTCCGGTGGCGGCGGCCAGCCTATCGGACACATCACCGTGCACCCGGTGGCCCACCTCTACCCGCAGTCCGTGGCCGTCTCCCAGCCCGCCGTGGTGGGTCACATCACGCACACGCTGGCCCACCACCCCCAGACCCATGGCCAGGTCAACGGCACGCCGACGGCAGCGGGGCAGCAGGGGGCGGTGGTGGGGAAACCCACGGCGGTGGTGGCCCACCATCACGCGGGTCTAGTGGGGCAGACGGTGCTCAACCCAGTGACTATGGTGACCGTACCGCCTTTTCCTGTCAGCACACTCAAGCTAGCCTGAGGCGGCGCGGCAGAAATCGAACATTGCTGTTTTGGGTTGCATGACACCTCTCGCAGGCCGTGACGAACATCTGGATGTTCCTCATGAGTCAGAAGCACAGCACAGAAAGCCTTGTGCATGACTGAGAACTGTAAGAGGCGAGACTGACTTCATCCCAGTGAGGTTAATCATCAGCTGGAGTCCTGCTGACTCAACGGAGTCGCTCAACCAAACCTGCTAATGTAGCTCACAATGAATGGAAGCCAGTAGATACTGATTAGCGCGATTTCGTTAGAATGTTAATTGACAGCTGTTGACTTTGATGTACTGTGAGCAACATTTAGTATTTGTGACTGAGCTGTTCCTTTGAAGGAGCAGCTCAACCAAAGACAACAATTTGGCTACCAAATAAACAGAACCAGTTTAAGTACTTGGTACATGGCTAGTCAGTTGCTATTTACTTTCATTCACCGTAACAACATTAGCGTCTGGGAGAGCCTGACTCGGTGCAGTGCGGATAGAAAGGGGACTGAATGCGAATGTTTAATGCACTTATAAAACCCTAAAGATCGGCGAATGAATGGCGTACTCAAAACATAGCGTCTTTTCCTCCGCCTCTCCGTCCCATCCCTCCTTCTCCTCAGAGAAACTAACACGCTGAAACTTCTCAGGCATCAGACTTTCTCATCCAGTCACCAAAAAAAAGAAAAGGGAAAAAAAAAACACATGACAAAAATGTCAAAAACAAACAAACAAAACAAGAAAAACACCAGACCAGAGATTCACGGCAAAGAAAGAAACGTTTGGCTCGCATTTGTCTCGTTATTGCAGAAAAGCTTAATAATAACCAGACCTTCAACTGGGTTAACGGATCACCTATACATAAAAAGAAAAATCTATATATATATATCTATTTACAAGTGCCTAGCCCCTGGTCTTAGTCCAATGGCGCCCTCTGCTGCCTAAACATGGTTTGAGCTGAATTCTCAGAAGGACTACATGGCTGTTTTCGTCATGTTCTTTTTTTTTCTTCTTCTTTTCTTTCTTTTTACCTGTAAATCAGTGTCATTTGCAGTTGGTGGTCGTGCCCCTCAGATAAACACTGTCGGCAGAAGGAAAGTCAGCAGCGAAGAAGAGCTTTGGGAACATTTCAAAGCATTCAGGAAAGGATGCATTTGGGCATTTGTAACAACAAACTCGATCCTGTGCTACGAATCTCTTACATTCTAGTAATTCTAACGCATCACATGCACATGCGTCCGTACAGCGTAGATGTGATGAACCACTGGACGTTCCAAAACAGTCTTCTAGAGTCTTCTAACGGACATTCACTCACAGAGAAGCAATCTGATGTCGTCGTAGTAGTTATATAGCAGTCGAACAGATGTCGGTATATATGTAAGGTGTACGTCTTTATCTTCTTTGCAAAATATCCACCCTGTTGCATGGTCATGTTTTTTTTTTTCTTTTTTTTTGTGTGTGTATGTGTGTTTTTTCCCTTTTTAGTATTTTGGTGTGTTTGTATACTATGAGAAAGTGCTTTTGTACGTATGAAAGTTTAGACTTTGTGAACATCATTGTTTATTATTATTATTTTTTACGTTTCGTTTTAATTTATCTTCCACTTTGGGTTAATAACCTGTAAAACCCACACATGTATGTTTCTCCTCACAACTGAACATCCGTGTGCCACCCTCATGTTGCTGTCCTGCAGTACTTTCCACTGCTAGGCTATTTAATACTTGCAGTCATCGCTTCTCTATCAGAACCCTCAGCCCAGTTTAACTTTGTGTTGCGACTACAGCATGAGAAACGCTCCTAGAGGCGCTGCGACGTACTGTGTCTCATTGCTACGTACTATCACTTTCAACCAAAACACTGTGATGCCCTGCTTTTAACTTCCAGCCCCCCCCGCTTCCTACAAAACCACGCAAACCTGAGGCTTTGGTTTACATACCTAGACGAGAAAGAGGAAGTTTTGTGCTTCTGTCAACTTTAGATGTGAAATCTTTTTCCTAACTTTGGTGACCGAAAGCGAGACACGCTGTACTTCATGTTCAGTAAACAAAAAACAAAACAACAAAAAAAAAAAACGTTAGCCTGATGTGAGTAGTTTTTGTTTTTTATTTCTTTCTTTTAATTTTTACTACGTCTATGTATGTATGTATGTATGTATGTATGTATGTATGTATGTGTATATATAAATATGTGATGTATATGCACGCATTCACATATACGTGTGTGTATTTTGAAGATTATACCGTTGCCTGGTTTTGCATGTAGATTGCAATTTTTTTGGTTAATGTTGATTTCCTTTCTTCCCCTCCTTAATTTTTTGGGACCATGTTTAATACTGTATGATGTGGTGGGGACCATTTAGACCTCATTCTACATTGATATTATATATAAATATATAAAAATCTGCATTTTCCCTATGGAGAAAGTTTAAGTTATATATCGCCTGTACATTTTGGGCTGCATTAAAATCTAATTGTCCACCATGTTTAAAAGAAATAACAGTAATAAAAGTCATGTTGAAATATGCTAGATGAATTAAAAAACCATAATGACTATTCATAATAAATCTTATGACATTTACAAGACTCTTTGTCCTGTACTTTTTGTTTAATGTTGCATCACATAATCCAGTTTATATCATAATAAAACACAGCAGCACAAAGAACAGCAGAGTGTGTAAAATCCTTCTAGTATGGCAAAATAAACAGTATTGATCAAAAGTTTTAAAACAGTTCTGAAACATTTGGCTGGTGGTGTACTAAAAGGTTTGACTGGTAGTGACCTAAAACGTTTGACTGGTAGTGACCTAAAACGTTTGACTGGTAGTGTATCTAAAACGTTTGGCTGGTAGTGCACTAAAACGTTTAACTGGTAGTGTATCTAAAACGTTTGACTGGTAGTGTATCTAAAACGTTTGGCTGGTAGTGTATCTAAAACGTTTGGCTGGTAGTGTATCTAAAACGTTTGACTGGTAGTGTATCTAAAACGTTTGGCTGGTAGTGTATCTAAAACGTTTGGCTGGTAGTGTATCTAAAACGTTTGGCTGGTAGTGATCTAAAACGTTTGGCTGGTAGTGTACTAAAAGGTTTGGCTGGTAGTGACCTAAAACGTTTGGCTGGTAGTGATCTAAAACGTTTGACTGGTAGTGTATCTAAAACGTTTGGCTGGTAGTGCACTAAAACGTTTAACTGGTAGTGTATCTAAAACGTTTGACTGGTAGTGTATCTAAAACGTTTGGCTGGTAGTGTATCTAAAACGTTTGGCTGGTAGTGTATCTAAAACGTTTGACTGGTAGTGTATCTAAAACGTTTGGCTGGTAGTGTACTAAAACGTTTGACTGGTAGTGTACTAAAACGTTTGACTGGTAGTGTATCTAAAACGTTTGACTGGTAGTGTATCTAAAACGTTTGTCTGGTAGTGTACTAAAACGTTTGTCTGGTAGTGTATCTAAAACGTTTGGCTGGTAGTGTACTAAAATGTTTGACTGGTAGTGTACTAAAACGTTTGGCTGGTAGTGTACTAAAACGTTTGTCTGGTAGTGTATCTAAAACGTTTGGCTGGTAGTGATCTAAAACGTTTGGCTGGTAGTGATCTAAAAGGTTTGGCTGGTAGTGTACTAAAACGTTTGACTGGTAGTGTATCTAAAACGTTTGGCTGGTAGTGTATCTAAAACGTTTGGCTGGTAGTGTATCTAAAACGTTTGACTGGTAGTGTATCTAAAACGTTTGGCTGGTAGTGTACTAAAACGTTTGGCTGGTAGTGTATCTAAAACGTTTGGCTGGTAGTGACCTAAAACGTTTGGCTGGTAGTGTATCTAAAACGTTTGACTGGTAGTGTATCTAAAATGTTTGGCTGGTAGTGTACTAAAACGTTTGGCTGGTAGTGTATCTAAAACGTTTGGCTGGTAGTGACCTAAAACGTTTGGCTGGTAGTGTACTAAAACGTTTGGCTGGTAGTGTATCTAAAACGTTTGGCTGGTAGTGTATCTAAAACGTTTGGCTTTTAGTGACCTAAAACGTTTGGCTGGTAGTGTACTAAAACGTTTGGCTGGTAGTGTATCTAAAACGTTTGACTGGTAGTGTACTAAAACGTTTGGCTGGTAGTGTATCTAAAACGTTTGGCTGGTAGTGTATCTAAAACGTTTGGCTGGTAGTGACCTAAAACGTTTGACTGGTAGTGTATCTAAAACGTTTGGCTGGTAGTGTATCTAAAACGTTTGACTGGTAGTGTACTAAAACGTTTGGCTGGTAGTGTATCTAAAACGTTTGACTGGTAGTGTATCTAAAACGTTTGGCTGGTAGTGTACTAAAACGTTTGGCTGGTAGTGTATCTAAAACGTTTGGCTGGTAGTGTACTAAAACGTTTGGCTGGTAGTGTACTAAAACGTTTGGCTGGTAGTGTATCTAAAACGTTTGGCTGGTAGTGTATCTAAAACGTTTGGCTGGTAGTGACCTAAAACGTTTGGCTGGTAGTGTACTAAAACGTTTGGCTGGTAGTGTATCTAAAACGTTTGGCTGGTAGTGACCTAAAACGTTTGTCTGGTAGTGTATCTAAAACGTTTGTCTGGTAGTGTATCTAAAACGTTTGTCTGGTAGTGTATCTAAAACGTTTGTCTGGTAGTGTATCTAAAACGTTTGTCTGGTAGTGATCTAAAACGTTTGTCTGGTAGTGTATCTAAAACGTTTGACTGGTAGTGATCTAAAACGTTTGGCTGGTAGTGTATCTAAAACGTTTGTCTGGTAGTGTATCTAAAACGTTTGTCTGGTAGTGAACTAAAACGTTTGTCTGGTAGTGTATCTAAAACGTTTGTCTGGTAGTGTATCTAAAACGTTTGGCTGGTAGTGTATCTAAAACGTTTGACTGGTAGTGTATCTAAAACGTTTGACTGGTAGTGTACTAAAACGTTTGGCTAGTAGTGTACTTAAACGTTTGACTGGTAGTGTATCTAAAACGTTTGGCTGGTAGTGTATCTAAAACGTTTGACTGGTAGTGTACTAAAACGTTTGGCTGGTAGTGTATCTAAAACGTTTGTCTGGTAGTGTATCTAAAACGTTTGTCTGGTAGTGAACTAAAACGTTTGTCTGGTAGTGTATCTAAAACGTTTGTCTGGTAGTGTATCTAAAACGTTTGGCTGGTAGTGTATCTAAAACGTTTGACTGGTAGTGTATCTAAAACGTTTGACTGGTAGTGTACTAAAACGTTTGGCTAGTAGTGTACTTAAACGTTTGACTGGTGGTGCACTAAAAAGTTTGGCTGGTAGTGTATCTAAAAAGTTTGACTGGTAGTGTATCTAAAACGTTTGATTGGTAGTGTACTAAAACGTTTGGCTGGTAGTGTATCTAAAACGTTTGACTGGTAGTGTATCTAAAACATTTGACTGGTAGTGTATCTAAAACGTTTGGCTGGTAGTGATCTATAACATTTGACTGGTAGTGTATCTAAAACGTTTGACTGGTAGTGTACTAAAATGTTTGGCTGGTAGTGATCTAAAACGTTTGACTGGTAGTGTATCTAAAACGTTTGGCTGGTAGTGTACTAAAACGTTTGGCTGGTAGTGTACTAAAACGTTTGGCTGGTAATGTACTAAAACGTTTGACTGGTAGTGTATCTAAAACGTTTGGCTGGTAGTGTACTAATACGTTTGTCTGGTAGTGTACTAAAACGTTTGACTGGTAATGTACTAAAACGTTTGACTGGTAGTGTATCTAAAACGTTTGGCTGGTAGTGTACTAATACGTTTGACTGGTAGTGTACTAAAACGTTTGACTGGTAGTGTGCTAAAACGTTTGACTGGTAGTGTACTAAAACGTTTGACTGGTAGTGTATCTAAAACGTTTGGTATTGTACTAAAACGTTTGACTGGTATTGTACTAAAACGTTTGACTGGTAGTGTATCTAAAACGTTTGGTATTGTACTAAAACGTTTGACTGGTAGTGTATCTAAAACGTTTGACTGGTAGTGCACTATAACGTTTGACTGGTAGTGTACTAAAACGTTTGGCTGGTAATGTACTAAAACGTTTGGCTGGTAGTGTACTAAAACGTTTGACTGGTAGTGTGCTAAAACGTTTGACTGGTAGTGTACTAAAACGTTTGGCTGGTAGTGTACTAAAACGTTTGGCTGGTAATGTACTAAAACGTTTGGCTGGTAGTGTACTAAAACGTTTGACTGGTAGTGTGCTAAAACGTTTGACTGGTAGTGTACTAAAACGTTTGGCTGGTAGTGTATCTAAAACGTTTGGCTGGTAGTGTACTAAAACGTTTGACTGGTAGTGTACTAAAACGTTTGGCTGGTAGTGTACTAAAACGTTTGACTGGTAGTGCACTAAAATGTTTGACTGGTAGTGTACTAAAACGTTTGGCTGGTAGTGTACTAAAATGTTTGACTGGTAGTGCACTAAAATGTTTGACTGGTAGTGCACTAAAACGTTTGGCTGGTAGTGTACTAAAACGTTTGACTGGTAGTGTACTAAAACGTTTGGCTGGTAGTGTACTAAAACGTTTGACTGGTAGTGCACTAAAATGTTTGACTGGTAGTGTACTAAAACGTTTGACTGGTAGTGTACTAAAATGTTTGACTGGTAGTGCACTAAAACGTTTGGCTGGTAGTGTACTAAAATGTTTGACTGGTAGTGCACTAAAACGTTTGGCTGGTAGTGTACTAAAACGTTTGACTGGTAGTGTATCTAAAACGTTTGGCTGGTAGTGTACTAAAACGTTTGGCTGGTAGTGTATCTAAAATGTTTGGCTGGTAGTGTACTAAAACGTTTGGCTGGTAGTGTACTAAAACGTTTGACTGGTAGTGTATCTAAAACGTTTGGCTGGTAGTGTACTAAAACGTTTGACTGGTAGTGATCTAAAACGTTTGACTGGTAGTGTATCTAAAACGTTTGGCTGGTAGTGTACTAAAACGTTTGGCTGGTAGTGTACTAAAACGTTTGGCTGGTAATGTACTAAAACGTTTGACTGGTAGTGTATCTAAAACGTTTGGCTGGTAGTGTACTAAAACGTTTGTCTGGTAGTGTACTAAAACGTTTGGCTGGTAATGTACTAAAACGTTTGGCTGGTAGTGTACTAAAACGTTTGGTATTGTACTAAAACGTTTGACTGGTAGTGTATCTAAAACGTTTGACTGGTAGTGCACTATAACGTTTGACTGGTAGTGTACTAAAACGTTTGACTGGTAGTGATCTAAAACGTTTGGTATTGTACTAAAACGTTTGACTGGTAGTGTATCTAAAACGTTTGACTGGTAGTGCACTATAACGTTTGACTGGTAGTGTACTAAAACGTTTGGCTGGTAATGTACTAAAACGTTTGGCTGGTAGTGTACTAAAACGTTTGACTGGTAGTGTGCTAAAACGTTTGACTGGTAGTGTACTAAAACGTTTGGCTGGTAGTGTACTAAAACGTTTGGCTGGTAGTGCACTAAAACGTTTGGCTGGTAGTGTACTAAAACGTTTGACTGGTAGTGTACTAAAACGTTTGGCTGGTAGTGTACTAAAACGTTTGACTGGTAGTGCACTAAAATGTTTGACTGGTAGTGTACTAAAACGTTTGGCTGGTAGTGTACTAAAATGTTTGACTGGTAGTGTACTAAAATGTTTGACTGGTAGTGCACTAAAACGTTTGGCTGGTAGTGTACTAAAACGTTTGACTGGTAGTGTATCTAAAACGTTTGGCTGGTAGTGTACTAAAACGTTTGACTGGTAGTGTACTAAAACGTTTGGCTGGTAGTGTACTAAAACGTTTGACTGGTAGTGCACTAAAATGTTTGACTGGTAGTGTACTAAAACGTTTGGCTGGTAGTGTACTAAAACGTTTGGCTGGTAGTGTACTAAAACGTTTGGCTGGTAGTGTACTAAAATGTTTGACTGGTAGTGATCTAAAACGTTTGACTGGTAGTGCACTAAAACGTTTGGCTGGTAGTGTACTAAAACGTTTGGCTGGTAGTGTACTAAAATGTTTGACTGGTAGTGTACTAAAATGTTTGACTGGTAGTGCACTAAAACGTTTGGCTGGTAGTGTACTAAAACGTTTGACTGGTAGTGTATCTAAAACGTTTGGCTGGTAGTGTACTAAAACGTTTGACTGGTAGTGTACTAAAACGTTTGGCTGGTAGTGTACTAAAACGTTTGACTGGTAGTGCACTAAAACGTTTGACTGGTAGTGTACTAAAACGTTTGGCTGGTAGTGTACTAAAACGTTTGACTGGTAGTGCACTAAAATGTTTGACTGGTAGTGTACTAAAACGTTTGGCTGGTAGTGTACTAAAACGTTTGGCTGGTAGTGTACTAAAACGTTTGGCTGGTAGTGTACTAAAACGTTTGGCTGGTAGTGTACTAAAACGTTTGACTGGTAGTGCACTAAAATGTTTGACTGGTAGTGTACTAAAACGTTTGGCTGGTAGTGCACTAAAATGTTTGACTGGTAGTGCACTAAAACGTTTGGCTGGTAGTGTATCTAAAATGTTTGACTGGTAGTGCACTAAAACGTTTGGCTGGTAGTGTACTAAAACGTTTGACTGGTAGTGTATCTAAAATGTTTGACTGGTAGTGCACTAAAACGTTTGGCTGGTAGTGTATCTAAAATGTTTGACTGGTAGTGCACTAAAACGTTTGGCTGGTAGTGTACTAAAATGTTTGACTGGTAGTGCACTAAAACGTTTGGCTGGTAGTGTACTAAAACGTTTGACTGGTAGTGTATCTAAAACGTTTGGCTGGTAGTGTACTAAAACGTTTGGCTGGTAGTGTATCTAAAACGTTTGGCTGGTAGTGTACTAAAACGTTTGACTGGTAGTGTATCTAAAACGTTTGGCTGGTAGTGTACTAAAACGTTTGGCTGGTAGTGTACTAAAACGTTTGACTGGTAGTGTATCTAAAACGTTTGGCTGGTAGTGTACTAAAACGTTTGGCTGGTAGTGATCTAAAACGTTTGACCGGTAGTGTATCTAAAACGTTTGGCTGGTAGTGTACTAAAATGTTTGGCTGGTAGTGATCTAAAACGTTTGACTGGTAGTGTACTAAAACGTTTGGCTGGTAGTGTACTAAAATGTTTGGCTGTTAGTGATCTAAAACGTTTGGCTGGTAGTGTATCTAAAACGTTTGACTGGTAGTGTACTAAAACGTTTGGCTGGTAGTGTATCTAAAACGTTTGACTGGTAGTGTACTAAAACGTTTGGCTGGTAGTGTACTAAAATGTTTGGCTGTTAGTGATCTAAAACGTTTGGCTGGTAGTGTATCTAAAACGTTTGACTGGTAGTGTACTAAAACGTTTGGCTGGTAGTGGATATCTTTAAAATGTTTCCACATATCTAAAAACATAATTTTTTTATTGATTGGATTTTTTTAACATGATCTTTTGATCTTCTGCCATTTACATTGTGGGACAACTTGATGAATAGACCAGAAGAAAATCACATTGCTGATCCAGAAATCCATTACCAACTTCATTCTTTACAACACACATTTATTTATGTTTTATTTGTAATAATATAATAAACTTTTCTTTGTTGCACTATTCAAATACACATTTAATAAAAAAGTGACATAAGCAGTAAAGTACATTCACATTCCAATTAACTATCTGTATTCAAAGCAGAGTCTTAACGTCTGACTTTTCGTTCGTTTTTGTGTGAAGCAACGACACATAGAGAAATATAAAGGATGTGCTTCTTCCAAACAAAACAAGACTGTACAACAATAACTTCTCACTTAAACCGAATTATAACAAAACATCTCAGCTTCTGTTTACACACACCAGGTAGTACTGAGTCAAAGAATCTACATCTAGACAGAATGGGTTGTTTCTGTAAGCTACTATTTGGAATTAATTCACATACACTTACACCACACTTTAGTTTTTTACAATACTGAACAATACTGCAGGTTTACTCCTACATGATAACTATTTCAGATCATCAGAGACGATTTCACAGGAATAACCTGTAAAAGATTTCAGTGCCTAAGTTCATTCGTCAGTGCCCGTGTCCCATCTGCTCCTGGATCCTCTGCAGCACCTCTTGCATTCTCCGCAACTGCGGAAAATCACACTCACAATCACAAATCACACTCAGTGAAAGTACAGGTTGGATAATCTTAACACCATGGCCGAGGCAATGCACATGCTTATCAGGGCTGAAGTATATTGGCCCCAAGTAACTCAGGGCCTCTTATTGGCATTATGTTAAAATGAGATATATGTATTTAACATTCACAAACACACCAATATTTATTTCTATATTCATGTGCACCATATCCCCTGCCTGTTGATTGGCTGTACTTATTCAAAACATGAGTTCTGATGCTGATTGGTGGCTGGATAGAATGTATTTGGACCAGGTACTTGTAGCACCTAAGAGCAGAACTCAAACACTATTGTTAGATTGTACATCTGAAACCTTGATGGTGTACATGGTCCGGTTCTTGGTGAGATTTTGAACGGCAGTGCAGAAGATAGCTGACTAGTGTTTGCTCCTTCATTAAAATACAGATTTCTATATTTTTTAAAAAGATTTTTCTTCACCTATATGGCTAAAAAACAGGTTAAAGTGTCCCCGCCTACAAACTAAGTGTGTTTACCTTTGTGCTAAATATGTACGCATTCCAAAAAATGGTAACCAGAAAGAATTTCCAGCTTATTTTTCTTCAGACCTATTTTCTGAAATCTCTACATTTTGGTATATGAAGTAAACCTTGATTGTTAAGACACAGAGGCCCCAACATGGTGTCCAATAGGTTGTATAAACCCAGCAAAATACTTTGTTATTTAAAACAGACTGAACCATTTTACTAGTAAGCTACAATTTGTGTTGCTGCATTGAATAGTTGTTCTCTCTTGACCACTGAGGGAGGAATGAACTGAGTAATGATCTCATTTAACTCTAATATATCATACAGCCTGTCCAGCTTTAGCTAGAACGTGATGTTACTAAAGAGAAAAACTTAAGACTTAAGACTAATTCCAGTGCAACCATATAATCATCATCACAGTGTGACACTAATGACCTACTGGTAAAGGAATGTTGCATATTTCTTATGTTTTTATCTTTTTAAATGTGTTTGGTTTATATATTATATTTTAATCATTGGACACTCTTAACAGTCATGGTTCCCTTTAAACATTAAGGGTCACCCTAAAGGAGTGACTATATCTTAAACATGCTGTCTACTGAGGCACCTTATTTTGACCTGATTTTAAGGAAGCATTGAAAGCTTCCTCAGCCGCTAAGACAATCCCATGAGCAGTGAAGTCACTTTCAAATGTAAGTTATTTTGATTCTCTCTGGTGTTTTAATGTGTTTCTTCTCATATAATCACACAAAACAGTATTTTATTTACAACTTTGTAACGAGTTGTTGACCATTTAGCAGTTTTATACTCGAGCCATTAGCATTTATGCTAGCGGATTTTTAAGCCTCAAGCTATTGTTTTGGATGCCGGCCGGTAGCTTAGCAACCAGCTAAACCACCGGTCGCGTGCTGTAGTGGGCGGGAACACGCCGTGACGTAGTCTCTCTCTATATATATCGTTTCAGTAATCTGTTTATGAGGAGAGATGTTAGACAGAGCGCTGCTACTTAAACAGCTGCCTAGACAGCTCACTAGGTTTTGAGACACACTCTAAATCTCTAAGAGTACAAACATGTCCACACATCTCTCTTAATTAGTGAATTCAGCTACTTTAAGATGCACCCATTGCTGACACCTTGCGTTCAGTTTAGCTCACAGCTTGTATATGCTTAGAAAAGTATTGCCATTTGGATGGGAAGCTGTGGAGCAGCCGCACATGAACCTAAGATCACCATGCCAAATATAAGTGTGAGCTACATGTGTACGTATGGAGGAGCTGGAGTGGCATTTATGATCTAGAACTAACCATCCATCATCAGTACTTGATCCCACTAATGCTCTGGTGGCTGAATGCAATCAAATCCTCACAGCAGTCAGATGTTAAGCCAATTATACTTCCTTACCTCCTCATCTTTCTCCCATATGAGGCGCTCTGTTTCACCGTCCACAGGCACCAGAGGTAAGTCTGACACGCTCTCTCTCAGATGGTTACACAGACTGCCACGAGTGGAGAGACAGAAAAGTGGACTACAATGTAAATACACTACTGTGCAGTAGTCTAAAGCACATAAGCTCAGCCTTTATCTCAGCAATAACCAGTAATAACACCAGATATCATGAAAACAGACGTAAATTAGCATAAATAGAATACAAAGTAACATGAATATCTTATTGTGAAAGAAGTAGATCATATCTTGAGCTCCAGTTTGAAGAACAAAGTGTAGTTCCAGATTTCTCCTGGATGCCCCAGACACTGTATGAATGTATTCAGTTCCTTCAGTAGCAATCTTGATTTAGCTTAATGAAGTACTGAGCAGTCAAAGCAGGTATTAGATGAGAACTGTAAATAATACTGGGTCGTTTTCACAAGGAAAAACTTGGAAAGGGTTAAATAAACACATTGACATATGTAAAACCACCACTTACTGTATTAATAAAGTCTGTTTCAGTTTAAAGAGTTAAGAGAGGTCGCAACATGCTGATTTGAAATGATTTGTGTTCATATTTGGGGCCTAAAACAACATAAACATAACTTTAAAGAGAAACAATAAAAACAAGGAAAATGTAGAGTGTGTGCCATTTAACCCTTTAATGCAAAAGCTGGGTCAAAATAACCAGTCTGATTTTATTTTCCATATGTTTGCAATAAATTCATTTCATCATTTAAGCTTCCATGAATTCCTCAAATTACTTGTTTTTGATAATCACAAATCCTGATTTCAGTTTTATTTATTTTTTACTTTTTAATACAAAATGTTTTTGTATCATATGTATGGGTCAGAATGAATTCTGTTCACTATGGAGTTTTATAGGAACTATTGACATTTGTAAACAATAATTAATAATAAATAATAATTAAAATAATCATATATATATATATATATATATATATATATATATATATATATATATATATATATATATATATATATATATATATATTTTTTTTTTTTTTATTTTTTTTATTTTTTTTTTTTTCCTGAACATGTGGAATATTAAAAAATTAAATAAACTGATTTTTAAAAGATATACCAAAGAGCTACACAGCAATACATAAAATAACATAGGAAATAAATATGGGTCAGGTTTGACCCATATTGTGCTTTGCTTAGCTTATGCATCAAGGGTTTAAGGCTAAACTATTTAAGATTTGGAGACCTCTTTGGTGAAAATGTGTAATTGCATGCAAAGTGTGGAAGAACTTTTTTAAACATGGGTCGCCCCCCAGCATCAACTTCATCTGCTCTCCTCTGGCAGATGAAGGTGATGATTATGAGAGTGTTGAGAAAGAATTCAAAGGGAACTCAGTCAAAACTTGGTGAAGGATGTGATTCTGACTATCTTCTAAGGGTACAGTAAGGCAGAAGGTTGGTTTTCAGGATGAGCATTGGTGACCACATGTTTCTGGGGTGCTGACCTGCGTTTTCTCTCTTTGACCACCAAGCGTGTCATGTTCTGGATGCACTGAGCGCGGTAGTTCTCGTAATGCGTTTCTCGCGTCACGTCCTTCAGGTCCTGCATGTGTGTACGCACCAGCATGTTCCTCAGCATCAGGAAGTCGGAGTGGGCCGGGTTCTCCACTGAAACAGCAGTAAAATCACATCGCTGTAACGCGGGGCACTTTAGATCAGCCATTTAACTGTGAAATGAGTGCATGATTAAATCATGTCTGATGTCAGCAGCCATTAAAAACGGCCTGGCAAGATGATGCGGTCTACTATTATTTCCTTTCTGGGAACGGTTGCGCTCTCATACTGAAAACCCTGTGCAAATACTCTGCTGAACAATGCATGTTAGAGAAAGACAAAGCGCCATGAGTCATCTAATACCACTAAAGAAGCACTAAAGAGAGCGCACAGAGAGCAAAATGGGTCTAAGTACCTTCCACCACACCCCAGGGATACATGCGGCCCCGGAATCTCCTGCCTTTGCTTTCCACGAGAATATTACTGCCCACCACAGCAAAGGGAATACTGTCCTTTGGAGGAAAGAGCGCACAATATTTAAACCAAAACGACTCCATACAGCAAGTATGATGAACTATTTCAATCTGTTTCACCATTCTAATAGTAAATACTGGAATACTCCAGTGTTTCTCAACTTCATCTCTCTCTCCGCTGCATCAGTAGTATATAGTCAACCACCAAGAACTATAATTTGATTTGCTTCTATGACCTGAAGACCACTTATGATTGGTGCACTTATAACAGAAGTCACTGGCCAGTTGCAATTCTATCAGTAAATACACTGTTGCAGGAATTCTTCAGCAGGACCCCAGACTGGTTATGACTTGGTTATGCACCCTGGAGGTACCACCTATTTGGGGACTTTTGTTATTTTTTCATTGTTTTTTGAGCCGCCAAGGTAGCTTTCGAAAGTCTTCTGACCACTTTCAAACCCTACCTTGGTTTTTAAAAGTGTGCCTTGGTTGACCTGAATTAGTTGGTTATTAGTGGCACTTTGTTAACAAATAAGTGCTTTTTTACAAATGGTATCTTACAAATAGTATAAATAACAAAATAATAGAGTTTAAAATGATCTGAATCTGTTGAAACTGCTCACTGTTAATGTGGTGGACTCAGGACAGGTTCTAATATAATATTTTCATATCTACACTTTTAACAGACTTTGCATTTATTTTTCCTGCCTACTTCCTTTATTTTAAAACAGCTTTAGATCCAGCACAGACTCATATTTTTGGCAAAAAATTAAGAATAAAACAATGAACTGGCTCAGCAGAGCGCAGTTTACTGCAGCCCGAAGGATGTTTGTATTGAATTTGGATAACATCCTGCTAACTGAGCACCACAGTGTGAGAATAGCTTATTATGATTATAAACGTTAATGCAGACTATTAAGTTTCTTAAAGCAGAATTTGGAAAGCTGATTATTTGATCATATTTTACAATATTTTTTGTTTATTAATGGTAATCATAGCTATGCAGTTATTTACCTGGCAGAACAGCTTGAAATATCAGGTTTAGTTCAGCACTTTTGGCTGCTTCTTACCAGAACTGCTACAAAAGATGTTCCTAAATTCCTAAATTCAATGAACACTACCCCAATGTTTGGAGGATAGATAAAAAGAGCAGGCATCTTTGCTAAGGCATCCTCTCATGTCTCTCTCATCTCATACCCTGTGTTTTTTAACAGCTGTTTATAATTTGTATTAGACAGTCACATATTTGAAAGGTTTACTCAGAGCAGCAGCCCAATGGCTTCTATTATAAGTGAGTTTTGAGACCACATGGTTTCTCTTCTCTTCCATGTCCAGAAAAAACATGATCATCTTCCTGTCCTTGGTGGTCAACTGTATTTCACAGACGCGGCAGATAAAAATTAGGTAGAAAATTGTAATCCCTATCAAAGAGGTTGTTTTCAGTCGAGACCATTTAAAGGTTTACTGGAATATTTAATGTGGCTAACTTTGAGCTCTTGGTCCTGAAGTCTGAATTCTTCATCCTCATCCGAGTCACACTCAGGAAACTGATAGATGTGGATCCCAAATTTTTCGATCTCCTCTCGAATCTAGAAGGAGAAACATCCTGTATTCTGTGCCATAAACATTATATATATATATATATAGGTAACATCTAAAAGAAAAACACCTTTATTTTCTTCCGGGTCAGTTCCCTCGGCGTGAGGCAGTCTGCTTTAGCCAGCACAGGCACAATATTGACCTTCTCGTGTAGCGCCTTCATAAACTCCACATCAACAGGTCTGAGACTGAAGAGAGAGTAGAATATAGGTCATATATTCAATACTGCACCAGTTACTACTTAAAAACAGGGGCGTAGCTAGCCTTAGTTTTTTCTTTTAACGTTAATTTGTCTCTGACAAGCTGGAAATGTTAAAACCATAGAGAGTATATGATTAAACCAATTACTTTAACAATGCAAATACAGTAGCCCCCCCTCCCCTTGCCTTGCAAAATGGTATGATCCTTGTCTCTCAGTGCAGCATCGCGCATACATAGTGTCAGTGTTTTATTTGACTGGTGTCGTGTGTTTAGTAAGTTTTGCAAAGGAGTATTTTGGTACTTTATCACTCAGAACCAACACATTGCAGTCATTATCAGCAGTCCATATTTCTGATGCACTCTTTTTTTTTTTTATTTTAACACATATTTTTATTAATTTATTTTGAATTTGGAACAACATTCATTCAACAATGTTTTTTTTTTTTTTTTTTTTTTTACATCTTTCAAGTCTTTAATCAACCCCCCCTCCACCCAACCCTAAATATGGAGCCTTCAGTTACAGAATAATTATATTATATAAATTTATATATATATATATATATATATATATATATATATATATATATATATATATATATATAAATAATAAACAGAATGAAAGCAAGTTAAAGTTTAAGTAAGGCACATTCTTATTTGATATATGTTAGATTTAAGGAGTTAGGAGATCAGGTCTTGATTCTAGAAGCATAATAAATGAATCCCAAATATGAAAAATATGACTTTTTTTGTTTAATCGTGTATGTAAGTCTTTCAATCGCTAAATAGGAAGAAAGTTCGTTAATCCACATATTCAAAGAAGGACAAATACCACTTTTCCAATGTCTGGCAATAAGACGTTTCGCATGTAGTAAGCAGAGGTTAAGCAGATTCCTCTCATGTGTTCTCAGAGCAAATGTTTCTCTGATGCACTCTTTATTCTGTTATTGTTAGCTAGGAGTGGCTATCTGATGTTTTTTTTATAATTAGCAGGCTAATGCTGCTGGTAGTCTGTTAATTGTTTACAAAAGAGTGAAAGAAGCTGTAGCTGCGATAGATGAAATGATTGATGATCCCAAATGACTTTAAAATGTAGTTTTTTTTAATGAGCGGTTCTCATTTGGGTGCTCAGCCTCCCTAAACCTCTAAGCCTACAACCGCCTCTGCTGTTGTTGTTTGCACTTCGTCTTACCCGTGACCATAAGGTGAGATGAAGTAGAGGCAGCAGTGCACTCGGTTGTCCTGAATGTTCTTACGGTTTAAACCACTTTCGTCCCTGAAGTACTGCTCGAACTGCTGGTCGATGTAATCCTCTACTGCTTTCCAGCTGTACCAAAAATACAGATAAAACTACAGTTAGAGGCTGATAGATAAATCTTACAGATACTGTTTATCTTATCGTAACAGTTTATCACCTCTCTGTGTTGTTGACAGCATCTCCAAACCCTGGTGTGTCCACAATGGTGAGCTTGAGTTTCACTCCCTTCTCCTCAATGCCAACCGTATGTTTGGTGATCTCCACCGTCTGGGTGATCCTCTCTAAGTGTAGAGTGGGTAGAGCAAATGTTTGCAATGTCTTTTTATCTTTTTTTTTTAATGCCAATGTGAAATGTGTCTCCTATACACGCTGCACAACTTACAAATGATTCATGTGATGAAAGCTCTGTTACTGGAGTACAAATCTCACAAAAATTCAAAACTTGAAACATCATTTTCTACAATTTAATTGAACTATTTTGGTGTTACAAGCACAATAAATTCATAACTGTGACTGGAGTTTCATGCAGTGTGTCAACATAGTTTTGAAACATGCAAACATTAAAGCCTCCCGGTTAAATGATTAACATTTAGTAAATAAAAAGTAACTGGGCATCAAAATGTGCAGAATTGTCTTCTCTGTTCACTTATTTTATATTTTTGTTTATATATATATATATATATATATATATATATATATATATATATATATATATATATATATTTAATTGTCATTTTCCAGATTTACAACATAAAGAAAAATGAATGAATACTACTACTACTGCTACTACTATTATTACTACTACTACTAATAATAATAATACAAAAAATATAAACATAATAAGACCAGGCTGTAAAACATGTACAACAAGTAGCATCTCGCATATATCGCATTCAACAGGAACCGGCATCAGTCTAAGAATTTATTAGATTATCAGGAAAGGATTTTAAGCTCGCTACAAGCTTGTGGGCAGTCGTGGCCTGAAGGTTAAGGATCTGGTCTTGTGACCGGAAGGTCGCTGGTTTGATCCCTGGGACTAGACTGCTCCCCGGGCGCCGTGGATAGGGCTGCTCACCGCTCTGGGCATGTGTGCTCACTGCCCTTTAGTGTGTATGTTCACTAGTGTGTGTATATGTGGGTGTTTTACTGCACATATGGGTTAAAGGTGGAGGT
This sequence comes from Megaleporinus macrocephalus, assembly GCA_021613375.1. Taxonomy (NCBI): domain Eukaryota; kingdom Metazoa; phylum Chordata; class Actinopteri; order Characiformes; family Anostomidae; genus Megaleporinus; species Megaleporinus macrocephalus. Next base: position 29,696,041 of record CM038717.1, on the reverse strand, counting down.
CAAATTCCGCTGTGTACAAACACATGTGGCTAATTCTAGTTCTAAACTCTAATATATAAAGCCAGAATACCAGAATTTGGAGCATTTCTATTACTATGTAATTGGTCAGTTGGTATGATAAAAAGCATCTCTTAAAGCACCGAGCAACTGGAGACTTCCATGTCAGCAGTATAACCTTTTTAGCTGAGACCACGCCAGCCATCAAGGCCTTTTACTGAATGGAAGGTAAGAAGAGGGTCCTATCCAATATCCAGAAATAGCTAGATTAGAATCTAGACGAATATTCACCTCAAACGCTTCTTAAATGCAACTAAAGATACGAACCCAATAATCATGTAACACTGAGCAGAACCAGATTAGACTAAGATCCCTTAAGAACACAGTGAGGAAACTGAGCAATATTATATTAAATTCAACTGTTTTGGAATAATAAAACCTACGAACTTAAACTGAATTAGTCTATATCTAACATTTTAAAGCACTATTCCACATTTGTGTTCACCTGTTTTCACTTAGCAAATCAACAAAACATGTCATATTAAGAAGCATATATTAGAAGCACCCACACTTTGAATACGACTGTATAAATTCAAATTATTCAGCCCATTTTTTATTTGTCCGCTCACAGTGAAGGCTGTAAGACGAGGTAGAAAAGATCTAGCTAGCGCCGGTATATGAAGACTCTTCTTCATTGCTCACTCGCGCACATTCTAGATCAGGGGTCCCCAAACTTTCACATGTGCTGGCCAACACAAATGACCTCCAAAGCATCTGAGCTCTACGAGATTTAACTGATCATATTTATTCTGATATCTTATTAGAGTTGATCTTGTTTGACAGCTAAAAATAGAAAATTAACAAACTGGCGTTTTGCCAGAACAATCAAGCTCCACAATCATCACCAATATTTGTGATATTTAAAGTTATATTTGGTTAAATGTCTGAATGTAAGCCACAGGTTGAAAACGCAGGCTGTACTGACACAAGAGCCTGACATGGTTAACTTGAACATTTAAAAACCTTGAGTCAAGACGTACATTTCATAGTTTTATTTTAGCTGCAGCATCTTGCTACTCGATTTATGCCAAACAGAGGATGTTTCTCAACCAGATTTAAAAATCCTACAAAATGAGACGTAATGGCTGAGAAACACCTTTCTTAGCTACATCCTTAACTGTGGGACACAGTGAAATTTACATATATCCACCCATCCGGACTACAGTAGTTTAGCCCTTAAAGTTAAAAGGAGTGTTTCAGCCTGAAGTGCTTTTTGAATGAGGCATAAATAGGACAGCCAATCAGAATCAAGCTCATTTACATAAGGCACAGTAACAAAAACAGCACTAGAAATGCTCATGAAAAAAAGTTATATGACTATTTTAGTTTGTGTTCTGGTTATTACTTGGTACACAAAGCCTCCACATTATAAGTAGACCTTATTTTAAAAAAAAAAAGAATAAGATACACAATCTTTAAAATCTTTTGTGTATTTAAATATATCCACACTAATCTGTCGGTGAAATGACTGTTTGTTGTTCAAAAACTTCATCAATAAGATCTTTCTGACTTACCCTCAGCATTCAGCATTTTCCTGTCCTTGTAGAGGTCTGTCAGGAAGAGGCTGTTGATCAGTGTGGACTTGCCTAAGCCAGACTCTCCTGGTGTCATGAGGAGGTAAAGCATACACATGTACATTTCAATACACTGACATTTCAGCTGTGAGCTTTCCTCAAACTTAACATCAACCGTGAGGTACAACAAGCTTACCAGCTACTATAAGTGTAAAGGCGAAGCCCTTCTTCACTGATTTCCTGTGTACTTGGTTAGGCAGTGTTGCAAAGCCCACATATTCCTTATCCTGGTCCTGAAAAAGGAACACGCCTCAACTTCTGATCTCAAATCATAATGGAATCAGATCACATCTCAATCATCAAACACAGTTTTAATCCCTCAACCTTTAAGCACCTGTCTGCAGGTCCAGACATCCTATCTTCAGCGTTATGACTACAAACTATAGATAGCAGTTTCATAGCAGTACATGGAAATACACAGTCATTACTGAGTAATTATGAGTAATTCTTTGATTTATAAAACATGTAAGACAATTTGATTCACAGTTCTGAGATCAGATGCTTGAAAGACAAACAATTTTTTGTTATGAACACTTGTTTTCTGCTGTGAATTAATAAATATAATATATTCATTATTTAGTTTACTTGAAAAATACACCACAGGTCAAACGTTTTAGTATATTACCGGTTAAACGTTTAAATGGTTGATTGGTAGAGTTCTTAATCCTTTGACTGGTAGTTCAGTGTCCAGTATAATGGATGCCCAGTGTAATGGATTAACTTTTTAATATATTTACAACACCATGACAACGTATCTAACCTCTTGAAACTCCCTGAACTTCTGCAGAAATAGTTTCTAAAATTTGAAATAGTTTTCATATTAATTTCATATGATATCACTAAACAAAGAGCTTTTGGACCAAAGCATACACACTGCTTTACTTTACTATACCTAAAATTTAGCGATCACTGATGGAAAAAAAGTAGAAAACCGAAAATATGATGTAAACTGCATCACACATTATATATATTTAACTGGAATATTATACATATTACATATATATATGTATATAGCCCAGTGCTGTAGACATTTCTGTATCTGTGTTTCTGTTTGGGTCTGTCAGCCAGAAGCAAAAAATACTTAAATAGGAATAATATTAAAATATATGAAAATATTTTAAAAACATTATTACCCCCAATTTTATATAACATTGTCTACCGTCACTACTAAATATACATTTGATTCTACATTTAACAAAATAAACAAAAATAGAGAATGTTTTGTAATACAGAAGTATGTTACACAAACCACAGCACCATCTACTGCAGATGACTGGACATTAAACTTGATCTTAAAATTTGTGTATGTAGAAATAAATATGTATTTACAGTGGTGTGAAAAAGTGTTTGCCCCCTTCCTGATTTTTTGCATGTTTGTCACACTTAAATGTTTCGGAACATCAAACCAATTTAAATATTAGTCATAGACAACACAGGTAAACACAAAATGTTACTTTTAAATGAAGGTGTTTATTAAGGGAGAAAAAAAATCCAAACCTACATGGCCCTGTGTGAAAAAGTAATTGCCCCCTCGTTAAAATATACCGTCACTGTGGTTTCTGACACCTGAGTACACTGTCTCTAGCCACACCCAGGCCTGATTATTGCCACACCTGTTCTCAATCAAGACATCACTTAAATAGGACCTGCCTGACAAAGTGAAGTCCACCAAAAGATCCTTAAAAGCTACACATCATGCCGAGATCCAAAGAAATTCAGGAACAATTGTGAGATCTAATTGAGATCTATCAGTCTGGAAAGGGTTATAAAGCCATTTCCAAAGCTTTGGGAATACAGCGAAGCACCGTGAGAGCCACTGTCCACAAATGGCGAAGACATGGAACAGTGGGGAACCTTCCCAGGAGTGGCCGGCCGCCCAAAATTACCGCAAGAGCGCAGGGACGACTCATCCAAGAGGTCACAAAAGACCCCACAACAACATCCAAAGAACTGCAGGCCTCACTTGCCTCAGTTAAGGTCAGTGTTCATGCCTCCACCATCAGAAAGAGACTGGGCAAAAATGGCCTACATGGCAGAGTTCCTAGACGAAAACCACTGCTGAGCAAAAAGAACATTAAAGCTCGTCTCAATTTCTCGCGAACACATCTTGATGATCCCCAAGACTTTTGGGAAAACATTCTGTGGACCCATAAGACAAAAGTTGAACTCTTTGGAAGGTGTGTTTCCTAGTACATCTGGCATAAAAGAAACACTGCATTCCAGAAAAAGAACATTATACCAACAGTAAAATATGGTGGTGGTAGTATGATGGTCTGGGGCTGTTTTGCTACATCAGGGCCTGGAGGCTGTGATAAACGGAAATATGAATTCTGCTTTCTACCAAAAGATCCTGAAGGAGAATGTCCGACCATCTGTTTGTGACCTCAAGCTGAAACAAACTTGGGTTCTGCAGCAGGACAATGATCCAAAACACACACATTCCTCCACAATGGCATAAAAGACTCATTGCAAGTTATCGCAAACGCTTGGTTGCAGTTGTTGCTGCTAAGGGTGGCCCGACCAGCTATTAGGTTTAGGGGGCAATCACTTTTTCACACAGGGCCATGTAGGTTTGAGTTTTTTTTCTCCCTTAATAAACACCTTCATTTAAAAATAGCATTTTGTGTTTACCTGTGTTGTCTTTGACTAATATTTAAATTGGTTTGCTGTTCCGAAACATTTAAGTGTGACAAACATTCAGGAAATCAGGAAGGGGGCAAACACTTTTTCACACCGCTGTAGTTTTGCGCTGCAGTTACAATGCTAATGTAGCTAATAAGTAAAGGAAACCTATGTTACCTATTTTTTTTTTTTCTGTAATACAGCTTTGTATTGCAAACTTCAGACATCAAACAAGTCTCGCCAGCAACACTGGGGCTGATGGTGAACTGTTATGTTCACTGTTCATTTAAAAAGCCTGAAGATTAACAGCTGAATACAAAGCCCTGAGTTGAATGGGTTCAAATTTAGTGAAACATTACCTCAATGGAGTCATAGGGATCGAATCTGCTCCAGGGGCTTTTGGATTGTGAGGGACTCAGTGGGGACTCCAGTGAGCTGGTAGAGCTGAGCTGGCAGCGGCGCAGCAGCTCCGGCTCAGAGCCTAGCAGATTCCTTCCTCCCAGACGCATGAAGGTGGGCGTCCCAGGGGTGTGAGGACGAGCGCTGCCATCCGGCTCCCTGTCCATCAGGGACGTCTCCCGGCCAGGGTACGTATGACCCGCCCTGGGGGGCAGATCTCTCATGCTGTAGCCCAGCTCTGAGTCCACGGGATCGTGTATAGCTAAACTGGTCAGCTGAAGTATGAAGCAGACAATAATCATTTAACTTACTGCTACGCATTAAAGCCACAGTGTAGCCAAAATACACACAATCCACACAATTTCACACTAAAACAAAACTTTATAGGGGTCTATTATGCCTAAGTTCAATGTTTATGCTCCAATATTGTGTTATTTTTGGGGATCCACTAGTTTTTCTCATACTGTACACCTGCATTCACTATCTGTCTGATACTCTCTGTTACAGCTCCTGTGTCTCTAAGCCTCTCGCTTGCATTTCACATGAATAATTGATCACCTGCAGTTCCATTCAAGTGCCATTCAAGGGGGACAAATTTTCTAAAACGTCTGCCTGATTACATGTACGATACGTTACAGTGGTGGTGATAGGAACCAGATGTCTGAAAAGCTTAATGCCTTTTAAAAAATTACTTCACGAAACGGTTACAAATATGATGTCCGAGACATCAAGAACCAAGCAGCCAACTATCCAGATATTTTTCGTCTCCTATAATAGCAAAACAATGTCTGTATATAATAATGTCTGTAAGAACTGTAATACATTTCTCTCAGTATGGACATAACTCTGAATATTAATGCATTATCTTTGTGGTCACAGCTACTCTTATTTAAAGTACGGGAGTGCAGAACTGAAACAAAATCAACAACAACAACAACAACAACAACAACAAAAAATACGTTGCTGAACAAATACTTTTGTTTTGGGAAGGCCACTAATTCTTGCGAAAGATCTATTCTCACCAAACTTACACAAAGTCACTCGAACCCCACATGAAATACTTGATGGCTGCAGTTTGTTGACCCTATTTACTCCAACCCTTGATGGAAAATAACCCCTTCTGACCAGATATGGTTTAGTTGGTGGATATTCTTCAGCACAGCAGCAAATACTGACATGGGCGAAGCCTGGTAGTGCATGTTGAGCTGGACTACCCTGTTGTAGATATTAGAGATGGAAAGGTCGATCAGCTATGTATCGGTATCGGCCGATTTTTAATCAAAACATGCTATCAGTGATCGGCCGGTATTTCTCCAATTTAGCCAATCCGAGAGCCAATCATTAGCGTTAAACAAATGAGCCTAATTTCTGTATTTCCAGCTCCCTCCAGCCACCAGTCCTTGCAATTCCTATGTAAACCTCTAGGTGGAAACACATACCCTTTCATTTTCGACAGACTGACTAAAGCGGCGCGCCTTGCGAGAACAGTTTTCCTTTGAGTTGCATCCGTTTGGCAGCTTGTTGCCGTATGTGACTCATCCAGAGCGTTTTTAAAATCTGTAAAATTACTGTACCTCGGTGGGGAACCAAGACAAAGACATTTAACACTACGAATCTGATACGTTTTTTAGAGTACACCCGCCGCTGAATACAGTGAGTATCAGCAAACAGCAGAGCTAGCACGTGCAGCTAACACAAAATTAATAACCCAGAACACCGTACAGACCAGATCTGACCAGTACGAACAGTACAGCAGCAGCAATTCAAGATCTACATTTAATGATTACAGGTTTTTGTTTAAAATAACAGAGTCTGCGTTTAATGACTGCAGTTTTGACTGCATTTATTTAATTTGCTTTTTTGGTTTAAAATGAAGGGTCTAAATTTAATGATTGTAGTATTGGCGATATTTGTTTGATTTACTTTGTTTATTTAATGCTAAAAATATTATGCTGTTTCACATGAGCTTCTTAAAAATGGTAAAAAACCAGTTTAGACCATGTATCATGACTTGCTTGCGCTAATAACTACATGTAGCCCTGCCCTCGATCGGTATCGGTGATCTGCGATCGGAATCGGCCTCAAAAACGCTGATCAGTCCATCTAGTAGATATTATTGAGGTACACCACTGGTGTCAGCCCACCTGTTGGCTGGATGTACACGGCTGGTGGACTGCAAGTAGGGAGTCTCCCTACTTTTAACCTTGCATTCACAAATAGTAATTTCTCCCAATTTCATAGTGTTACAAATCAAACACATGTTTCTCCCATTCTTGGTGGGATATGTATTGTGGTACCTGGCAACCCAACACAGAGGTAAACAACCCTTCCTGATGTGTATCACTCACCATTGCAGCGTTTCTGTGATGTATTTTTTTTTCTTTCTTGACCTTGTGTTGTTTTCTGTATTTCACAGTGAGATATGTATTTAAGACTCATTAAAAGTGATGTTAGCTTTCACATCCTTGTATTTATTCTGTGGTGTAGAGTACTTTGGGGGAGGGTTTCGAGTAGGCAATTCACTGAAAACTCTAAAAATCTTTCTTTTTTCCTCTTATTTTACAGCCTTATGTTAGCAGGTAAAGTGGACTATTTTAGACCTAGCCATGTAAACATCTGCACACTGCTGGGCCTGATACACTAGTACCAGCGCAACACACAAACATGCCCGAACCATGCCAGTGTCACTGTCATGCATTGAAAGGTCCAACAGCCATATAATATCCTATAGTGGTTCTATGGTGACCCCTTTCCACTGATGGACAGGATAGAGGGAGGCTGATAAACTGTGCAGCAACAGATGCGCTACAGTCAGCACAAAATGCATTTGCTGAAAGCTAGGTGCAGGTGATAAAATGGCCAATAAGGACGAATATTACATGGTATTTTGCATTCGTCTTGAATCTAGCAGATAATCACTGAAACGACTACAATCATGAACATGGCCGCTATCTTGAAAGCCACCATATTGGATAAAGGACACGTTTTCCCAATGGGAAGGTGGTTATGCAGCATATCAGAGAAGACCAGAATTCTCTCAGAAACTGATTGTACCAACAACAGCCACAGTGAACAACATGGTGCTGAACACAGATCTGAAGGCGCAGTGTTGTTCAACAAGGCTGTTGTTGCAACTTTGATGCTTTTATAACGTTTAAACCACAAGAGATATTGCAAATCAATTTTTGATTTGATCAACTGCATCAATCGATTTCTGAGACGATTCACGTCTTCTTTGATATGCTACATGACCACCTTCCCATTGGAAAAACTTGCCCTTGGTCCAATATGGCGGCTTTCAAGATGGTGGCCAATTTCGGGACACAGCCTAAAACATAGGCCCACTCACCCATTGCTTGCCGGGGTATTCAGATACATCATTTTCCCTTTTGTTTATAAAATAAAAGGGTGTCCTGAGGCGTTTCTCTTACCCTGTACTTTAAAAGTTCCCTCATGGAAAGTTATTCAGATCAAACACAAATTTAGATCAAACACAAATTCCTTTTATGTGTGAGCATACTTGGCAAATAAAATCAGATTCTGATTCTGATTATTCCATACATGTCTACAAATCTGTTGATTGATGCTGAAACATGGTTTTAAGACAGCTTTGAGAAAATTCTGACATAAAACATTTTTAAAAATAAAATAAAAAAGTTTTTTTAGATATACCCTTTAGTATAGCATCATCAGCCATGCATATAAAACCCAGAAAGCCTTTGTGGATAGGAAATAAACTGGTATTATACACATCACAATCCCTGGTCCCCTTCACCACCTCTGTATAGTAAGTCAGAAAGTTGGCATTATTCTCATTCATTGCACATAAAACTACTCTGATTCATCTCAACGACTGAATTAGGGAGAAATGCTGTAACACTGGTGGGCTTCCCCTTTAAGTGCAGCACGTTAGCACTCTTAATGCTGTGATCAACATGATCCTGTGTTCAACCTGTCCCTTCTCATTAGTCAGCACACACTACAGCCTGATTAACGCTCACACTAATGCTCTGATCTGCAGTAAGACCTCGCACAGGTGGAGGGGGAGGTGCTTGCTCATTTCAGCCACAAAAACAAAGCAATCCAAACATCTCCATCTACTTAATCACTGTTTACTACATCCATACCTCAGGATCTGGTTTGTGTGCACAGGCATGCATGCAAAAAAGAGAAAAACACCTGTAAACAGTCAGAAATCTTGGGCTGATTTCCACACAGAGCTCTCTCATAAAAAAATAGATTTATTAGATGCATTCACTAGAACAGTGCACGTGAGGCAGAGAACTCATTTACTGATCAGTACTACATACAGTCAGTAAGGAGGGATGTGAGATTTGTATCTAACACTGCTGTCAGGCTGTCTGCGCATGCTCGTCTCTGAATCGCCCTCATGTATTAATACGTGCTGTAAATGAACTCGTGATATGAAGTTTTTCCTCACCTCGCTGTTTGAACATGGCGTTGACGAAGCGGTTGGTGGTCGATGTAGGATGGTCCATCCGTCCGTCTCAAGTGGACATAAAACAGGCTCCAGGTGAAACTCTCAGGTCCGCCGCGTCTTCGCGTTTGGCAGAGTCTGTCTTGCTCGAGGTGCTGGTTATATATCCGCGCCGGTACACAACAGGATTAAAGCTCCTCTCGTGTCTGCCGTTCCGCTTTCACTCCCAACTTTCTGGAGGTCCTCGTGAAACGAGCTGCTCGAAGCTGGTACCGGAGCGCAGACAGCGCAGAGCTGAGGGGAGGAACACGGAGCTCGCTTTAGGGTAACAGCTTCCACAGAGTTGGACCTCCGGACTACCAAACAGCTCACTGTGGTTTCTGTTTAAGGATCTCATAGATGCATGTTTTAATAAAACGTTGGAATCAGTGTTTTCAACTATTTAAACCAACATCCAAAAGTATTCAGACACCTCTCTGAACGACTGTATTCATTTACTTTAAATGTAAACAAAACCAATTAAAACTGGTTTGATGTGAAGTGCTTCGTTTGCAGGGGTTCTGATGGCAGGACCCCTATGTAATATAGCCATCTGTGTACTATCCAAAACCACCAGTGAACCAACACATCTACATTTTATATGAAGTGTTAATGCTAAAATAGTAATATACAGTGCCTTGCAAAAGTATTCAGCCCCCTTGAACTTTGCATGGATATGTTAAACTTTTTTTAGAAATAAAGAACTGAAAAGTGGGGTGTGCAAAATTATTTGTCCCCTTTACTTTCAGTGCAGCAAACTCACTCCAGAAGTTCAGTGAGGATCTCTGAATGATCCAATGTTGACCTACCTATCTTTATGTTTGAAGCCTGAAACGTGGCAAAAAGTGGAAAAGTTCAAGGGGACCAAATACTTTTGCAAGGCACTGTAACTATTATTGTAAAAAAAATATTTTCATATACAACACCTTCAATGTATCCCTCTACTATGAACAGATTCAAATAAATTGATTAAAATACATTTTATGCCAGTTTTTAAAAATGAAACTTGTCGTAGACATCAGGCAGCAGAACAAGAGATGACACTTGCATTGCTTTCTTCACTCAAGCAGTGAATAAAGATGCCAAACTTGTAAGGATTCTTCAGACTGGTAAACAAAAGGGTGGAGAAGTGACCTGGGAGGCGAGGGACTGTGTGAAGTATGAATTATACAAGTTACAACTTACATATTGATCTTTTAAGGAGCACCCATTGCTCAAACATCCATTCAATCAAATGATGATGATCTGAAACAGCCTGACAGAAATCCAAAGTCATCAGGTCCCATGCCAGCCGTCATGTGAAGGGATGTAAAGCCCTCCGCAGTGGGCTGTGAAGCACTAGAACTGTGTTCTCTGGAGTGATGAAGACTCTCTGACTCGCTTGAATGGTGTAGTCAGCTGACATCACTAGCCGATTTTCACTCATGCTTTTGCATCTGAATGCAATCATATCCTAACAGCAATGTTTCATTATTTAGTGTGACCCTGCCCAAGGACATAGATTTGCTCTTGACATTGGTGGGGACCTCCTAGTCTACCAACCCACCCCAGCCCCATTGCCTGTTTTTGTTTTGTTGTTGTTTTCTCTTTGCTCTGTGATAATGTCATAATACTACATATGCTACATGCTTTTAAACTATTCCGAATAAGAATTCATAATTTAATTAATGAATTATATAATGTTACATTAATGTTAAACTAACGACTGAATCTTTTTTAATGCCTCAGTTAAACTACAAGACATAGTCAGTTTCAAACCAGTAAACATTGAGTTTACATCTAAAGACTTGTCAACATTACTTCAGCCATAGTGCAACTGACCTCTTTCATACATCAGCATTAATAAAAGTAGGAACACTGCTTGTTATTCATAACTACAGATGATGTTAGCCTGCCAAAGCCGGGCGTTGCCATTAATGTTATTATGGACTCACTTCGTTAGTGAACTAGACTTTAAGTGATTTACATGGATCTTTGAAAAATAGCTCCTTATGTCCACCTGAGTCTTGCACAGTGAGTCTCATATGACTGGAAAGCTTTCCTACAAGTTTTGGTGCTGCTAACAACCAAACATAGCAACAGAATCTCACGTGACATCAGGGAAAGGCACAGCCAATCACACTCACCATATGTCTTACGGGGAGGTAGTACTTGTTATTAACGCTATAGAATGTTATTTAACCCTGTCTGCACCTCTAGGTTAATGATACATTGACAGATCAGGGTTTTATTTTTTGAGGGGATTAAATTATTGGTGGGGACAATTCAATAATCGCTGGATATTTGTGGGAACACATCACTTCCGCCCAAGCTAATTCTGCCCTTGACCCCGCCTTTTGAATATGACTGCATATGTTGCATAGACCAGTGTCCACCCTGCTTATGCTGATCTACTCACCCAGCAGGGTTAAAGTATGTAGATCATGTGGACATTAAAGGAAAGCATGTCAGGTTACAGTTGGTACTAAACTTCGCAGGATAGTAGATAACCAGGAGCGGGATTGGGCGCCCCAGATATAGGTGTTAATGAATGCCTATGTCAAGATCAAAATCAATCAGTTCTTATGTTTTCTCTACTCTTAACACATCTGACCCAGCAAACAAAGAGTTTGTTAATTAGGTAATAAGATGTTTTAGGAGTGCTAGATAACGGAACACACAGAACTGGGATCAGGACCTTGGGTTCATGTAGACCAGTGTTATTTTCGTCATAGTTTTCGTCAACGAACCTTTTTTTCATGACGAAAACGAGACGATAACTAAATAAAATCTACAGAAAGGATAAAAACTATGACAAAATTGATAGACGCTTTAGTCAACGAATAAAAACGGGAAATGTTTGGCAGGGACGACATCCAATCAGAACTGATTTAGTTTTGTGAAAGGCAGGGACAAGTTAGGAAAACATCCAATCATAACTACTTCGGCGTATATGGAGAGGCGGGACAAGCCGTCAATCAAACGCACACTTACACAAATTTGGTCTAAACCCGGGAAGACCATACGAGCCTGTGAACTGTCGCTACTCATGATGGAACTAAGTTATCTAGACAGTATCAGCAGAGAGAAAGAGAGTTTAGAGTTTGTGTTGAGAGAAAATCACCACACAGAGGTGATAAAAGGATAAAATAACAGTTTTCTCTTATTCACTTTGCAGTTACGGAGGAGCTCAGATGTTGTTTGTTAAATCTGTTTTTGTGTGTATTTTTCTGTCAAACATGAATAATATTCCATAACTGATTTAATAAATGTTTCATTTCGTGTAAGTATATATAATGACTTAAATAATTGAAGGGAACTGAAGAAAAAGCATTACATTTTACACCCTTTATATTTTAGTCGACTGAATGGACTGTAGATTTAGTCTAGACTATATTCTTATGATAATTAGTCGACTAAAACTAGACTAAAACTAAAAACAATCCAGATTACTAAATTATGACTAAAACTAAGTGTCATTTTAGTGAAAAGACTACGACTAAAACTAAATCAAAATTTGCTGTCAAAATTAACACTGACGTAAATAATCAGAGGCAGTGCTGGTTAATGCAAGCAGTGATGGGCCTAAAATCTTAGGAAATAATTCTTAACTATAGTTAAGAAATGTACCTACACTATGTAAGCTTTGGGGATTTGGAGACCTCGCTGATATAAATGTGGAACTGCACACAAGCAGATAAATCTGATGACTGCGAGAGCGTACTATCTTACCTTCATCTGTGTAATGTTGATTTTGCACTTGAGACCAAACCTTCTTTGCCATGAACATGTAAAGACTTCTCTCACCCTTTGACTCAACACCTCTGCCTTTAAATGAATGTTTTAGACTTTAAATGCCATCTCATACCACATATTAGCAATTTCTTTTCTTATGCTCATGTAGCTTTATGTATTTTTCACCCATGTAACTACATACAGTTAATAAAATAGACAAATAAAAGTAAGAACCTTTATGACCATCAAACTGATATAACTAACAAATGACCTCTGTTGTCCTTTTTTTTCTTATCTTTTATTTGTTCTTCTAGTGTTCTTTCCGAAGCACTATCCTCCGTTGATGTTATGTTTAGTCATCACTTCCCTGAAGAGGAAAAACAAGTCAAGCGATAGTAAGTAAACCCCTCCACCCACTCTGGGACAAACAGCTCATATGAGCACAGTGGTGCTCACCTGGTCAGTGCTTCTTCGTCGGCACAAGAACTGCATGCGATAGTTCTCATACAGTGTGTCCTCGGTCACGTCCTTTAGGTCCTGCATGTGTGTGCACACCAGCATGTTCCTCAGATGCACAAAGTCGCAGTGAGCAGGATTGTCCACTGAGTGCAACACAGAAAAATGTAGGTGTGTGATTTTAAGGAGAGAGGTGTATATGGGATTATGGGAAAGCTCTTTACATGAGCTACCTTACCCTTCATAATTTTATAGAGTGACTGAACAAATGCTATTAGCACAAGGAAAGGTTTTACTTCATCTTGAACCAGTCACAAAGGGGAAGAGAGCCTAGCATGTAATTACAGAGTTAGATACAGGTCAGTCATACTAGTACTCATGTAACAGAGCAGTACAAACCTTCCACAACACCCCATGGATAACAGCGAGCTCGTAATCTCTTGCCTTTGACTTCCACTGTTGTGTTACTCCCAACTACAGCAAATGGCATGCTCATCTAAAACAGCACAAGAATATTATTTAAAACTATATACGGCCACAGTTATATTACATCCTCTTGCATGATTTTAAACTGATATAAAAACGTGTGGAATAAGATCTTCTTATATTACACGTTAAGTATAAACTTAAGGACTTTTTCCCAGAGTTTCCACTCTATTTATGAATCATTTCATACCATTTCTGTTAGGAATGCACATGAAATCATAGTGGAATCATATCGCTATTGGCTGATAACTGTTTTTTTTGAATTCATTATGCTTAGATGCTCCAATATTTCAAACCAGAGAGCATTAATATGTTTAGGTGATGCTGGCTGCGCTACAGCAGCAAAGTTGATGGGCTGGATGTTCAGCCATTCTCTGTTACAGATGTTAGGTTATGACAGCTGCTCAAATATCTTACATCTACACAATTGAAAATATTGTATCATCAATTAGCCTTACCACCACAGACATTTGAACACCTGATGTGAGTCCCTGAGCAGTGGGTAAACCCCTTTGTATTATAGCCACCGCACACAGTTCACACTGCGTCACATAGCAGAGCCTCTCTGTATAATGCTGACAGAGAGAGCCAATAGAATCTAAGTTCAAGTCCATTTCAGTTTCAAGAACAGTCAGAGTTGCTGAGTGCTCCATTAAAAGTAGACCTTACAGAAGGCAGTTTTGCATGTCCAAAATGTACAGACATTATATGAAGCTTAGAAAATGGGGAACACGTTTTTTAGGGGTTAACATGTTTGGGGTTAATCCACTTCAGCGTTCTAGGACACATATCTTTTCTTGTTTCGTTATCTTTTCATGTTTTCACTGTTTATACTCAGTTCAGAAAGAGCTGCACAGTCCATTGCTGAGATAATGATTGCCTTCCTGTCCTGCTGAACGCTGTTAGAAGACTGACCATCAGGGCTTCCTGCTCACCTATCACCAACCAGCTCTCCTGTCCATTCATGCCAACTGCAACACGCTCAACTTCATCACTGTGCCATCCAGATGTACCAGCATTAAGATAGGATGGGACGATTCCAGTCCCATCCTGCCGCTTTTCTGTCTGCCTCAGTCCGAGACTGCCTCTACCAATGCAGTTTCTAAATCTTTTACCATCCAGACTTCAAACAGAGATTCTCTTAGCTTTTCTTTGGTATGTAGCTTATTAAACTGTAAAAATGTCTTGACCAGAGGAGGATGGGTCTCCCCTTGAGAGTCTTGGTTCCTCCCAAGGTTTCTTCCTCCAGTCTTGAGAGGGAGTCTTTCCTTGCCATCGTCACCTGTGGCATGCTCACTTGGGGATACACGTTATAACTGCATGTTCTCAAACTTCTGTAAAGCTGATTTGTGACATTGTTATAATAAGCGCTATACAAATAAAATTGAATTGAATTGAACTGAATATTACTGACACGCAACCAAGCGAGATGTAGTCAAACTTGAGCTCTGTACACGTGTGGTAGTCAAAAGATGGCACACCGGGTATTCCATTGTTTCCACTTCAGCTGAGAAAAATTCTGCCACCGCAAGTGGCAACATTCCACAGACTGCCATAGAAACTGGAACACTTCAGAGTAAATAAATAGATGAATTAATTAATATAGGTAGCGGGATTGATGCTCCTATTCTCCAGTGTGGTCTGTTCCGTCCTTCCAGCTTTTGGGGCAGTCCTATGCCTAAGGAGAGGGAACTGCCCTTGTGATTGTTAAGTCACCGATCCCCTTAACTGGCAGGACACGACTGAAGTGCCCTTGAGCGAAACACCTAACCCCCAACTGCTTCCCAGGCGCTGTGAATAGGGCTGCCCACTGCTCTGGGCAAGTGTGCTCACTGGCCTCTAGCGTATATGTTCACTAGTATGAATATGTGGAGATGTTTTACTGCACAGATGGATTAAATGCGGCGGTCAATTTCTTCTGTGTGCCAACACAAGCTCTAAATTCTAAAATTCTAATATACAAACTAACATGCTGTCACCTTCAGTTCCAGTTGCTGCTTTCTAAAGAGCTCATCATCTTCTGAGTCACATTCTGGCAACTGATAGATCCTGATCCGGTAATCACTGAGTTCATTTAAAATCTAAAAAAAGAGAGAAAATCAGCCGTACAATCAGTCAACAAGCTGCATAATCGCCACGTGGCTTGGTTTTGTCAGCTTATTTTGTAAATCACATGAGAAAGCGTCTCTCACTCTGCTTTTCATATACTGAATCTCTAAGCGGGTGAGGCAGTCTGCTTTAGCTATCACAGGCACGATGTTGACCTTTTCATGAAGGGCCTTCATAAATTCTACATCAATTGGTTTAAGGCTGTGACAACAGAGAAACACTGGTTACACTACAGTCGCAATATTAAGTCATTACTGATAGTAGTAAAATTGTAAGTCTATATGCTATATGGGGCACACAGACACACACCCACACATATACACTACTGTCAAAAGTTTAGGATCACTTTAGAATTTAATATCTTGCAATTTTCATGCAATTCACAAACAATATTGTCCATTTCACAATTAATTTAAGTGTATCAGATGATTTTTAAAGAATAAAAATGTTTGTATTAAAGCCTATTTTTGTATAGAGGCTTATTTTGCATATAGTCCTATTATCAGCAATTCTCAGTCCTCTGTCTAAATCTCCTGGTACGACCACCAATCCAAGTTAAAGATGTTATTGGGCTAATTGGTTGTTCGGACACTCTTGCTCAATTGTGATGCACAGCTGAAAAACATTCTACTAATAAGTGAGCATAATAGGGAGAACAACATTCTAGGTTAGTTTAGTATCTGAAACATCAGCAGTTGATGACTTGCTGACAGACTCAAAATGACCAGAAAGAAACAACTTTCTTTAGAGACCCGTCAGTCCATTGTTGTGTTAAGAAAGGAAGATACTCCATTGAAAACAAGAACATTTCACTGTGATCCCAAACTTTTGAGCGGTAGTGTGTAATATATATATATATATATATATATATATATATATATATATATATATATATATATATATATATATATACATATGTTTCAATACTAAGAATAAGAATGTTTATGATTTAAATTAGTTAAACACATTAATGTGTATATAAACATGTTTGCACTTTGTCATACCCATGGCCATAAGGTGAGATGAAGTAGAGGCAGCAGTGCACACGGTTGTCCTGAATGTTCCTGCGGTTCAGACTGAGCTCACCCTTGCGGTACTGCTCGAATTGACGTTCAATATAATCCACCACACCTTTAAAGCTAACATCACAAACATACAAAAATCACAGTTACATTGTTTCCCAATACATTGCTGTACAGCCTTAAACGAAGGTAACACTTAATTTAATGGCAAACACAGAGTTGAGTTATATTTCTATCTGTCGACAAACAGTGAGAGACTGCTGTGAGGTATTGTCTGGCTGAAGTGAGAGAAGAATCTGCGTAGTACTCTTTTTCCTAAAATTCAATTACATGTTCATTTAAGACTCATGAAAATCTCAGTTATACGTCTGGTTCTCGACGTATAATCAGATCTGAAGAAGCTCCATCCTCGGACGTCGGCACCAGATGAAGAATTGCAGCCCCCTCTTCCTTACTGAGGACTAGAATTAGGGGGCTCAGCCTTATGTCTAGCTGAATCAGTTATTTTCTTCGAACAAGCTAACCCATTCAATATTTGAAATGACCATGTTTTATACAGGCCTGCTTATGCACATTGTTGCCCGGACCAAGTAATATGTTCGTGTGACACAAGTGTCCATATATGAATAGAAAACATACATAGATCAAACAGTTCACATATACTGCCGCTCAAAAGTTTGGGATCACAGTGAAATGTTCTTGTTTTCAGTGGAGTATCTTCCTTCCTTAACACAACAATGGACTGACGGGTCTCTAAAGAAAGTTGTTTCTTTCTGGTCATTTTGAGTCGGTCAGCAAGCCATCAACTGCTGATCTTCAGATACTAAACTAACCTAGAATGCTGTTCTCCCTTTTATACTCACTTATTAGTAGAATGTTTTTCAGCTGTGCATCACAATTGATCAAGAGTGTCCTAACAACCAATTAGACCAATAACATCCTTAACTTGGATTGGCGGCCGTACCAAGAGATTTAGACAGAGGACTGAGAATTGCTGATAATAGGACCATATGCAAAATAAGCCTCTATACAAAAATAGACTTTAATACAAACATTTTTATTTTTTAAAAATCATCTAATTAATCTAAAATTAATTGTGAAATGGACAATATTGTTTGTGAATTGCATGAAAATTGCATGAAATGAAATTCTAAAGTGATCCTAAACTTTTGAGCGTTAGTGTACATATTACAACGCAACACTGAATGTACTATAGCACATACAGCATATAATAACGCTAATTCTTCAGATCATTTGAGACGTATGTTAATGCCAAGTGTGCACATTTAGCACTCAGTATGTTCTTCTTTTTGTTTAATGGTACTTTTTCGAAATATCATGTCTCTTTGACTATTTGCAGTACTATGCTAAAGTCCATGCTTACTTAATTTTATTTCCAATCAAATTTTGCCACATTTCATTTGTGTGTATTTATAACAGAAAACTATACAGTAGCCCCAAAAGCCAAATATAGAACACCAACCTATCAGTGTGTCTGTCCTTTTCCTTTCTTTGTGGGTGACATGCTTTCAGTTTTGTTTAAAAAATGATTGTCCACACCTCTAGTTGATCTCCTAGTAATCTCAGCATATTCTGTAACACTGATGTTTGGACTGTGGGGTATTCAGTCCATTGTTCT
Organism: Megaleporinus macrocephalus; assembly: GCA_021613375.1. Lineage (NCBI taxonomy): Eukaryota > Metazoa > Chordata > Actinopteri > Characiformes > Anostomidae > Megaleporinus > Megaleporinus macrocephalus. The sequence goes on along the minus strand of CM038717.1, from coordinate 29,677,486 downwards.
GAAAACACTAGCAACTTCTTTGCTTGAGTTTCAAATTTCCTTCTGTTTTTTTCTCAGTAAAAGCTTCTTGACAGCTACACATCATTTCAGACTCATTCTTGATTTTTGACACTTCTTGATTTTTTTCAGACGTGAAACAAAAGTCAAGCTTGATTTTCTCTCAAAAATAAAACCTTCAAGTACATTTTGCTGAGGCTTTCTGATGGTGTATAAATCTCAAGTTTCATCAGGATGTGATCCAGCATTTATAACAGTGATGAATAACAGTAAAAAGGGAAGTAGAAAATATCCTGAGAGCCTGACTTTTAGGGAAATACCTATGACAGTATAAATAACCGACTACTACAGCCTCTTAATTGGCTTAATAGATCAAATGTTCCTTAATCCCATATAGCAACCTCATATATACATATAACTGCTTTCCAAGACTCAATTAAAACTGCTTTTAAACGCTGTTTTCTATACTACCTTTTGGTGTTGTCCATAGCATCCCCAAAGCCTGGTGTGTCCACAATGTTGAGCCTTAGCCTAACTCCCTTTTCAACAATGTCAGCAGTTTTCTTTGTAATTGATACAGTCTTATATATTCTTTCTGTGTGCAAACAAAACAGATGTGATTTTCAAAACAGTATTATATAATTACATATCATTTTTAGGTACTTCAGAATGCTTACTTACCCTGAGCATCATGAAGATGTCTGTCCTTGTATAGATCTCTATGGAACAGGCTGTTGATAAGTGTGGACTTGCCTAAGCCAGACTCACCTAGAGACAGGACAGACTCCATCTTCAGCCCCACACTCTCAAAACACATTGTATGACTCGAAATGTCTACATAGATCCACAAAAGAACCATGTAGAGTAATTTTTCCATCAGGGAGAACAACAATTCAACCACACAAGGAAGCATTAAGGCCTTAAACAGTGGTTATGCTTTAAGATAAAACCACAATCTCTATTAAACAACCTCCATGTTTTGTCTTTGCTTGTCCAACTGGAACATATTTTCTGCAATAAATTTTAGTCAGTCTTACCAACAACCATCAGAGTGAAGTCAAATCCTTTCTTCATTGATTTACGTTGGACCTGGTGTGGCAGTGCAGCAAAACCCACATGTTCCTCATCTACACCCTAAAAGCAGAACAGAGAGGAGATCAGCACGCTGAAGATAGAGGCAGACCTATCTTATACACTTTTTAATCAGTACCTTAAAACTACAAGTAATTACATGTAAAACTACTTTTATGCCTCAGAATGTATACAGTGCAATCTGCAGGCCAGGCTTCAATGATTCATTTGTCATCGTAATACAAAGTCAATTAATTAATGATTACATTACTATAAATTAAAATATTATATCATTTCTATTCCTCGTTAAGGGTTACAGATACCTCCACGAAGCTGCATGGCTCGAAGCCTCTAGAGACACTACGGGAGTATGGAGGGCATAACAGGGAATCAGTGTCTGAATCAGGTGGATCCACCATCTGGACCCACTTGTGAAGAGGCAATGGAATTGCAAAATGAACTGGACTCCTTATGGGCTGAGCATCCACCTCCCTTTCCTCTGACTGACTAGAAGCTCCAGAAGAATGCTCTCTAAGGACGTCCTCTGGTCCAACGTCAATTATGTCGATCATTTGCAAATTGATAAACTGGCAAAACAGTATAGTGTTTAGGTGTGGCAACTGGACAGACCTGAAAAGTAATGTATATGGTTGTCCGAACATTAAAAGCCACTGAATTAGGAACTTCACCAATATTAATCAAATCATTCAAAGTGGTCTGATGCAAAATAGTATATCTGTAGAGAAACTTGACATATCTTTAGGGTGGCTGCAATGGGAACCAGGGGTCACCGTGTCTACAACACAAATACAGCAGAGTATATATTATTTACTATCCCACTACTTGAAAACATGTTTCAGTGTGTCACAATTTGATTATAAAACAATAAATGTGTTTACATGTACATAATAATTCAATCATCAATTGATTTCTTTATTTATCTGATTCTTCAATCAGAAAGTTAGAGATCCTGTCTAGTGACTGGAAGGTTGCCGGTTTGATCCACTAGACCAGAGTTAAGGGGATAAAAGGCGGACTGCCTGAGAAGGATTTCATGTTGACGGTGTTTATTTTAGGAGGCGGAGCTTTTCTAGTCTTTATGGTATACAGGCTTTGCGGTCCAGTAAACTTGCAGACCAATCACATGCATTGTAAAATCACCAGGGGCGCCCCTCAGCCAATCAGATCTGTGCAGATTCGGGAGTGCGGCGCGTGCACATGCAAGGTACGAAGCAAGAAGCCCAGTCAGAGAGTAAAGCGAGTCGGAGAATAGAGCGAGAAAGAATAGTTACAGAAAGAATAATATGTTTATACTGGAGCACGTTATTCTAAAGTAGAAAAGTGGAGGACAAAAATAAAATTTTAACCAGGAGTGGAGAGACTGTTTATTCTTCACAGGCAGCTCCAAACTAACATGTCAAAATGTGAAATTGAGTTACCAAGAAGACGCACACTTTATGTACTTTTTCTATAAATAAGCAGTTTAAGATGCACTTTTTTTCAAAGGCATTCTGTTTATTTGCAGCCCTTGTTTTTACTTGAAGTGAGGAAAAAACATTTATTAGTTTTATAAATAATTAATTTAGTTCATCATTTAAACAGTAAATATACTGAAATATACTGAACGGTATGTGTGATGTGTTGGTGTTTCAGTTCCTGATGGTATAAGATGCTGATACTAGGCTACTTCAGTAAACAGGATACGCCACTGAATCATAACACAAGTTAGAAATGATGACGTCCCAGACCTTGTCCTGAGGAAATCTCCTCTGCCTGGACCTTACTGAGCTCTAATTAAATACCCCTGCCCTAGACCAACAGGACATGACGGTAGTGCCCTTGAGCAACTGCTTCCCAGGTGCTGTGGATAGGGCTACCCATCGCTCTGGGCAAGTGTGCCCCCTAGTTTGTGTATATATGTGGGGGTTTCGCTGAACAAATAAGTTAAATGCAGAGGCCAAATTCCTCTGTGTACACATAGTTCTAAATTCTAATTTAGAGATTTAAACAATGTTCATTTTCTAGATTGTGTATTTTCTTATTTAAACAAAAACACAGCAAGAGTTTTACACCATGTTTATTAGACAGTTGCAAAGCAGAAATCTGATTACTGTCTGACTCCTGCAGACCCATTATCTGATTACTCAAGTACATGTAAACGCATTGATCAGATTACTGACAAAATCTGATTTTCTGCACGTATCAGATTAATAAGTGCATAAAAACGCACTTAATGTATCAGACAGCAGGCCTCTTTGGGACACAACAGACCTTTCAGACGTCTGGTTCCTATCACCACCTCTGTGAACAAATCTGATTCTGTAAATTTATTTGAAAACGTAAATGTAATTTACACCAAACCACTCTAATTGACTCCTGTTTACATCTTACATATTTAATTACGCATTTCTTGGGAAAAATAAACATGGGAGCTCCATCAATGGATGTCCTACCTCATCATCTGCAGCAGATGGTAAGAGGAGTGAAAGAGAGGAGCAACTTTCTAATAAGAATAAGAATAAAAAGTTACATTTTTCAATGTTTGTCCTGATTTTACAGTAATATGAATGTATTTATAAGCAGTGTGTGATTTTGAAAAGCCATCTGTCGTTTCAGCTCGCTAACAGTTCACTGTGCTAACGCTAACGTTACCTTCAGGGTCGACTTCCTCAGTGCCTAAAAACGAGGAAAGAAAACCACACTGAAGAAATGTCGTTACGTTTAATGCTTTTTATGTACATATTTTAAACGTTAATTGTGAAATTACAAACCCGACCAACATTAGCTTTGAGTTTATATAATCCTGTTTAAAAATACACATTCTCTGCAGTTGGCTGTCACTGTGTTGGCTAATTCGCTAAAGCAGCAGCTCTACGGAACTATAACGGACACAATTATATACACAGTTATCTTCTAAATTCGAGTTTATAGAAAAATGTCTCGAAAAGACAAATTATCACCAACGTTATCTACTCACAGCTGGTATCCATCACCCCACAAGTTAACCGGCTCCGGTAGTGGAAAATGTCGGGGAGTTGTTTGAGTCTCTGACGCGCTCTTTTTAAATAATAATAAAAAAAAACCCAGAACATCCATTCAGCATCTTATTGAGATACGCTTATTAGCCCCATATAAAAAAACATTAGCTGTCTAATTTTAATTACTTAACGTTTCAGACTTCTACCAAACAGACGAATTACCGTTTGATGGGAAGTCGATTCCAAAAGAATCGATTCTTTGAATAGAGCTCTGGTCGTCATGAGCACAAGGACGTCGCGTGCACATGACATTGGTGACTTGCACATCTGTGAAAGCGCTAGGTGTGGGCAGATCGATCCAAATATCGATATTATCGATACCAACGTTAGTATTGGATCGATACTAGCGTGACTTTGCGCTTCCCGCTCCACTCCTTGTCGTGCAGTCACGTGACTCAGCACAGTTGAAGCAGGCTGCGGTGAGGCAGAGACAGAGGAGTGCGGTGAGGCAGATAGACCGAGGAGTGCAGTGTGAAAGAGGAGAGTGTGAATAAGGAGAGTGTGAAAGAGGAGTGCAGTTGGGGGTATTTTACTCCAGAAAATGAAAATGTGGCAACACTAAAGAGACAGTGGTATGGCTGAATAACTCTTGTATTAACTGTAAAGGGATGATATGGACCCCTTCAAAGTTTGTAATCAAACATGACGTGGCAGAGCTGCGAGCGCTGCTTGGCAACAGGAGGTTAACATTTTCCCATGACTTAGCAGCTTTGCGCTAGCTACAGATACAGTTTTGTAATGTTTTACAGGTTTGTAGCTACAGCTACAGTCTGGCTCATATGTTTATAGATGCTCAAATTATTATTCATCTGGTAAAAGCTTGAAATGTTACAGATTTCTGTCGGGAACACATCCTTTTTTATATGAAATAGGAGACGGCAATGGCGGCAGGCTACTAAGAGATTCGACTCTTTGCTTGTTTTATGAAAATAGCCACAATAAAAAAAACATACTTTAATATTATTATTATTATCAATAATAATAATAATAATAAATATTATTATCAAATGACATTTCTATTATTCTTTTTTCCATTATAAAATATGGCTATTATTATTAAAAATAATATAAATAGTATAAATAGGGTATAAATAGACTTTTTTAAAAATAATTTTATTTCACCTAGTTGATTTCCCATCAGTATCGGTATTAGTATTGGTGATTTACTTGGTGTCGGATTGATAAGGGTATAAGGGTGTAACATATGCTGCCATCCAGATTATGTCTTTTTCAGGGAAGGTCTTGCTTGTTTCAGTACAACAAAGCCAAACCACATTATGCACACCATATGACAGCAGTCCAGACTGGTCACCCTCTGAAAACACTGGCACATTGTGTAACAACACTGTGTAACTACAGTAATCAATATCCTCACTTCCCAAACACATACAGAGTATCAATGAAATCTGCTAATCACAGTGATAAATATGCCCCTAGCCCTAGTTTTAAAAATATAAAAAAAGGGAAAAACAACAAAAACTATCTAAACACTTGACATGCTGACTTTAAATTATTTAATGATTTGTATATCATAGCATTCTGTTTTTATGTATATTTTGCACAGTGTCCACAAGATTGTGCTGTGTTTGAAAGTGATCTACAATACTTTCCTTTAACAAATCCTTCAAATACTTACCTGGGCTTTCTGAGTAGAATAAATGCAAAGAGAAAACACCAAAGGCACAGTTCATTTGTCTTTATTTTAGCTTTTGTGAAACATAATAATACTGCCTGTTTTAGGGTAGTCTGCAAAAAAGTTGCACATTTAAGAAAAAAAATCCAAATACATTGTTTGTATGGCTTTATATTGTGTAAACGGATTTCCATTGCATTTATTGTAATGGAGGGAAATAAAACACTGTCCATTTTGCGGCTGTAATTTTTGTAAAAAGGTCTAAGCATGGTTAAAATAAATTAAAGTTACTTAAAAAAACTTTACAGTCCCATCCAGTTTATACCTCAAGTTTTTACAAGGTTTCACAGTATTTATCACTTAAGTATTAATGGCTGGATATAACCATGAGAGTGCGTACCTACAGTACGGTAATGCACCTGTGGTATTGTTATGAGAACATAGTCTTTCACCAACAATGTTTTGTTAACTTCCAGTATTTCCGCTGTATGATACATCGATATTGCTATAGTGTAAACAGTATGAGTTCCAGGTTGTACTAAATTGACCAAGTTTGTTCATCAGAGTTTTCATCCAGTTTAGTTCTACACTCAAGTCACCCCATAGAAGGTCCTCAAGTTAACAGTTCACCTTTGGCTTCAAACTGGTGTCCCCTTTAGTTCACATGGAAGTCCATTAGCTTGTTGAGACTGGCTGTGGTTCTCCCAAAATGCTTGCCGCACCTTCTCCAGTTCTGACATTAGGGGGAGCCTAATGTCCAGGTGCATCAGCAAGTTCTCCAGCCATTCTTCTAACTTTGCAAATGTAGGACTACAAAAACAAAAAAGTCATCAATTAGGAGAGAGATTCACTAGATTTTTGCATGTTTACATTTTTGTGGAGAAGAAGCAGAAAACCTACCGTTTTTCAGTTTCTGTGTCACAACAAAGAGCTGCAAGAGGAAAGAAGGACGGTGGACATTCTGTGGCATAGTAGCGCTCCAGGAATTCGTTCACTCCTAATCCAAATTCCATAGTGCGAGGTAGATAGTCTGGATCAGCGTACACTCTGCCAATAATCTGTGGCAAAGAAAAGGCAAAAAATGTTTACTTCTATTTATAATCAAGATTGTCTTTAAAGTAGAAAGTGGCCCTAACTGTTGAGTCTACTATTTACCTCACAGAGAATGATTCCAAACGAGAAGATGTCAACCCGTTCATCATAACTTACTCCTTAGAGATGAGAAAAGAGAGAAGAATAAAAAAGTATTCACATTCATTACTCAGGTAAAAGTATAGATACTAGGGTTTAAATATACTTCTGTAGAAGTTGAAGTATCAACTTGTGTAAAAGTACTGCTTTCGTGCCATTTAGGACAAAAGCTTAGGCCGCACCACAGGGGTCTATAGTGCACTAGCCCACCTCCCCCAAAAACATTCTTCTAAAAGCCATAATGACTATAATGTAATATTAAAATGTTAATGTTGATAAATTTGGGATGCGCTAGGCTTCCTGTTTCAGCAGCATATAAACCCATTGATAATGATTGTATTTTAGTACAATGTAAATATATTAAAGAAGCATGTCTGTGTACTACTGAGTATTAACGTGTTTCATAGAGCAGAAGATATGATGACTAGTTGTCTATAACTATTGTAATGGTGGAAACAGTCAAACTTCAAAGACATGTCATCAATAACCCTTACTGGAAGGTAAATGTACATGAATAAAAACAAGCTGAAATGAAAATAGGAGTAATGAAGCTATGTTTAAATGTAAGGAGTAGAAAGTACAGATAATGGAGTGTAAATGTAAGGAGTAGAAGTAAAAAGTTATCTGAAAAATAATTACTCCAGTAAAGTATAAATAACCAAAATTTCTACTTAAGTAAGATACAGTATTTGCACTTCGTTACTTAACACCTCTGGAAGAATTTATCACCACCTTGCAGAATCTGATATGATCTCACCTCGGATCATCTCTGGTGCCATCCAGTACGGGTTCCCTACTACTGTATACCGTTTCTTCCTCTGTGGCTTTTTCAGGCTGGACATTTGTTCAGGAGTGGAGTTCCGTCTCTGGGGTTTATCCTCCACCACGAGTCGGGCCAGCCCAAAGTCAGCCACCACCACCGTCTGATTCTGTGAGGTTAATGCAAAACTATGAAAAAAACTCCAGAAAGAGTATGTTTGTTTTTTGTTGTTGCTTCTTTACAATTTACTCAATAAGCCTTAATAAGAAACACAGTTGCATAGTAAGTGTCCTGACCTCTTTAACAAGGCAGTTATGTGAGTTCAGATCTCGATGTATAACATTCATGGAATGCAGGTAGGCCTATAAGAAGAAGACGACAAAAGATGAAAATTGCAAAGAAGAGAAATGCATTATGTCAGTAATACACACTGTTCTTTGACTGGCTGATCACTGCTATAGTTTCATAGTTTAAACTTGCAGCCTGTACTTCATATAGCTTGTTACTTAAGTTACATTAATGGACAATAACCAACACTTAAGAGCAAGTTCTATCATTTTATTCTATATTGCTTACCATTCCTGCAGATATGTCCTTTGCATAGCTCACTCTGAGTTTCCAGGGATAGTTGTTGTCCTATTGCACATAATACAGTAATAATTGTATTCACATTATAAACTACTACTACTGATACTGATTATAATAACTACTGCTGCTGCTAAGAAGAAGAAAACTTCAAACCATTTTCTCTATTGTTTCCCTCAATGTCCCTCCTGGTACATACTCAGAGATGAGGTTCAGTCGCTTATCTTTGAACAGGATGCCGATAAACTTCAGGACGTTTGGGTGATCCAGGCAGCGCATCACTTTTACCTGTAGTGAGAAGTTTAATTTTTAATTAAGTTAAATTAAATTAATAAATCATTGTGTGAACATAATGTAATTAAAGGTGTATGCAAAACGTCTGAACACTCAAATTACAGTTTTGGTTTCTAACTGAAAACATCCTCCACAGAGAACATGTGATGTCATCGCCAGCCACATGACTTATTATACCATGTCTACTCCACACCTGAGATGCATCACCTAATGGACATCCGGGGTATGAGCGGCTGCAGGAAGGAGTATGGGGGAGATACGTCATGTCAGTGGGGATGTGTGTGGTAATCGTAGCTTGGGGCTAGCTAGTTTGCCTATGTTAGTATGGCAGCCAGAAGTGCTATGCTTATTTCTTTGAGAGGCTGCTGGGGGTCGTCAGTGCTTTTTAATACATTTCATTTTGTAGACGTGTATTGAGCACTTTTATTAAAGTTGTGTGCACTGTTTGGACAAGTCGCTGGAGATCTTTGTGGCTATCCACTTTACTACGTTTCTAAGCGACCACAATACCACAGAACATTTAAATGTGGCATTTTCTGACCACTTTAGTGAACAAATAAATACAGGATATTGGAAAACTAAAAGAAAAACATTTAAAAAATATAACGCATGCCATTTTTCCACCACAGGTGGCACGTCATGTTTTGCCCCCCAATCTATTTTAATTAAGGAAGTAAACATTTATTTATATAGCACTTTTCTAAGCACAGCTACAAAGCAACAAACAACAAGCACTAAAAAATAGATTAAAAAACAAAACAGATACACATAACATAAAAACAGTACAACTACATTCATAAACATCGTAAAAATGACATAAAACCATAAAAACAGTGCAGCACCATCCAACAAATAACAAAAGCATCAGCTGTAACCAACCTCAAAGGCTGATGCATACAGATGTGTTTTAAATCTTCCTTTAAAAATGTCCTCTGATCCAGCAAGTCTAACAACCAAAGGCAGAGCATTCCACAACTTCGGGGGCATACAGAGAAAAAGCACAATCTCCCTTACGTTTCCATTTCGTCCTAGGGACTATTAGGAGCCCCTGACTAGATGACCACAGCGATCTGGCACTGGGATGCGGTACTAATAATTCAGAAATATATTTTGAGCCATCACCATGCACCGCCTGGTATGTTAAAACCAAGATTTTCAATTGAATCCTAAAAGCAACAGCCAACCAATGTAGAGAGGCCAGTACAGAAGTAAAATATGCTCCCTTCTGTTAGTCCTGGTAAGTACCCGGGCAGCTGCATTCTGGACCATCTGCAGCCGCGCCACTGCCCCTTGACTAAGACATGTAAACAGTGCATTACAGTAATTAAGGTGTTACGATACTCTATCTGTTATATAACTTAACAAATAAACAGTCATTTTAGACTTAAGACTCATTTATACTCAGTGTTAAATACAGATGCGGATGGAGCTTTATTTTATGTGTTATTAGCACGTTTTTGGAAAGTTTACGAATACAGACGGGACGAAGCAATACCGCTGCAGTATTAGTATGAAAAGTATTCACACCCAGACACTGTGTTAAGCAGGTTGTTGCTGGCCCTTAAGGGCTGAGGAAAGGACTCACAGCGGTATACACATACACATGTAACATGTTTCTTTCAGTAGTAGTAACGTTTTCTGTCATCATTTTCTCTTATTTTGTTCTCACTGCTCGACTGTGACGCCTGCAGTAACCAAATTTTTAGCACGTGGGTGAAGCTGCTGCTACGTCTGTGCTCTGTGCTGTGTGCTTCAAGCAACCAAACACCTGACTGGTTCAGGGCGGCGCTATTCTCATTCTCATTGGCTGTTCGTGTTGTCTCTAAAACATGGATGGAACTTAATTCTATCGACTACGTCTTCTAGTTCTATCGAGGAAACGTTATTTCGCGATAATTAGCGTTATCATTTTATCGACCAGCCCTACTCTAGGAGGTCTCTTTCCTGTTAAAAACGTCTCCTTATCATTGCCTGATCTTCATTCTCAGTCTTCGTTCTTCAGCACGTCTCTCCCTAGCCTCCCCCGTCTTGTGCATAGGCATGAATGTCCCCTGTTACTAACTGGCTTGACCTGAGCCACTTTGTTTATTTCCCATTTACAAAGTCAGCGCTGTGTATGAACACCAGATTTTCTTCCAGTGCACACAGAATGGACAGCTAGTGGACTGAAAGGAGATGCTGACTGAATCTGGCACAATGTGTACTGGATTAACATCCCTTACTGATAGGGCTGTGTATTGGCAAGAACCTGGTGATACAATACGTATCTTGATACAGCTGTCACGATTCCATATATTGCGATGTATTGTAATATTGCAAGCAAAGTGATTTTATTTTATTTTTTAAATCCTACTATTAAAACACACCACTGTATGAACAGGTTTGCCAAGGCTTACAATAGCATTGCGTTCTTGTGCCGCTTGTTAGTGTTGGAGTGGAGCTGAAAATGGATTACAACACTGCCATCTAGTGGTCAGAGGTTTAAACACAACACACAGTGATTCACTGTCTGCCAGAAATCTGTGTATCGATACTGTGTTTTTGAGAATCGATACAGTTTCACCAAACATTTTTCAGTTTGTAAGTCAAACAGCAGAAAGTGACGGAAGATGATCCCATCAAAAGGTAACAAACCTCTTTAAGGAATGTCTGCTGGGTCTCTTCATCAAACCGAAGAAGTTCCTTCATCACCATGACTTCACCTGTTTCCTGGTGGGTTACCTGAGATCCACAGAGAGAAACTGGCGATTAGAAACTGGCTCCATTCTACCATGTGAAACAGTTACTGCTTCCTCTAACGGTCGACAGTTCCTCTTTACCTTAAGGGCTTGTCCGAAGAAGCCCTTTCCCAGAACCTCTCCATATATAAGGTCAGAGGGGCGGAAGATGCGTTGCGACTTATCAACGGGGCCAATACGTAAAGACTCTGAGCGATTGATGTCTCTTCTGTGAGAAAGCAGTGGCAAGTGGCTTTGTGCACATTGAGCTTTATCGATGCTGCAGCTCCGCCTACAGGGACACACAGAAAAAGGCTTGATTAGAGAGCAGAAACAATACTGACAACTTCAGTGACTATTTGATGCTGAACATCAGCGCACAGTCACAAATCATGACTATTATTTCATTCAGTGTCTTAAATATGCAGATTGTTTTCATCTTTATCAACACTGAGAACACTGAGACCCACTATTATAACTAATAGTGTATTCTGGGTGCGACTGTTACTAAAGTCAGTTCAAGTCAAAACAGGAATCCAGGTGGAATATTAAGCAGCAGAATCCCACATCTTCTACAGCCGAGAAGCGCTGGTTATCTAGCGCTATAAACTCAACTTTGGCTGTGGTTCCTTTAGCTCTCTGGCTGTTGTTGCTGCTGTACTGTTGGTACCGGCCTGATCTGGGTTATTTGTTTTGTGCTAGCTGTGTGTGCTAGCTCTGCTGTTTGCTGATACTCACTGTATTTAGCCGCATGGTGTACTCTAAAAGCCGAATCAGATTAGTAGTGTTAAATGCCCTTGTCTTGGTTCCCCCACGAGACATTCTGATTTGACTAATTTTACAGATGTTACAAACTGTCCTGGATGAGAGTCCAAAAAGCTGTTTCCAAATGTGCCAATGACATTATGTTACCCTTCAAAGAGACAATAACATTCACATAAGCAACAACCCAGATACACCTTAGCTGCCCTGCAAAATTCTCTCATGAAAACCTAAAAAGTCTAAAGACGATACTTTTGTTTAAATCTTAACAAACAACTGTGACGAGGGTGTAGATTTGTTCTTGACATTGGTGGGAACCTATGAATCTACCCCGCATACACCAAGGTTATTACATGGAGCTCTGCATAACCTGGCGCTGTTGACCTCAAACCAAAGTAACAATCCCAGAAAACAATTCAATTCTTAATGTTTCAATTAAACTACAGTACATAGACTTGTTTCAGCCAGTTTCAACTTTACATCTTAAGGCGTATCAACATTAATTCAGCCATAGTGCAACTGGTATCTCTAATACATTAGCATTAATAAACGTAGGAACGCGGCTTGTTATTCATAACTACAGATGATGTTAGCCTGCTGTATGCTGTGCGCCAAAGCTGAGCGTTGCCATTAACGTTATTGTGATGGACTCATTTCATTAGTGAACTAGACTTTAAATGATTTACACATTTCTTTGAAAAATAGCTTTTTTTGCTGCCATTCTCACTCACTTTTCACCCCCATGTGTTTCCCACGCTGCACCTGCGTCTTGCACACTGAGTCTCATATGACTGGAAAGTTCTCCTTACAGTTTTGGCGCTGCCACCAACCAAACGTAGCTACAGAGTCTCACAGCATAGCCAATCACACTGGCCATATAACTCGAGTAGAGAACTTTAAGAGAAATTTAACCCCTTTCTGCACCTCTAGGTTAATCAGATGTTTATAGATTGGGTTTTTTTGGGGGGGATTGAATAATTGTGGTGGGGACAATTCAATAATCGCTGGATATTTGGTGGGGACACGTCACTTCAGTCCATGCTAATTCTACGCTCTGGAACTGTAAACAACCCTGACTCTGAATGTCGGAAACATTAACTTATGCAAAAATAATAAAACACTTGTTATAGATTCCCTTTCAACAAACACAATATAGTTACAACAAACATATTGTGAGTTATTGTGACAGTCCTGCTCTGGTGTGCTGAATAATACATACAGAATGTGTCTGGCGCGTTGCCGAGGGCTGTGACTCTGAGGAAGGAAGACATCTACTTTTCCTGTTCGGTCTGACTCTTCTTTCACTGGTCCGAATGGATCTTCCTGACTGTGCAGGCCGTTTGGATTGTGTTCTACTGTAAGTTTGAGGCAGCGCTCGAGGTCATGAATCAAGATGTCAATCTGTTGATGAGAAAAGCTGCGTGTTAGCATGAGATCCTCTCAAACTGTGTCCAGTAATAGTACAACACAGGCTATGTCATATATGTTGTACCTCATTGTGTGGAATGTTTTGGACAGAGATTCCGTTGATCTCAAGAACAGAGTCTCCAACATGAATCAGGCCCTGTATCTCCGGACTGCTGCAGGAGTCTACGCTGTAAAAAGGTGGACGGTGAACGAATCAACGGTCATAGCAGGTGTTTGCAGTTAGGAGGTTGCTAGTGTATAACACAGCGACTTACTGAGATACTGTGAAAATGGGGCTGTTTCCATTGACCGAGCACTGCTCCACACTTAGAGAGAGACCTCTCCTGCTCTCTGCTGAAGGAGGGAACGACACCAACGCCACGGTATGAGGCCTGGAACAGTCTTGGCCTGGTTGCCTCACTGATGCACACTGATAATAACAGTGCCCACTACAGGGGAGGTAAAGACACTCAGTTACAATTTGTGAAAAAGAAAAAATGTGAAAAATTAAGAAGTGTGTATTTTTTTTAGTTGAAAGAAAACAATTTTGTTGCAACTTCATAGATTTCCATTTATTTCTAGGCAGACTTGAAGAAATGTTAGATCTATTCAGATTGATGAACAGAACTATAGATGTTTCTTTAATACCTAATATGATCTTAAAAGTGCTCTTAAATAATGCATTGGTTATACAGCGCCAACAAGGGTTCCATTAGCCAATAGCTGTCATACTACTGTATATAGAACCCTATTTGCTGTGTGCTACAATTTAGAATGAGTTTTAACATCCAGAATGCCTTGTATCTGAGAAATGATAAAGAGGTCTTCGTGTATATAATCAAACACTGTACCTCCTTAGAAAAAGGTTTCTTTACTAAAAGTGGAACCTTTTTTCATGCTATATAGAACAATTAAAAAACTTCTTTAAAGAAACAATATAGAATAGGTTTTGCATCAAAATAAAGAACTATTTAACCGTGCTAAAATAAATAAATTAATTGAATTCAATTGTTTTCATGTTTTTTTTTTATGTAGAACATCACCAAATAATCTTTGTAAGGTTCTGAAAGTTTTTTTTTTTTCAATAATTATAGTATATTATTTATCATCACATTCCTTCTATGTCTGTTAAAAAAATAATAGTTTTTACAATTAAAAGGTTTTAACATAAAGGTTAAAAACTTTATGTAACTTTAAAATGTATTTGTTTCACTGACCAACATTTTTGGAATTTGATGTCCGATACACACTAAAAGATTTGGGATAATAACAATTTTAATTATTTTGGAACTGAAAATAATTGAAAACTAATTGTTGCAGTCTATTCTTGCTTGATACAACTTCAGCTGCTAACCAGTTTGTTGTCATCACTGTCTGATTCTCCTCCTTATGATGTGCCATACATTTTCAACATGAGACAGATCAGGACTATAGGCAGGCCAGTCCCACATACACACTCACTGTGTCTACAAAGCCGTGCTGTAATAGCAGTATGCAGTATGAGACCTGACACTGTCTTCATTAAATAAACATGGACATGTGTCTCTGTAAAATCCCAGTATACAGGCCTAAATCAGTGGTACCTTCTCGCATGCAAGTCACCCATGCCATGAGCGCTGATGTCGCCCAATATCATGACAGATCTTGGCTTTTGCACGTTTCCCTAATAAAAGTCTGGGTGGTATCTTTTTCGCCCATTTATCTAAAAAATAAGCAGAGATGTGGACCATCTAAAGGCAGTGGCGCATGTATGATTTTCTACTTGTGCAACAGAGTTTCAAGTTGCATTTACTGAAGCAGCGGCGGACGGTGATAAGTGAGAACTGTTTTCTAAAATACTCCCGAGCCCGTGTGACTATATTTAATACAGCAGCATTTCTCCGACGGTTTCTCTGGCAGTGCCGTCTGAGGGCTCTGAGGTCATTGTAAGCACTCCTGCTCAGCGCCACCAGAGGTCTAAGTCAAAGTTCCTCGCCCAGATCAAGGTTGGTCTACATGACCTTACTTCTGCTCTACGCATCTATCATCACCCCTGTAAAGAAGTAGCTCCACGCAACACCAAGTTGAGGTTTGCTCGGCCTCCGCTCTCCCTGTGCTACTCGCAGGGCCTCTGTATTGACTCTCTTTCAAACTGATCTTTAACTTTATCCTTTCGTTAGGGTTTTTGTCTTCCTCTGTATCACTGCTCAGACAGGACTTCGCTCCTGGAGAACACTGCAACTGAGGGGGTCTGCTCTATTCACTGCTCAGACAGAAAACCAAAGCCTGGAAATGCCAGTTTAAGTCAGGGTTACCATCTACTGCTGCTATCTGACTACTCTGCATGGCCTGCACAATCTGACATCTCGCTAGGCTTCCCTGGTTCTCCGGTTTTCCTCCCTGGTTATCACACCCTTTGCTCTGCCCAGTTCATCACTATGTACTATATGCTGTTGCTATTCTATAAACAAGTCTGCTAATGGATCTTTTCTCATTATAATGTACGATACATAGTGAAGGACCTAAATGCAGTCTTTTTTAGTATATATATATATACATACACACACACACAAAACACAGTCAGGTTACTCAGAGAAAAAAAATATTAATCTTTGGAAAATAAAATGGAAATGAGGGGTTTGTACGTATTCTATGTATTAGTGAATGACATTTCTTATTAATACATATGATTTCAAATGTTTGGTTTTAAATTTTATTAATATTGGTTTGCACATGGTTTGCATTGTGGCTCAAATAGTTACTGAAGAACAGCCCTGAAGATGTAATAAGCACAAAAGACATAATAGTAATTGGATATGAAAACATAATAAATTACAGGCTGTTTTTGTTTTTCAAGCTCTGTTCTGACTGCCTGTCCAGTATTGTTCCCCATTCAAATCCTTGAAACTGTCTATAAAAAAGTCAGTGTTAGTGGGCGGTGCTAAACTCCTGTAGGCTGAATAAGTGGAAATCTGAGTTGGTTCTCATGACGTCACAGAAACAAAGAATTTAAAATGGCCTGTTTTTGTAGCTTAATTTCAGTTTATGGACCGCATTGGTCCGATTGTGAAAGGAATTTAACAGTCCAGAAAATTACTTCAAATTAAAAAAGCATTTTTTATGATATGAACATTTTAAACGTCTATAAAGATCAACAAAAAAGTTTTAATATGATGCATCTATGTGACTTGGCAGTTTGCGGACTAACCAGTATAATTTGGAGTGTTCCACTAACGTGTATGAATCCCCGTCTCCAATGAACATGCCACAGTTTTCACAGATGAAGCATTCTGAATGATACTTGTGCTCTCCAGCCACCTGCAGAGGGGAAAGAAGAGGACAGGAACAAGAAACGCAATTCATTCATTGTTTAGCAGACATAATGCTAAACCCAATGAAATGACAGAAAGAAAGGATGTGGGGGTCCAACACGTGGAGGAGGAAAGGCGGTGGTGATATTAGCACATCAGATATGAGCTGGAGCTGCACAATGAATGGAAGGAAGTGACTGAATGTAAGTAGGAGAGGCCGGGTGTAATTTGAGATTACTATGGGGACAACAATACTCTAAACCTCACAACAAGATTTGGAACATCAAGAGCCCCACCCAAGTAATCCACAAAACCAATTCCAAAAAGTTAGGACAGCAGGTAAAATTAAAACAGCAACGCTGAATTGTAAACTGTCTTTCAAATGTTTTTCACTGAAAACAACACAAAGAGAAGTTCACATTTTACATGATCAACTTTACTGATTTTGATTGATTGGATGCCTGCACAAGTTGGGACAAGGTTGGAAAGTTTATGGGATGATCAAAAACACCTGCTTGAGAATTTAATTTTCCACAGATAAATAGGTGAACACGTAACAGGCAATGCTGTCTTAATTAGATATAAAATGAGCATCCTCAAAGGACTTGGTCACCATTATACAAAAACTGTTAACAGTTAATAGTCTCGCAGTTTAAGAAGTCCTCACAAGTAGAGAATCCAGAGAAATACTGTAATCCTTTGAAGTTAATTATCCCCTCAAATGGGACTGCATTAAAAACTGACATGCGGTTGCAATGAATATAATCACCTGGGCTCAAGTTAAGACTGTGCAAAGCAGAAGCCATATTTTAACTACATAGAGAAACGCCATCAACTTTGGGTGCAGGACCATTCTGACAGTTACCTCAGCAAAGTCACACAAAGCCAGCAATTATAAGGGTCTGGGGGTGTGTTAGTGGGCAATCTGCACATCCATGAAGGCTCCACTGATGTGGCGGGGTCCCTATGTGTTTTGGAGCAACATGTGCTGCCATCTAAATGATGTCTTTTTTCAGCAATACAATGTCAAACCATGTTCTGCACATGTTCTGAAAGAAAGTGGCTGTACTACAATGGCCTGCCTTCAGTCCAGATCTGTCTCCCCTTGAAAATGTGCGGTACACATGAAGTGCAATATGCTATAACTGAGAACCTGAAGAGTTATTTCCAGCAAGTATGGAAGAAATGATTAATGTCTCAGTTCCCCAATGATTTCTGAATGTTGTTAAAAGAAAAAACACAGTGGGAACATCTCCCCGTTCCAATGTTTCTGACACATGTTGCTGGCATCAATTTTAAAGTAAGCACAAATATTAGGGCTGCATGACTGACATAAAACGTCATGTTGGATAAAGCTGTCAGATATCACGGTGGCGATATGAGAAGAAATAAATTATTATTAAAATAGCACATCGCTGAGTGTTCAGGTTCAGATTTGTTTTTTGGATATGTAAAAATCTTCCTAAAGTCCACTTTAGGCAAATACAAAAATACAAAAGCAGCATTCACTATTGTTCAAATGCAAAAGAAATTAAATACTAACGCTGCTTACAGCAGAACTGCTAGCACATTTAAGAAACCGTTCAAAACCGTTTAATTTCATTTTCTGGTTAGTAATTAAATAGCAGTGAAACTGAGCTAGAGCATAAGCTAGCATGTGTACTGTGTTTATTTGAACCTGCAAAAACGCAACAGGGATGTAAGAAAATATCAAAAATATCAAATATCAGGATATTATGTTTCATTATACTGTATCGATTCTCAAAGACACAGTATCCATACACAAATTCCTGGCACACATTGATTCACTGACCACTAGATGGCAGTGTTGTAATCCATTTTCAGCTCCACTCCAACATTAACAAGCAGCACAAGGGCGCAATGCTATTATAAGCATTGGCAAACCTGTTCATACGGTGGTGTGTTTTAATTGAAAATGATGCAATATATCACTTTACTTGCAGAATCGCAATATATTGTGATATATTGAATCGTGGCTGCTGTATCACAATACATATTGTATCACCAGGTTCTTTATATATATATATAAACTTTTTAAATTTTTTAATGCTGTAGATTTTCAGAAGGAGGTTTTAGCAGAGTCTAAAAGACCTGGTTTCAGGTGTATTGTTTGCATTTCAGTGTGTAAAAGCATGCAGTACAGAAACGTGTTTCAGCTGTTCAAACTTGCATACTATTCTGAACATGAAGGGACTAATCCTGACAGTAAAATCTTTAAGAACACACTGGCATATAAATTTGCCTGAATGTGCCTTATAGAGTAAACTACACTTACCATAATGACGCCGGTGGTGATAATTTCTGAGCAACCTCGACACTGTTCCCCAAAGCGAGCCCAGTAGTCTTTCTTACAGAACAACTGTCCATCCCGCTCAAAGTACCAGTGAGAGAGCAGACAGCTGCATTCACAGCACCTTCAGACGGCCAACAGGAAAGAAGTGGTGAGGCATAAACCACAGTCATATACTTAACATGAAAATACTAATAAGACAGAGCAGACCACAATGAAAAGAAACAAAAAGCAGAACCAAGTCTTAAAGTTTGATTTTAAACCTTTCTGTAAAAGTCCATGTTTAATGAAGTATAACATGTAAGTCATTCTCAGTGTTTTTTTTAATGTTATTGTAGAGTAACTGACTTGTTTAGAGTAATTGTAATTGGTTTAACATTTGAAATTGGCTTAAAGACTAAAGATTAGGCAGAAAATTATCCTTTCATCAAATACTTTTCTGCAAGCCAGCTTTTTTCTAAAAAAAAAAAAAAATGTATCTGACATCTGGTTACTATCACCACCAATGTAAACTCTGACTCTGGGTCTCTGGGATGAAACATTTTACATCAAACCCCACTTTGCTCACGTCTTAATGGGCTGATTTTGTTTTGCAGAAAGTAAAACTTTCCAAATTTTGTCCTTTTTTGACATCGACAATGAATGAAAGAGATGCAGTTTTAAACTTATCCAACAGTGTTAATGCAACGTGACAAAACTCAACATGATAAATTAATATAATTAATTACACAATTATACTTGGAAAGTATAGGACAATGATAATATAACTCCTTCTAGGGTTAATTTAGTTAATCTGAATAGCAAATAGGTCTTGGTGTCCAAGCCTAGCTCTAAAAGCATCGGTCAATTGGTTGGTAAATCTACAGTAGGGCAAAAAAATCATTGATGCAAATTCTTAGCTTCGAAGATTAATTTACTGTTGCACAGCGCATGTTTACGGTGTTGCCAGGTGACACGAAGAAGACATGATTTGATGGCGCGATTGCAAAATAGAGAATAAAGGGGAAAATAAAGAGAGGCGAACAGAAGAGACGGGCCAGAGAAAATCACACACAGGGTCCAAAGTCTACTGTAAAACCGAACTAGCCGAGGGAGCCGTTACTGAGCGCCAACCTGAAGAAAGACGCGACTCAGGTTAGCTTCTTATGTAAATCCCCCGTTCCATCTTAAATGATGCAGCAGTAACAGCAGCCAGAATGTAACTTCTGCACAATTTAAGGTGGAACAGAAAAGCTAACTTCAGAAAGCAAGCAACTGAGCTCTCCCAGCAAACCGATAGTGAGTCTGAGTTTTACGGTAACCCCTAGCAGAGCACCACATCAGTGTTTCAACATCTGAGCAGAAAGCAGGTCAGTCCACACGTCCAATCCACAGAGCGGCGCGACACACAGTAACCATAACATTTAGCTTGAATCAGTGTGATGCAGAGTTGAGATGAAGGCTAGTAAAGCGTGTATGTTAGTTATGGTTATATGTAATGACTAGTTAAGAAAGTAAGTCAGTGTGATGGTGAGTTGAGATGAAGGCTAGTAAAGCGTGTATGTTAGTTATGGTTATATGTAATGAATAGTTAAGAAAGTAAGTCAGTGTGATGGAGAGTTGAGATGAAGGCTAGTAAAGCGTGTATGTTAGTTATGGTTATATGTAATGAATAGTTAAGAAAGTAAGTCAGTGTGATGGAGAGTTGAGATGAAGGCTAGTAAAGCGTGTATGTTAGTTATGGTTATATGTAATGAATAGTTAAGAAAGTAAGTCAGTGTGATGGAGAGTTGAGATGAAGGCTAGTAAAGCGTGTATGTTAGTTATGGTTATATGTAATGAATAGTTAAGAAAGTAAGTCAGTGTGATGGAGAGTTGAGATGAAGGCTAGTAAAGCGTGTATGTTAGTTATGGTTATATGTAATGACTAGTTAAGAAAGTAAGTCAGTGTAATGTAGAGTTGAGATGAAGGCTAGTAAAGTGTGTATGTTAGTTATGGTTATATGTAATGACTAGTTAAGAAAGTAAGTCAGTGTGATGGTGAGTTGAGATGAAGGCTAGTAAAGCGTGTATGTTAGTTATGGTTATATGTAATGACTAGTTAAGAAAGTAAGTCAGTGTGATGGTGAGTTGAGATAAAGGCTAGTAAGGCGTGTATGTTAGTTATGGTTATATGTAATGACTAGTTAAGAAAGTAAGTCAGTGAGATGGTGAGTTGAGATGAAGGCTAGTAAAGCGTGTATGTTAGTTATGGTTATATGTAATGACTAGTTAAGAAAGTAAGTCAGTGTGATGGTGAGTTGAGATAAAGGCTAGTAAGGCGTGTATGTTAGTTATGGTTATATGTAATGAATAGTTAAGAAAGTAAGTCAGTGAGATGGTGAGTTGAGATGAAGGCTAGTAAAGCGTGTATGTTAGTTATGGTTATATGTAATGACTAGTTAAGAAAGTAAGTCAGTGAGATGGTGAGTTGAGATGAAGGCTAGTAAAGCGTGTATGTTAGTTATGGTTATATGTAATGACTAGTTAAGAAAGTAAGTCAGTGTGATGGTGAGTTGAGATAAAGGCTAGTAAAGCGTGTATGTTAGTTATGGTTATATGTACTGACTAGTTAAGAAAGTAAGTCAGTGTAATGTAGAGTTGAGATGAAGGCTAGTAAAGCGTGTATGTTAGTTATGGTTATATGTAATGGCTAGTTAAGAAAGTAAGTCTGTGTGATGGTGAGTTGAGATGAAGGCTAGTAAAGCGTGTATGTTAGTTATGGTTATATGTAATGGCTAGTTAAGAAAGTAAGTCTGTGTGATGGTGAGTTGAGATGAAGGCTAGTAAAGCGTGTATGTTAGTTATGGTTATATGTAATGACTAGTTAAGAAAGTAAGTCAGTGTAATGTAGAGTTGAGATGAAGGCTAGTAAAGTGTGTATGTTAGTTATGGTTATATGTAATGACTAGTTAAGAAAGTAAGTCAGTGTAATGTAGAGTTGAGATGAAGGCTAGTAAAGCGTGTATGCTAGTTATGCTTATATGTAATGACTAGTTAAGAAAGTAAGTCAGTGAGATGGTGAGTTGAGATGAAGGCTAGTAAAGCGTGTATGTTAGTTATGGTTATATGTAATGACTAGTTAAGAAAGTAAGTCAGTGTGATGGTGAGTTGAGATGAAGGCTAGTAAAGCGTGTATGTTAGTTATGGTTATATGTAATGGCTAGTTAAGAAAGTAAGTCAGTGTGATGGTGAGTTATGTTAAGCTTTGCTTAAGAACATAACCACAGAAAATAAAAGCCTGAGCTTCATTCACACTATAATTTTGATCACAGTCACAAACAAACACACCCTTACAAGAACATAGACCTCTCACACACCCCTTTCCCTCAGAGTGATGCATAACATCCAGCTAAATATGAGGTGGGGTTTGTAGCAATTTGGAGCCTAAAATGCACCAAATCCAATACAGTGAGAATATTCAGTTTAGTTTGTTTGCAGTAAGGGATAAATGATATATAGGTCTAGTAATAGTGTTCAATAATAGTAATTATTACGATATTCTCTTCAAAACCTTACTATATGCATTTTAAGCAATACATGTTAAGACACCTGTCTTATTTTATCTTATATATTTACTATAATTCTTTAATAAAACGAAAATGTTTTACCCGATTACTCGACTTATCGATAGAATAATCGATACAATACTCAATTACTAAAATAATCGATAGTAGCAGCCCTAATCTACAGCCAATAAAAGTTTCAGCAAATAAGAACAAAATACGCAGCAAGCATAACAAAAACAAACTGATCACTGCAGGATTATCACCACATGATGTTCAAACTTTTACTTTTCACTTTCAAATACACTCACTGTGGTTAAATGTAGATACTTTTTGGTCCTTACTTCCACTTTTGACACACAGAACTTACACTTTCACTTAAAGGGGAATTCCAGTGACTTCTTCAGAGTCTGCTTAATTCACTGGTTGAGATAATATTCGAAGTTAGATGCAAGTCAATTAGAGGTTTAGAGGTTTGATGTGAAATGGTTTGTTGTAGAGAAACTCACTGACACTTTATTGTTATCTACACAAATTTTATATATAGATATAAATAAATATATCATATTGTGGATATTATTGGTACATATGTCAGAACAAATATGACTAAATATGTGCTTTGTTACAAAGAAACATAATAATAGTCAGTTTAATTAGATTTAGTGAAGTACAGGTTGTTGGAATCTGATTACAAATTGTAGTTTAAGGTTTCTTCTTATTATTAAATAATTTTTAATACTGGTTTTGTTCTGTCTGTTCCAACGTACATCATGAAAATGTCTCAAAGTATTGTGATATCATACTTTGGTCATATCGTCTACCCTTGTAGACATCAGAAAGCATATTTATAACTTTTTCATGTAATAACTGTCTGTGATGTATGTTCCAGAGGCATTTAAGTTTCCAGAGGCATTAAAGTTTCCAGAGACAATCTGATATGAGAACTGCGGCCTGATGCCATTACCAAATATTTCTAATGTGCACATCTGGATGCGTAAACATTTACAAAATGTAGAAACTGGGACAGGAGAAATGTTACACTTGTTAGCATACGACTGCAGTAAAACCAATAAAAGCCAGATATTAAAACACAGCAGCCCCAGTGTCACCTAAACATTCTGAGTACAATGAATATATCAACAAATATGAGTCTAAAACATTGGTCCAATCTAAAAACCTGGGTCAAAATATATGCAGACTCCAATATTAATCTGAGATCACTGTGCAAATGTTTTATGGCAACTGGTCCCTGTCAACAACAGTGTGAACAATTTTTCCTGGTATTTTATACCAAATGACTCCATATGACTCTATTCACATCTTTACCATCTCTGTTACTCTGTTCTTTTTCTAACCCTGTAGTCTGAAGATACTCTTTACAGGTTTCAAAGCATGACGGTGAGTTTTATTATTTAAAAAAATGCTGACGATAACAAAGGAAGTTTCCTAATTATGCACATCTGTACAGGAAGTCTCTGCACACATTCCACAGAGGTTTACTTTTTTCCCTATCTTACTATCAAACACAAAACATACACACTTCTGCTCTGCTCCATGTTTCAAACCTTAATTTGTAAACTGTGGGGACTGATTCATTAATTCTTTCCAAATGTCTGTTTAATTAAACAGTTATGATAAGAAAAGAACAAAGCCATTTAGGCTGGGTTAGGAAACGCTTTGTTCTAGAGAAACGTACGAATGTCAAAAGTGTTCACAGTGGTGGTGATAGGAACCAGATGTCTGAGAAGTTAACTTACTTTTACTTAATGGCTTATATTTATGTTGTGATAGTTGAAAATGCAGTTTGGTACATAGAACGGACATACTGTGAACTGTGAAAGTGGTCAGTAACACGGCCCTGACTCATTAATATTTACTCCCCCATAATTTACACACCCCAGCTCGCATTCTAGCATTGCAAGAAACAACAGAGCAACAGGAATGATAATGCTGTTTGTGTTGTTGTGATGAATCAAAGGCAATTATCTAGTATAGGTATCGTTAACAACTAGTAATCCTCAAGTAAGAAATGTTAGCATAGCTAACTAAATAGTTTGATGAACATAGCAGAGCTTATCAAATTATTTATAAGCCCATCAAAAAAGAGACAACAGCTAGTTTTATTCATAGAATCAGCATGTAAAACCTCATCTGGACATTCTAAGTCCAAAGCCACATCAGAAAACAATTTAAAACACTGAATAAATACATTCTATGGCACTTTTAATGCCCCAAATGTGCTGCCTAATGCCTGAGACATTGTTTTATAGTGATTTTGTGATATTATTTTGACCTGTAATGTATTTTTAAAGCAGAAAGGCACGGCACTGCAGCACTGTGAGGCAGTGGAGTTCTCAAAGAAAACAGATTATATCAGATTCGCTCTCTAAAGAAACCAAAGTATCTCAATATTTTTTCCGTTTTTACTAAACTTAAACTTCACTTCTTTACATTGTGTACAAATTTCATGATGATTGAACCAATAGAACAAAACACCTTTCCATAAACTTACATTTAAAGTTAAGAAGGTTTTTGTCCTCTCCTGTGAAAGGCCTATTTTTAAGATACGTCTTTGGACAACAACGATATAAAAGATCCCACAAAAGACATCACAACGTCTGGTTACCATCACCACCACTGTAAAGAAATCAAGAGTTGGTAAACAGCTCTACAATGAATCATTTCACATGAAATCACTCTCAATGGCTTAACGTCAGTGACTGAGCGCCAGAGAAATGAAGACATTACAGAAATCCACCTTCCACACATCACATCCTCTACTCTTATTGTAACTACGGGTTAAAGGTGAACATCTGTCAGCTCCTGTTTCAGCTCATCTAACATAAACAATCCTCGTTTCCTGCTGAAAAGGAGACAGAACAGATAGAAACGGCCCGTTTTAAACATCACAGCAAATATGTGATGTTATCTGTGATCTGTGGTATGTTGTTGCCTCACAGTAGGAGAGCTGGAAAAAGAGGGTGGAGATCAAAACAGCCAAAATCTGGATTTAGGCAGTGTTTGGATTCACTGACACGTAACATACTGAGCGTACACGAGTTTTTCTAATCAAGGATAGTCACAACGTAGAGAGAATAAAATAGAAGTTAATTCAATTGATTTTTTTAAAAGACACTAAACCTCACACTCACTATCTGTTTGCTAGAAAAAGCCAACTTCATTCTCAAGTTAGCTTCTTATACGAATTCCCCGTTCCACCTTAAATGGTGCAGCAGTTCCATTCTGGCGCCTCAGGCGCCAGAATGGAACTGCTGCACCATTTAAGGTGGAACGGGGAATTCGTATAAGAAGCTAACTTCAACCACGTCTTTCTTCAGGTATACACTGAATATCAGGTCCATGTAGATATCCCCATTAAAATTTAATTAAAAACAACATTAACATCCCTTCAGCCCTTTTATACCGTTAACACTGAAAGTGTAAACAAGGCTAACAGGCTAATTCCTCTTTTTTAGCGTTCACGTCAACACTTGTACGTTACACCCAAAACGCGTTACAAACCCCCAAAATGTGAGCTTTTCTGTTAAGAACTTTTTCTTAATTTTTTTTTCTAATTGGAGTTTCTAACATCACGTCCTGTTAGCTCACCTCGCGTTTGCTCTTCTCCTGTAACGTTGGTCCCGGTGAGACATGTGAGGACTTCAGTTGGCTTCTCCTCCTCGTCTGCTCACTCTCTCACTTTCTCTCACACACACACACACACTCAATGTCTCTCTCTCTCTCTCTCTCTCTCTCTCTTTAAACGAGTGGAAAGGAAAGAGAGTAAAAAGGGAGGATTCCGTGTGCAAACCAATTCCAAATGTGTCCCAATCAGTATCCTTGTTCGTCCACAGGGTTGCACAATGCAGGCTGTGCGAGTCGTTTGTATTCCTTTAAAGCGCTCGTGCTCTCTCCTGACGAGGTTGTGTGGACCCTCTGACCAGACCTCCGGTCTTATCCTAACTTTAGCCTGCCCTCTTCTCCTCTTCCAGACTGATTTGGTCAGCGTCACGTACTTACTGACTGGCTGGGAGGCGGATAAGGTTACGGTCCAACCTGATAGCTGACAGTCTTCGACAGTAAGGACAGAGACCTGGCTCATAAATCACCACAACCCCACTCGTCTGCGTGTCAGGAGGGAGGGATTGTGGAGGAATGTCACTCCAGCTGGAACAAGTTTAACCTGAGGTGGTCCTGAGGCCGCTTCTCCGTCCAGAAGTGAAAACGTGCGGTGCTTTGATGGAAGTTCCCGCCCACACCACTAACAATACCCGACACCGCCTCCAGTTTGAGGGAACTAGAGCATAAAAACGAGCCTCTTTGTTTATTATCCCCATCTCCATATCCCTCTACATATTATAGGTGATTTGTTGTCTTTGAGTTTCAGAACTTTGTTTTTTTTCCAGTACTGCTTTAGTTTCTGATTCAGTAGTTTAGCTCATACTGATTAAAGGTGTCAAAAGTATTCACATTCATTACTCAGGTAGTATCAAGTATAGATACTAGGGTTTAAAAATACTTCTGTAGAAGTTGAAGTATCAACTCAAGCGTAAAAAGTGTAAAAGTACTGCTTTCAAAACTACTTAAAGTATAAAAGTAAGGGGGAAAATGCCATTAAGGACAAAAGCTTAGGCCTCACCACAGGGGTCTATAGTGCACTAGCCCACCTCCCCCCAAAAATCATTCTTCTAAAAGCCATTATGGCTATAATGTTATATTAAAATGTTAATGTTGATAAATTTGGGATGCGCTAGGCTTCCTGTTTCAGCCCCATATAAATCCATTGAAAATGAATGTAGTTTAGTACAATGTAAATATATTAAAGAAGCATATCTGTGTACTACTGAGCATTAACATGTGTTTCATGGAGGAGAAGATATGATGACTAGTTGACTATAAGTGTTGTAATAGTGGAAACAGTCAAACTTCAAAGGCATGTTATCAATAATCTTTACTGGAATGTAAATGTACATGAATGAAAACAAGCTAAACTGAAATAGGAGTAACATTTTTTTTTCAAATGTAAGGAGTAGAAAGTACAGATAATGGTGTGTAAATGTAAGGAGTAGAAGTAAAAAGTAAGCTGAAAAATAATTACTCCAGTAAAGTATAAATTACCAAAATTTCTACTTAAGTAGCCTTGACACCTCTGACACTTATTAACGACACACTAAAGACTTTTGTGGACAACTTAGTTCACATTAATCTTAGTCTCGGTGGAGATTCATTTAATTGTCTGGTGGTATGGAATTGAGTGCTGTAAATGAAAAATATTATTAATCAACGTTTAGCAAACAATAGAGCAGATTTAAAACTAACTGTTTTATTGCTTTAAAGGGTGGAGATTTGAGTAAACCAGCTTCAGTGCGTGAAAACAAGCTCCAGCCCAGCAGGGCCGCATTTGCATAAACCACGCCCTAATTTATGCAGATGTGTCGGCAGGGAGCCAATAAAACAACATTATTTAGCAGCTAGTGCACTAGTGTTTGTGGAGTGTGAGTACACTGCTTCCCCTACTGATCACACTTAATAGCGTTAAAATTACGATGACTGGAAAAAGTAAAATATGAAATATGATGTGCTTGCCTCTGTATTACCACAGCTTATAAGATGCACTTGCTGTGTTTTGTACAGTTATGTACTGAATGAGAGTCAGTATGAGTCTAGTATGTCAGTGAAACACGGCATATTTGCATGAATATGTATGTAAATTAAGAAAATCTACTCTTCTGGTCATTACTACTATAGATTATATTAAGAATAGTTATAAATAATAGCTAGATACTAACTAGATAATAGTTCATCGCAAATGAAGCATCAGGTTTTCTATAATAGATCAAATACATAAAATAATAAAGAAACTGAGATTTCTTTCTCAACTTGATTAGCTTAGGATGATTATCTCAGGATGATTATTTAAATTTTTTTTTAACTGGATACTGAAACACATTAGTCACTCAGCTCTGTAGACAGCACTAAATCGCCATTCAAGAGTATTCCACTTAGCCCAAGTCCATCGTTTTTTTCTTAGGGGTGCTGGAAGCTCATCTATGATTGGTGGAGACATATTCACTAGTGAAAATATAGTATAGTATTAAACTCTGTCTCAAATGCAAAGACAGTGTTTCAGTGTTCGCCAGCAGACGTTGTTGTACTACATCAGAGCACCATCTGAAAAACACAGTGTTTTAAAACATATAGACTCTTTCAGAGGAAGAGTTACACACATATTTTGGAAGTGTTAGTGTCTATTAAAGCGCAACTACAGGTATCTCGAAAAACTAATGGAAGAATGCATGCACAATGCTTAGAAAATATCCTGGACTTAAAGAAATTATAGAAAATTATCCAGAATAGAAGCATCTTGAGAGAACCATCCTGTAAAAATAAACAATCTGAATAAATGTATCAAAGGACGCTGAATAAATCAGGTCATTTCATAGGCAGGAGTTTTTCTACCCACCCATTATAGAAAACCCATTTCATTTTCTCCCCATGTACTTTTAGGGGATTCACATGAGTTCGATCGTCCAGATGCTTCAAAGATAAAGTTGATAAATAACAAAACTGTCTGTGAAATTTGCCGCCACTCATTTCGTGTGCACACATCAAGAGTTAAATTTTACAGCTTTGTTAAATTTCACAGTTTAAGTGTTTATATTGAATAACAGACTAGAAGTACCCAGAATACCCCTGGATAGAGTGGGGATGGGGTGATAGTTTGTTTGCTGTTAGCTTAACAACTTTCTTCATAAAGGCACAAACACCTGCCCCACAGTGAGGCAGAAGCTAAAATTTTGAGGTGGCATCTGGGGTTTGTATCAGTCAGCCCTTTACAAACAAGCATGCATGAAAATAATTTTTATATTATTTAAAATTATATATTAAAATTATATATGTCAGTTAGTCAAATTTTAATCAGGCTTTAGTTTATAGGCCCTTCAATGTATTTCGGCAGAAGTTCTTTATCTGAGCTGTGCTGTCTGGCTAAGAATGAGGAACTCTCACACTGCTGTGAGCTAATGCAGCTTCTCCTTCTTTCTCTCACCCACAAGTTTAAGCAACCTTGCAGCGCATGAGTGGAGCAACCATCTAACCTCTTTCTCGTCAAGAGAGGAGTGAATTCAAGGCCCTGTGATGCCCTCAGAAGTTCAGGCCTGGGGCGTTGTATGATATAGGAGTTGGAGTCATCAGTGGAGTGGGAATTAGCAGTGACTATACTGAAGGATGAAGCTGAAGTAAAACTCTACCAAAGAATGTGAGCAATTTCAGCTTATGAGTCACTTTTTTGAGTCAGCTCAGCTTAAACTGTTTTATTGAGAGAAATGTAAAAAAAAAAAAAAAGAAAGCTAAATATTTGACTTGAAAATCAAAGTTGACTTGACTTTTTGTTTTTTTGGTACATGGTCTATGAGGTACGTATACAAAAGACCAGACTGCTCTCTGAACTCGGTAGCATCAGCCTAAACATCACACCAGAGTATGTTTCATTTTGTATGAGAATGTCCACTCCCAGTCTAATTCTATTACTGACGACCATCGTTTACAATACATTTGTTTCCTTAGCTAAGTGTGAAAGTTATGTCATAGCTGTGGCCCTTTCTTTGTGACTATGATAATTAGTCTATTCAGTGCAGAGCTGAACTTAATCTGGTTATTGAAACTTATATAGTGATTTATAAATCTTACACTCTTACTTTAGACCAAAACCTCTGGTCAGACCAACCCTCTGTTCTAACCTTCCACGTATGGTTAGCTAGTGTATCTAAGATGTATTAGGAGCTGGAATAGAAAAATGTGGTTGAAAGGACTGGTTGATGGTCTCTAAGGGCTAGAGTGAGAAAGTGACTGCCCAAACGAAATCTCTGGACTTTGGCTTCATGGCCTCCAGTCTCACTGACCATAGACCTATGCTCACCCAGGATGGTCATGCTGGTTGATCAGCACCAGAATCGAAAAACACAACATATCGTCGGTTGTCCAAAGAAAACATGTATGGCAACTTTACAGGAGAGGCCAAACACCTTCATCACTTTCATTGTAAGTCAATGGAACCAGAACCACATTTCAATGCCATTTTGGAGCATTTCTATTGGTCCATTCATCATGAAATATTCACATGGTATAAAGGGCAGCTGTCGTGTTCAAATGATGTAGAAATTTAAAGATCAACCAAAATGGAGATACACGTTTTTCTTTGGACAGTGACGATATGCAGGTTTTGCTGGTAAAATTTTCAGCAGGAATGTTCTGGGACATTCACTAAAGTGCTTAACATCATCATGTTGGATCTGCAAAGCTGCACAGCCGCAAGGGAGTAAAACAACACTCATCTAAGTTTACATCCATGGTTGCTATTGGCACGAAAATCTGCACATTATTTGAAAACGTCCTTCTAGTAAAACCAACATCAGCCAGCATGGCTGACCACCAGCAAACAAACAACAGCATATGCTATGTCTTGAATGCTGGTGTCTGGTGAACAAGCAATACCAGTTAAACCAGCATCATATCAGCATTAAAGCAGCATAGAACAGCATAGACCAGCATATACATGCATACTGGTCTGTGCTGGTTTTTCTTTTTTTTTTTTTTGAGGGAATACAAATTTGTTTAAGCTTCTGTTTTGTTGTGTTGTCACATATGTTTTCCTATTTTGAGCAACTTGTGGACACCAGAACACTAGAGATTTAGAATAAATAACTAAACTATACTAACAATACCTTTTCACTAACACTGTCAGTGAGGTAGTACCCTCAGGAATATGTCTGCAGGTACAGTAAATGTAGTGTACCTACAACTGTGAGTAAAATTACATTGTTTGTGCCTTAGAGGATTCAATTTGCTTCTGGTAGTGTGATCAACCAGCATTTTTAATTTCGTTGCTTCTAGTTAAGACTTAAGCCCACCAGCCACTTGATTAGAAATCCTTGTATCTTAACATATAGATACACTTTGTAGTTCTACAATTATCAAATGTAAACCCACCTGTTTCTCTGTATACTTTGTTTTTCCCCCTTTTATGGTCAGGACCACCACAAATCCACCACAGAGCAGGTATTATTTGGTTGGTAGGCCATTCTCATCGCTGCAGTGACACTGACAGGGTGTGTTAGTGTGTGTTGTGCTGGTACTCCAGTGGATCAGACACAGCAGTGCTGCTGGAGTCCAACTCACTGATCATTCCATTACACACTTCCATCTTGCTGGTCCACCTTATGGATGTAAAACCAGAGATAAACGCTCATCTGCTGCTGCACAGTTTGTGTCGTCTAGTCCTTCATCAGTGGTTACAGGTTGCTGCTCACAGGAAACTGTTGGCTGGATAGTTTTGGTTGGTGGACTGTTCTTAGTCTAGCAGTGACACTGAGGTGTTTAAAAGTACACCGCTGTGTCTGATCCACTCACTCCAGCACAATACACACTAAAGGCTCATTTATACTCCTGCTACGTGTTCAAATGTCTGCGTGCGTTTCAAGCCGTATAACCATCACTACCACACTTCTCTCCGTCAGCTCTGTTGACTTGGTTCTTGAGCAACACTTCCAGTAGAGGGCAGTACAGAGTAAATCAAATATGGCGACGGTAGATGAGCTTGTAGTTCTGTATTTACTTCAAAAACGATAAAAAATAACTGTTTCGGTGCGACCAAAATCACTTACTAGTCAGTAGGTACTGGATTAGAGTCAGTACGTACTGCTCGAGCGGCAGACTAGTAGGTAATTTCAGTAGGCGAGTTTTAGTAGCCACACAAGCTAGGACGTACTACGTCCGCCATATTACCAGCGTCCTGTGATGCAAGACTTCAGACCACCACCGTAAAAGTCCTGCTAAAAGCTCAGTTCACTGACAGATTTAGATACTTTTTCTGACACTGATCTGTGTTTTTATCTAAATCTGTATTTACACGGTGTCGAGCTGTAGCTTAGAGAACACGAAACGGAAGGACGCTAAATGCTGTAGCGGAAGTTCACTAGCCATAGCTGCGTACACACAGCCAACGTTCTGCTTTTCACAGTTTTTTCCTCCGCTTTGAATTCATCTATGGCTCCAGGGGAATCATGGAATAGCGCAGTGTGCAGTGTGCCGATTCCGGAGGTCATCTGGGTACCGTTCGCCTACTACTCGATGCCTACTGAGTATTCGGACATACTAGCCGAGCTCTGCTACTGATTTCGCTACTGAGTAGTAGACAAGAAGGCGATTTCAGATGCAGCCTTTGTCTCTGCGCCGTGGTGAAGTTATATCATGGTTAAAATTTCTAACCAACTCGCACAACCAGTCTTCAAAAAGTCCCGCCATTTCTTCTTCCTCATGTTCGTATGAAACTTGTCACGTCTTGCACTGCCACCACGGTCTCCAGCGGTATTGCTCCGTCCCGTCCCTACCCGCAAGCTTTCCGAAAACAAATAAATGCAAATAAAGCATGAAATAAATGCAGAGTACGTACAGAAAGCTCCATGTGTATCCGTATCCATATTTAGTATAAATGAGCCTATAGTGTAAATGTTACTATGACAACGAGCATCAAGCAACTTCAGTCAACAGAGTTTTCAGTTGGCAGAGTTTGCACTTGTGTTTTTAATCGCTTTAAAATTAAGGCAGACTCGGGAAAACATACTTAAAGAAGGTGCGGGAGGAAGACGTCACGTCCTACAACACTGTTTTCGCCCATGGGCTCGATCTCCCATGAATTTCTACCATGATTTCTTCAAACGGGTTTGTAATACGCAGACTGGAGAAATCTGTTTTTAATTTGCTCTGTAGTTTGTGTGAAAACACAGTCGTTTCTTTGCTCAAATACTCGTCTGAACAGCATGTTATTGCGAACTATTTTTAAATCTTTTAAGGTTTGAAGCATGAACTTTGGGTCTGTCTGAAATGGTTTACTTGTTAACTCGTTCTATGTTCACTACATAGACTGCTCCATGTAGAACACTATATAGGGGAGCAGTGAGGGAGACAGTAGAGGGAATTTGGATGACAAACTTTCCAACCGCTATGTATTGTGGGTTGTACATCGATTGTCCACTAGTTTTACGGTGTATTGTGGGTAAGAATGTAGTGAACTATATATGAAATCTAATTGTCCACTTAGAATTCGGACAACACTACAAAATAGCCAACACCCTGAATAGAACACTAAACGGTAACTAGGGTGCGATTTCAGACACACCCATTGTCTGTTCTGGACACGCGACAAGACGCTTCTCTGTCCTGGCACCCAGATGGTGGAACGAACTTCCACTGGCTGTCCGAACAGCGAACTCTCTCATGGTCTTCAAAGCAGACTAAAGACCAATCACTTGTAAAGCACTTATAAACACTAATCTACTAAAGTACTGGTATAAACTGTAATTGCACTTGATCTTCTAGGAGCACTGGCTAAGTATTGCACTTGTACTGTATGTAGTCTTGTATTTGTTCTCTTCTCTGTAGGTGTTCCAGTCTTGCTAGGTATTGCATTGTCTTCTTTCTAGGTATCAGCACTGGCCCTGTGTTTATGGCAGTGTTTGAGTATAAGAGTAGTTCGGACTTAAACCTGTTTGTACTAGATAGAGATTCATACTCTAACCGAACACTAAGCACTTGCTGTAAATGTAAATGTAAATGTTCTGAAGACTAGTTTCTACCTCCGGCCATGTTGAAACTTCCTGTATGACATACTTATACTTTCTGATTGGGAATGTAATTGGAAACAGACGTTTACACGACTATTATTCTTCTATTAGACAAATTATTTACAGGATTACCCACCTCAAACAATCGGATAGAAATCGCAATCGGAATGCCAATCCGACTAGTCTATTTGGATTGAGGTGTATATATAACCGATTGAGCCATTAGCCGATTTATTAACGGATTCTTAGACTGCATACAAACGTAGCCACTGTAAAATGAATAATATTTAAAAACAACCAACACCAACAGAATCTAACAATAACATATTTCTGCCAGTAGTACACCAGGACATTAGCACTCAATATGTTGTTATACGATGGCGTTAGCATATGCACGAAGAGGACACTGAAATATTTTGTCATTTATTTAATGAAACAGGAAAAAATGCATCATGAGAAAAAACATAAACGCCAGAATCTTCAAAAAGCTCAAAATCTGAAGCGATATTCAACCCAACAACAGCTTAAAGTGAAAATCAAAAGGTAAACACAGCAGATCTGCTGGACGTTACTCATTGGCTGCACCGTCATCTCCATGAATTCAGGTCACATTTTCCACTTATACAGATACAGATACATAATTAACAAACTTCAACACACAGAGAATTACACACCTAGGAAACAGACAGAAAAGACTAAGAACTCACTCATTACTAAGGTTAAATGTATGGATAGGGTAAAAAAATTGCTTTAATTTAATTAGGACTAAGTAAGGGGGTAGAAACGGGGGTTCTTACTTATATCCGAAAGAAGAAGAAAACTGCTTTAAGCTCCTGAGGTATCATGACAACTTCTAACCCTCAGTATTTTGGAAAAAAAAACAAGAATGCGTACAGCAGAAAATACTCTTTTTGGTAAGATGCTAATAAATGCACACAGTATGTCTTGCTTTCAACAGCTCTCAGATGAACAGCTCGTCAACATGCACCCACAAGCAGGCCCCCTGTCTTCTGACTGCTGGGCAGTGTCGAAAGAGGAAGAACAGGAAGTGACGGATGATGAGTATGTAAGAAGATGGCCTGAACCACTTAGCTTAGTAACGACTGCATCTTATTATCGCAGTTTATCTCTCAGTAGCAGCAACACGTCCCATGACAGTGTAACTGACTATGCAGCTATGGAAATGAAAGTGACAGAGAGCAGAGAACATGGTTCACAGACCCAGAGAAGTAAACACGTAAAAAAACTGTTGCTTCATGTAGGAGGTGGTTCAAGCGAGAAGACCTTAAACTGTGTACCGAAAGCCACCGTGACCATTTACAGTGACAACAAAGCAGAAGTGGGTAAGTAGCTCAATGCAGTACTCAAGCAGAGATAAGAGTACCCTGGCAAAAAACAACTTGAAAGGAAATCACACATTACAGGAAAACAAGAATTATGTCTTTTAACTCAAATTCAATGAGTCATACTTCATATGACATGAACAAAGAAGGTTAAAAGCATGTCTTTGGATCTGAGTTCCATATAGAACCACACATTTGGTGCCCTCAGAATCTCTTAGCCCAGGAACCAAAGTTTGTTTACTACTGTTCTTCTCTGTTTGAGATCCTTTTGCTCTAAACTAAGCTGGTAATCCTCAAAATAGCATTAGCATTACCAACACAGGCCACATACTCAATGGCTTTGTTCACATTACCAAGCTGAGATGGCACAAATCCAATGGTTTTGCCATCAAATCACATTTGTTCAAATCAGATCTTTCACTTTCATATGAGGTCCTACATCAGACATCAGATCTGAGCAGGAAGTCAGAATTGAGCAAAGAGGCTTGCGATATAAACAGAGCCAATGTGATAGCCTAAAGTGGAACAACGTAAAAACTTTGGATGACTTTCCTCACAGATAAGCTTGAGTGGAAGTCATTTACAAAAAAAACCAAACCTTCTACTTGAGTACAGGAGTTCCTAATCAACCTCTGAGATTACGTAGCTACTGGATTATTATCACGTCCTCTTCTGGTGTGCTGAAGTAACGTATTCTGTAAAGACCTGATGTGTGAATTAAATAAGGGGAGCGTACACTGTGCCCTTGAGCGCACAGGGAAATGGACACTGAGCACCTTGGATCGAACCTCATCAGAAAGCTGAAGACAGTGATGTGCAAAGCGACTTGTCTTGCTTTACAGAACACACTTTGCACGGGAATGATTTTTTCATATTTTTCCTGCTACCAATGCAAAAGTGCATTCAAGATCAGGCAGTAGCACCACTTGTTTATGAGGTCACATCGCTTCTTCCTAGCTCTCACTTCCTTCTCCTTCCGCAGTATTTGCCTTGGCACCCGGCACCCCCTGCAGTCAACACACAGCTGAAGTTAACACATGGAAACAATCGGTAGCATTTTCACACACACACACACACACACACACACACACACACACACACACACACACAAACACACACATATATATATACATACATATATATATATATATATATATATATATATATATATATATATATATATATATATATATATATATATATATATACACACATATATATATACAGGATGTATAGATGTATATATGTTCTAATAGCTGTCCGAGTGCTTAATGACATTAATACTTATCCAAATTATTATTATTATTATTATTATTATTATTATTTATAAACATGAACTGTACCTCTGTACCCCCCTAGAGTGCCCCGGAGAGCTGCATATTTGGCTGCTTTGGCTGTAGAAAGCATAGACAATGCAATAAGACAGGAACATGTGCAATGTGTAATATGCCAGTAGTGGTTTGGTTAAAGTTTAAAGATATTAAATATATAATACATGATATTATTATTATAATAATAATCAGCTAGACCAGCAAAACTGATTAAAGCCTTCATTTTTGAGAAAATACTTGGATCGTGAGAAGCACAAAATACAACCAGCCTCTAAGACTGAACTTCTGAGGTACTAACTTCTTTGAAAACTATTAGCAAGTCTCTTTAAATAACGGGGTGCTGCAATAAAGAAATTATGAATATTTAGCACTTGTCCATTATTGTATTTATACTAATTAAAAAATAATTATCTGTACTGGGAAATTAAGAAAAGTCCTACATTGTTGAGGTGTAAGTGGTGCACTTCCAGCTCCTCCTGGTCCAGCTCCACCATAACCTAATATAAAAGAAGAGCAGGACACTATATATATTTCAGTGCTTTTTAAATTCGTGACTTGTGGTCACATAACCATAATCAAAAACACAAGCAGTGAGTAATCTTCATTACCTGGGAATGGCTGCTGATAGCCACCAGGACCAGCACCACCATAGCCAGGTAGTCCACCACCTACATGAATATTAAATGTTGTTTTCAGGGTGTGAAATACAGGGGTTAATTAAACTCTTAGACCACCACCAGCAAATGTCTAGAAATCTAAATTCCCTAAAAAAATAAACGTATTATGGCGTTAAACTGTCTAGACAAAAATACAAAATCAGTGAAAGATCAGTGTTTAACTGCTTCTCTCATGAAAACAGTGAGCTTTTGTATTAACTAACTAGTGGTGCAATACTGGGCTGCCTCAGGGTGGAGCTATTGCAGAGTGGTTCTTCGTAGACTAGTAACTGCAACTATGGCCTGGAGACGTCTGAAGAACTTTACAATGTGCAGTAGCATATTTGTACATCTAAGAAAAAGTCTACCAAGAGTTGAAAAGAGTGAACTGTCAGCCATTTCTCAAACTGAAGAGTGAAGATGCCTAAGATCTTAGTTAATGAGTAGAAGACTGCATTACCAGACTAGAAAAGAGCATTGTTAAACCAGTCAAAGTTGCATTGACAGCCCACCAATGCCCACCAATACTCCCCACCCCCACCCCCAATAATAACAGAAGGCATTTAGCACATTGGTTAGAACTTTACAGCTTATATAGACACTTCATATATGCAATAATTAGAACTTTATAATAACAGAATGCACACAGACTATATTGGCCTATATACAGAAAATGGGAAGGATGTCTTACCTGGCTGGTAACCTTGACCTCCCAAGGCACCTGTGCCATAACCTACAACATATGTAAGAAGCAACAGTGTAATAGAGGACAAATCTATAATATCATACCTTATATTCTTATATATCATTCTGTTTAGCATATAGATGAATTAGGGATGTTGTGATTTAAGGATAAGTGTGTATATTCCTTAAATAGGCATTAAGTACACATTAAGAAAACAAGCAGCACCTGATTTTCCAGGCTTTCCAGCTCCAATACCCGCACCACTCGGATACCTGAGACCTAAAAACACAAAGAGCGTTGTGATAGTCATACTTCACGACAGTGCTACTTCACTTCTTCTCAAAGCTGCAAAACATACCTCCAGTTGGGCTTCCAGGACCCCCTCCTATTCCTCCTAGCCCTCCTCCTACACCTCCAGGACCTCCGCCTGCAACCCCACCTGCACCTCCAGCACCCACTCCAATGCCCCCTGCTCCACCCAAACCACCATATCCTGTAAAAAGGGACAACATACTGAGAGCTAATCATAAGGATCTGCAATATATGGTTATGAATGCTCTGAGCTGATTCTGAAGGATGTGTTTGTGAGGGTCCGGGCACATGTTACACATCATATGAGGTGTTTGTCCATATTCTTGGATTTCTGTTCGTACTACAATATAAAGAAGCTGGTGTGTGTTCATTCTGTTGCCTTAAATTTCCTTTTTTGCATTGAAAGTTTATTCCAGGTGCAAAAAAAACCCAAACAACTAAAAAATAAATAAAAAAATAATAAAAAAACCCCAAAAACAGTCAGTTACAAATAACAGTCGTTAACTCGCATGTAATTCCTGAACACCTTAAAAAATACATCTATTATCAGAGCATAACAGTGACAGGTTTAGGTTGGTATGTCCTTGCATCTATAACTGATTGATTTGTGTTGACACTGAGATCCAGTTTGAAAAGTCATTTGAGGCGTGAAACCCATGGTCAGTGTTCATGTAACATGAAATGGTTCCACTAGTCATGTAATGGTTTGTTAGATGTGTGTCATCACTGCCTATGTTCTTATTCCGTCTGACTTATCTAATGTGCCTGATGTATTCCTTCAAATGACCATTGATGGACATTTACACTGAAACATTTAAGGAACACCAGAGTGGCTTTAGTTGTGAAGGGATGCTTTAATTTGTAAATATTGAAATTCATACAACAGAATTTGTTTCAGAATAAATAGATTTTCGACCACACACAAAGAAGAACCATCATCACAATTGGGTGGACATTCAAACAGGCAGCACCTGATTTCCCAGGTTTTCCAGCTCCTACTCTGAGTCCTGTCCCCCCGGGGTAACCCAAACCTGAGAACAGAAACATTGCAGACTGTTAGGCAATATTAGAGCTCTGCTTTAAATTTGATCAAACGGTTCTGGAGGGGTTCTGGAGGGGTATAGTTTCCCTAGTTTCAGCACACCTGACCTGAAACACTCAGCAAATAAACAAGCTCCTGAGTTACAGCACATGTAAACACAACAATGTATATCGGTTCTGGGAAGCACTAACAGGCAGGACATTAATAATATTAACATTTTAAAACAAACAAACTGTTTTAAAGATTTCTAAATCAGCACTCACTTTTGGTATGGCCATAATGGTGTCCACTATGGTTTTTAAACCAACCATTAATTTGGGAGAACCAATCAGAACAAATCATATTTATTCAAAATAATAGTCCAAAATTCTGAGACTACTTTAAAAAACTAAGAATTATTTTCTTTAAACCGTGAAATAAATAACAGAACGATTTAGTGAATTGTGGCAAACTTGCTTGCCCTAAACACCCCCCAACGCAACCCAGGTCAATAGACACAAGAACAGCCCATTCTGATTTACTCCCAAAAACCAACATATTTACATGTATCCATTTATTCAGCCTACATGAGTTTAGCCCACCCGTTCACAGTGAGGTTACAAATAGGTTTTCAGTTCTGGCTGCTTTTTAAATGAGGCACAATGCTGGTCAGCGAGGATGTAACGATTCTGAAACTGAGACCGAAACCATCAAACCCCCCCAACGTTCGCCCATTATAAGCCACTGCCACCACTCCACTAGCAACTTATCTAGGATTAAGTTCGCTTACAGTGATGTTTTAGTGATTTTCCATTTAGTGTTCCAAATAGTTGGTGATTTAATAAAACCCACATTTTTCTCCCATTAGTTTCTTTAGTTTCTTTAAATATTTCTGGACCAAACAATGAATTTTTTGAATAATTAATTAGAACTGATTTACACCCTGTTAGCAAAAGGATAGTGGATAACTGATGATCCACTAACAACTAAGTTAAGCCTTTTCTGGTCGCCCGCTGGTGGTTAAACAGAGTATTACACACACAAAAAAATTATTAATTGCTCATTTTCGACTCACAGTCTGATTTATTAATTCTTCCTTCATTTCTTACTTTGGTTATCCTTTGTTAGTTAGTTTAGTAAATAATTTTCACTGCCAGCAACAACATTTTCATATCAGGGCTAGTCCTAATTATTAATCTCTCAGTTTGTAATGTGTTTATTCTCTAAAATGAAAGACTACACACATTTAAACTCAGTTTGAGGAGATTAGTTCAATCTTATATGCAGGGCAACAAACTGGGTGGTCTGAGGGTGGACCAGCAGTGGCAAACAGTCAGCGGGGTGCCAGTCTTATCAAGCCATTGAAGCGATATATGCTTGCTATCTGAATATATATATTTTATTATCTTAATATATGTCTTAAAAGCACAGTAACAAAACCAGCATGTTAAATTCTAGGGGATTAAGAGAGGTTACAGTGTGCAAGATGAAGGTAGGATGTGGGCCCTGTAAGCAAATCTGTGACACTGACTATGTTAAGGAACATGTTCAGACAAACTGGCTTCTTATCAGTGGCTTTTGTCCAATCTTGCGGACTCGGTGCCAACTCAAGTGCATGCTCTCACTAAAGTTAAAGGAGGACTAAGGAGGACCAAAAATTCTAAAATTGATAAGAATGATAAAATATTGTACTTTTTTTTAATAAAAATTGTACTTTTCACTTAAACTGGTATGCCAATGGTTTACTTTGTAATGAAACATGTTGTATTACATCTGAAGTATGTTCATTAGTAGTCTCAGACTTTTGCCCCCCACTGTACATGATATACATTTTTGTTGTCGCGTTATCTACCACTAATCACCACTTTTAAAATACAATACATTATGCATATTCATTGTATTATAACTTCTTGGCCTCATGCTCATAGCTTTCACTGAGCATGTAACAGTAACATCCTTTAATTACTAATGTAATATACCTCCACCAAGTCCACCCAGTCCTCCACCAACTCCACCGGGTCCTCCACCAATGCCTGCTTGACCTCCTCCAATTCCTCCTACAACACCACCGACACCTCCAGGCCCTCCACCTACTCCTCCACCAGCTCCAACTCCCCCATAGTCTGTTTTCACAGGAACATAAGTGATTGTATCAAAACTGCTTTTGAATCTTTGTCAGCTTTACTATGAGCATGCAGAGTAAATATGATAATAACATACTTTTAGATGGCTTCCCAGTTCCAGGAACATATCCAAGACCTGTAAACAAAAAGAGC
Organism: Megaleporinus macrocephalus; assembly: GCA_021613375.1. NCBI lineage: Eukaryota > Metazoa > Chordata > Actinopteri > Characiformes > Anostomidae > Megaleporinus > Megaleporinus macrocephalus. Next base: position 29,635,661 of record CM038717.1, on the reverse strand, counting down.
TTTAATATTGGCTATATAAGTGGCTTGTAATGGCTTGTAATCATTGCATGGTATTAGTAGTGGGTCGCGGTGGGTCTGGTCTAGCAATGCATTGACCAGATCTTTCCTGCCACTATAGCAACATTATTGTGCAGCTCAACATGCTTAAAAGAGAATGCTATTCAGCTAATGCCTATTCTATCAGCTAATAGACATTAAGTAATATGGGGGACATCCAATTATGCTCTCCTGGATAGTTGTGGAATCACTAAATCTTTACAGCCCTGTTTCATAACGTTTTCATGCTATCTTAATGTTTTTTTTTTAATAAATGGTACAACATTGTTTGAACTCACCACCAGTCCCGGTTCCACCAACCCCACCTAGTCCACCAGGGCCAGTCCCATAGCCACCAGTTCCTGTTCCATAACCACCCGTTCCTGCTCCGTAGCCTCCTGGTCCACCAGGATAAGTACCCGGGCCTCCGGTTCCACCAAGTCCCCCAGCACCAGCCCCTCCAAGTCTGCCTAGTGCTCCATAAACTAGGTAAGTAATAGTACAAATTATATTAAAAGTAAATCAGAACTTTTAGATCTTTTTAGTAAATGAGTTTTAGAGTAAGTGGTTTGAATATCCACTATTAGAATTAGTTAAAGATACCTTTTCCTTGTTTGCTGCCCACAGCAGCTCCACTTGGAAACCTCAGACCTGGGGAATATCAGAGAACAAAGTCTGAGGGGAATTTCAATAGAGGACTTAAAAGAAACTGAACTGCATTCATCTGTACTTCATAACATTAATTAAGAGCATTCATCTGAAGTTCTAAAAATGAAGGACTTTTTAAATTTGCCTGTAATTAAGAATTCAGTGATATGTTCACTTTTGAACAGAAAAGAATCAAGAAAACGTACCATTCGCAGACAAGAGCCCACCAGCGCCCAAACTTCCAATTCCTCCGTAACCTACAATCAGAGGCAAAGGCAATGTCTCGACAAGGAGAATCTAGTTGTTCAGACAAAATTTTTACTCAGTATGGTTAAGCTTTATATTCACTGACATTTATATCTGTATCGATTAAAGCATGGCATGACAGTTTTACAACATAGTTACCACAAAGCCAGATTTTTTGACCTAGTCCCAAGCCTAGGACTAAAAAGGGCTGTCAATGTAATTTAGTCTGTGACTAGGTTTAGTCCATGTATGAGCTTAAATGGCCTATTATTAGTGTTAATCTCATCTTTGTAACCAATTAACGGTTTGCGTACTTTTAGCAGGTTTCTGAGCTCCAGTTCCTGCTCCTGCACCTCCTGGGAGGAGACTGCTGCTTCCAGGCAAAAAGCCACTTCCTGTTGGAACTCCACCTGGGCCTCCAGTTCCACCAAAGCCGCCAACACCAAGGAGTCCTCCTCCACTTGGACTACCATAACCTGAGGTTGGACCAAAAACATGGTTTTATGACATTCCTATGGTCTGCTGAAGAATATGTGTGTAAGAATTGTGTATAGTATGATTAGTATATATGTAAGAGGTGCACAAAAAGAGAATTTGGAGATTAAATGATGGATAACCTTTGGGTGGTTTAACTGTTCCAGACCCAACTCCACCAGGTCCACCACCAACACCACCTGGTCCGCCTCCAACTCCACCGGGTCCACCACCAACGCCACCTGGTCCAACACCAACGCTACCTGGTCCGCCTCCAACTCCACCTGGTCCACCTCCAACTCCACCTGGTCCACCACCAACGCCACCTGGTCCACCACCAATGCCACCTGGTCCTCCGCTGACTCCACCTGGTCCACCACCAACGCCACCTGGTCCACCACCAATGCCACCTGGTCCACCACCAATGCCACCCGGTCCACCACCAACTCCACCTGGTCCTCCGCTGACTCCACCTGGTCCACCTCCAACTCCACCCAGTCCACCTCCAACTCCACCTGGTCCTCCACTGACTGTACCTGGTCCGCCTCCAACTCCACCTGGTCCAACTCCAACTCCACCTGGTCCACCACCGACTCCACCTGGCCCAGCTCCAACTCCACCTGGTCCTCCGCTGACTCCTCCAGCTCCAGTACCAGGTCCACCGGGCCCTCCACTAACGCCACCTGGTCCAACTCCGGTTTCACGTGGACTTCCACCAATAATGCTTGGAGTATCCCCACGTCCAGCTATCACACCACCTCCACCACCTACATATCCCACGACAACAATTCACTGATTACAGTTCTCCTGTCGCTAATAGAAACCAATCAAGCACAATCAGAAGTCAATGAATTAAATGGCATGTGGAGCATTCTGAAACTGTGGTACAGGGGTTTGGAATACCTGGAGGTTTTAGGGGTTTTGCTCCTGGTAAACTTTCATCAACTCCACCTGAGCAAGACCACATTCAGTTTACTCAGTCACACCTCACAGGAAGATTCGGATCATAATTGTTTTTAAGATAATTGTAGATAAGTGTAGTAGTCTGCACTGGCCACTGGGACCTTACGTACTTTAAGAATGTGTCATACTACAAAGTTTATTTACTAAACACTGCATTATTGTTTTTCACAGCTTCATAATGTCAATACAAAACAAGGCCTTACTACAGATGATAGACAGACAATAAGTAACTATACAGAAAGTTAGTGTTTCTCCATTTATATTTTATATCTTTCACAACAGCCATCACCAGTTAATCATCTAATGAAGAGGTTTGATATTTAAAACACATAATAAATCTTTGCGTAGACTCTTGTTTAATTATATTATAGAAATAAATATAGTATATATGTGCATACACAGTGGGCTCCAGAAGTCTGAGACTTGTTTCAATCTTACATTCTTTTCTAATTTAATACAACGCTTTCATTACAAATTTTATTATTGACATTACAATTTGAGTGTAAAGCAGACAGTGTGTGCTCAAGTTGGCAGGAACTCCATAAGCTTGTGCAAAAGCCACCCATCAGTATCACTGATCAGACTAAATCCACTGTCTGCACATGTTTTAAATAGAAGAGATAAAACAAAAAAGAAACAAGGTTTTAATGCAAATACAATTTCACAAATTTACTTGTATTTTAATAGTAATCTGTATAGTAAAATTTCAGGAATATACATATAGATATTAATTTTCATTTCACACAATATGAAGCTGTATGAAATGCTGTGATACTTTCACAAGGTGTGGATGCCATTTTCTGTGTTGCTGTTAACTTAAGGGCAGTTAACATAACTGGGTAGTTTATTAACCATTACTATATTATAATATTTCCATTATATAGTTTTAGATGCTTTTTCTCACTTTTTAAAAAAAATGCTTATTTATTAACTTTTATTAAGATAATAGAAATATATGCTACAATTAGAAGTTTCACATCTGCTGTGATACTATATGTGATACCATAATTCTTTGGCAACGGAGCTTAAAATATCACCACGGCCATCAATATCATTGCCAGTGACACCACCAAAATCACAACTTTGGTTGTGAGCAATATTTGCTTACATAATTTAAATGAAACGTTTCACTCAGAAACAAATATTTAATGTGAAAAGTAAAAACACCAATGTTTAGTAGAAAAGAATATGATACAGAAAAAGATGGTAACATATTGAGAGGACTTGAGTGGACATAACTGCATGTATATGATTCTACCCACCTCCAGAGGGAGCCCAACTCTGTTTTTGTTTTTTTTTTGTTTTTTTGTAATGAACTGTAAATACATAATACTCATACTCACCAACACTGGGTCCACCTATTAAAACAAAAGTGGAAATGAATCAGAATCGTTGTTGTGTATGTCTGTGTAAGCCTGACATATCAAAATCACCTTGTGTGTCACTCAGTGTGTTTTCTTTACTGTTACTCCTTTGCAGTCATACAACATAACCTAACTATACTACAAATCCAAAGTCTGGAACTGCCTGATTGTGTATTTTCTGGTTTGCTTAAAGACTAAAAGGCTTAAAGCTCAATAATTCTAAACTCACATCCAAGATAAATATAAATAAGCCTATGTAGGATTGAATATTCCGTTTAAGTATATTTGAAGCAACATTTCCTGAGTAGTGTAATGTATACAGTATAACTGTTAAAACAAGCTGTTTCAGAGTTTTGATGTATTAAAAAAAAATTTTAATGCGGAAAAACCTTTGAGCAGGTGTATCCAATTTTTTGACTGGTGGTGTACAGGAGGATGAGTACTCACCGCTGGGTTGAATGATTCCAGCACCAACTGCAGAAAGAGAGAAGGCATCATACTGAACATCGAAAATTACTTTGATCACTTTTAGAACTTGAGAACTTCTGACATGTCTATCTTTATTTTTGTTAAGATACAAATCAGTCTTACTTTCAGGTATTGGCGATCCTGTCCCACCTGCAAAAGGAGTAAAGGCCACACATAAGTCTGAAAGTAATACCCAGATTTGTGTTTAGTTAATGAATTTTTTGTTTGTTTTTTGGTGTATTTTCTTTCTGATTCTGCATTTCATAGCTCCTCCTTCTCTCCGCCCCTTTGTTACGTCCCTCACCTGCTTCTAGTCTGTGTCGCCACCCATCCTAGGTGTTCCTTGTTGTCTTGTGTGCTCATATACCCTTTGTTTTGTCTCTGTCTAGGACGAGCATTGATGTTCCTGGCTGTAGGTGATGCTGTTGGCTGTTTGTCTCGCGCTGGCTCTGGTTATTTTCCTACTTAGTTGTTTTGTATCTTTATTCTTATTTTCATTATGAACTTCAATAAAGGATGTTTGTGAACGTACCTGCCTCTCTCACGTACCTCTCCGTTACAGCTAGCAGTGATTAGTGTAGACCAGAGAGGGGTTTAATTTCTAAGTGAGTAATTAAGCCATAAAAATACAAGCATTTTTGAAGCAGTACCTGGCTTTGCGCCAGCCAAGATAGGTATTCCTGTCCCAGCAACCCCATCAAATCCATCTCCTTCAGTGGGTCCACCAGTAACAGCTACATTAAAAAGATAAGGCAAACATTCAGGAAATCAGACCATTAAAAATGTTCGAATTATATACTGTAGAACTGATCATTTATAAAAATGTTATTTTGCAAAGTGACTTGCTTCTACCTTCACCTGGGCCACTGCCAATGGAGCTTCCAGATCCTTCTACACCAGGTTCTCCTGAATGATAGAGACTAATCATTTCAAGTCATGTGTTTAATGGTTATTAGAGGATGAAGACCGGAAAAGAAAAGTCTTACCCAACTTCGGAACTTTGGTACTGCCTGTGTAAAAAACAGTTGGATTTTAGTTCAGCAAATTTTTCAAAAGTCACATCTTTTCAGTTCTACTAAAAACTAAAATGGTGCAATGTCAGGTTTTTCACTAACCTGGTCCTTCTCTAGTGCCATTAACTGTCCCAGCTGTTGCGCCTGGAACAAATACAATTACAATATTGCTGCATATTAGAATGAAATATTATTAGTCTTGCATTTTAGTTTAGGTTATTTTTAGTCTTTTAGTCACACTGGATTTCACTGAAGTTGTATCTTGCTTTAACTCTACCACTTAGCCCTATAGCATGGCTTTGGTGTAAAAGCTTTTTACATTAACTTACATTAAAAGTTAAGATTGTTATTGCCCTCTCCTGTAAAGTTACTATTTTGAAGATACTTGTTTTTCCTTGGAAAGCAACAATATATATTTCACCATACACAATGCCCAATTTTAAACTGGTTAACTGGAACAAAAGGTTTTTCACATAATAATAATAATAATAATAATAATAATAATAATAATAATAATAATATATAAATTATTATATGCTCTCAGAAAAGCATATAAATTATTGCACATCTATCTATCTATCTATCTATCTATCTATCTATCTATCTAATCTATCACTTACTTTATAAAGAACTATATATATATATATATATATATATATATATATATATATATATATATATATATATATATATATAGTTCTTTATGAAGTAGGTGATAATAGATCTACAAACTCTACAAACTCTGAATTATTTTAGAAATTGTTTACCCAAAAACTGTGGTAAAATTGTTTTAAATTATTGTTTCTATGGACCTCAGGGCAGTTTATCCACTATCCTAATGACAGTCCACCAGGAATCCTAATAACTAACAGCAAACAAACACTGACAAACTAATGAAAATACCACTGGTTAATCTCCAGTTAACCCATTACCTCCATCAACCCCTGTTTTGTTTCCCTGATCTGTGGACGTGGCTGGTGTGCTGCCTGGAACGACTGCTCCTCCTTGTGTTCCTCCGGTCACACCTGGCACTCCTGGAGTTAAATTAAAAACATACTTGGCAGCTTCTATGTGATGTGAAAGTCACAGAGATGTAATGTGTATTAAACTATTTTATAGGCAGGAGAGAACACACTATAACTCACTATATTTATCTGCCTTGCTTCCTGTGACTGCCACGCCTCCTGGTCCACCTGCAACACCTAAAAATGATTAGTCAATTAATTTCAATTCATTGTCCAGTTAAATATTACATAATCATACATTTTTAAAAAATGGTACTATGGTTTATCGCACCTGTACCAGTTGTGATTCCAGTCCTTTCTACTGGGGTTCCAACTCCAAAAACACCAGGCACTGCTCCTGCTCCACCTAATACACTTCCGAAGCCACTTCCTGGTTGACCTAGTCGAAGCAGACAGTTGGTAGTTAATAGCTTTAGTGCTTGTCCTCTACTTTTGGAACACAGTTTTAATCAATCCTAAAGAACCTGTATTGAGTGTTCTTACCATACTTTGGTGGTTTTGCCCCAACTCCATATCCTGCAGAGAGTTTTGAAGTAAACGAAAACATTTGGAACTCAAATTCAAAAACCTTAAAACTCCATTTAACAATATTACATGCAGAAAGATCACTTTTACATAGTTCTCAGAAGCCCACCTCCATAGCCCCCAAAACCTGCACCTGGCACAGCGCCAGGGACTCCACCAAGGCCAGCCGATCCAGCACCAAGAGCACCTCCAAAGCCCCCAGGTAAAGCTCCTGAATAGGGCAAATTAAGGTACAGAATGAATAACCACTAGTTTATGACCACTCTAGATATACATGACTTACATATTATGAAAAACTATTTTTTTTCAGTGCTTGTGCTCGTACGTTTGGATATCTGGGGTGCTTACCTAAATCAGAAAACATGAATTTCAAGTCATTCAGAGTCATTCAGTCATTCAGAGTCAATTTCAAGTCATTCATTCTCTTTTTATGTTAATTGTTGTGGACTATTGCAACAACCAGTGCAACAAATTGCTGTGGTGCTGGCTGCTCCTGACTGGATAAAGCCCATTTTTGCTACTGTGGACAAAAACCTGTTGGTGTGAGCTAAACACTTTGTCTTTTTTTAATTTCTGGCACAAAACTGAAATCAGCTTCTTGTTAAAAAATTCATATTTCACCTTAAATCGTGTATCAGTTAGACTTGTGCCTCAGGCTACTTGCCTGGTTTCTTATTCAATTTTTTCCCATTCCTCCTTATAGACTGCAGCAGTTATGCTAATGCCTTAATCTACTTGTCCAGCTTCTTATTCTAATTTTCCCATTACACCTTAAATCATGCAGCACATATGCTGATACCTTAGATTACTTGTCCGCCTTCTTATTAAAATTTGTTACCTGTTCCACTTTAAACATCACTGCGGCAATGCTGGCGGCTCCAGCTACCTGTCAAGCCTTGTGTTCCAATTTCCCCATTCCACCTGCAGCACCTTATATGCTGGCACCTCAGGCCAAATCATAATAACTGCTGTACAATTAAAGGCGGAACGAGAAAATTCAAACAAGACACTGGCGGCCAGAAAGTTGACTTTAGTCTCGTGTGTCTGACTGCTGCAAAGAGGGATCAGTACCAACTGTCCGTGGAAAACTGTTGACATGGGATATGTATGTTTTTTTTTTTTAAACAATTGTTCTCTGTGTTTGGCTGTTCTTTAATGTTCTAGAAAGTTCTTGGTGTTACTCAGCGCAGGATCCACATTAACTTTAACACTGTTAGTCTGTCTGTATGTCTATAACTTCATGATGAAGGTAGCTGAAGCTATTCTTGTCTCAGCTCACACGTCATCACTCAAACTAACTATTCTGAACAGGGCAGTTTAGACAGGGTGAGAAAGGTGCTGTGGTGCTTCCCCCCCCACAACCTCCCCGTCCATGCAACTATGTTAATGAGTTTTAACCTTTAAATGATGTTAAACATAAAAACCTAGTGACTTAAGATGCTCACCTCCAGGTCCAGTGCTTGCCACTCCTCCAGTTCCAGCACCAGGCACTCCTCCAGCTCCTAATTGTCCACCTCTTCCAAGCAAACCTGAGGAGGAGTAAACTACAAATAATAAATAAATGTATAAAAATTAATATGAACATTAGATAACGCTGTCAGTGGTGGAATGGGACCTGGGGACAGATCTGACTTGGCCTGTGGCTTCTATTTAAGAGTGTGTTAGTGACCCGCCAGACAGCACACTGCAGTGTTTCCTTTCACCTGATGGTGGCAGCAGTGTAATGTAACACACTGTGGTAACAAAGTTAGACACAGTTTTCTACTTTGACTAGACCTGCAACTATATTTACTGTGATTTGGATGAGATGAAAATTTAAATAAAAAAGGCAATAAAAATGAGCGACACTCTAAATGAGAGAAGGCTTTTATTGATTTTAACAAGAAATCATTAAATAAACAGATATCATGATTAGTATAGAAGGTCTCTCCCTTTAATGTCCTCAAGTAGTGACGTTTTCTGACGTATCTTTTATAGAAATAAGAGTCAGTATTCCTCCAAACAATGGCAAGTTAGTTTGTGTTTAATGTGATGCAAAATATTTGTACTTAGTTTAAATAGTTTAACTAATGAAAAAGTAAATACTTTGAAAGGAGTACTCTGAAAACATAAGTATATTTTTGTTTTTATTCTCAGTATGCAAATCCAGCAAGACACTTGGTTTAATAATTGCTTTAGTTTTACTTTCTTCTTTAAACATAATATTAGGTGATCATTCATTTCTGTACTAATTGTATGAATACAAAAGAAACCGTGAAGTGCTAGTTTAAGAAGCATTGAGCAACTATATTTACAAATGCTCTACTTGAATCCAGATTATTCGAAGCATCACTTTAGTCCAACTTGCCAATTAAACTTATGTTTGAGGCAGAACTCAAGCCTATAGTGTATGTCACAAGATATGTTGTATAGTTTTATGTAGTCATACTTCACATTTTGTTGTTTTTCAAACTTGAATAAGGTATTTTCTGCTAAATTTGGTGCACAGTTTATTTTTATTTACTAGTTTAACATGTTAAAATATATACATTTTAAAATACCATAAAGCTGCCATAATATTCATACAGTTTATATTACTTAATTATAAAAATATTACTTAAATGTCATTTGGAGCACTAAACTCTTACCTAGAACTATATGTCGGGAGATGCATTGTACGTACCATATTTAGCAGCTTTTGAGGCTGGTCCATATCCTAAAAGAAACAAAAGAAGTTACAGTCATAATGAACAGTTTGATGAATGTAATTAAATATATGTATGAATGAGTAAACAAGTTCACATGTCCCACTAAATATACTATCTAATCATTTACCTCCTGGAAACCCTCCCCTGACTCCTGTTCCATATCCTGCCCCAGGACCAAACCCAGTGCCCTGACCATATCCACCAACAGGTCCTGCTCCAGTTCCTAGTCCTCCAGCAGGTCCTGCGCCAGTTCCTAGTCCTCCAGCAGGTCCTGCACCTGTCCCTAGTCCTCCAGCAGGTCCTGCGCCAGTTCCTAGCCCTCCAGCAGGTCCTGCTCCGATCCCTAGTCCTCCAGCAGGTCCTGCACCAGTTCCTAGTCCTCCTGCAGGACCCACCCCTGCTCCACGACCTGCAAATGACATAACAAGATAGACATAAAATGTCAAACCTGCTAGACAATTCACAACATAGACTAATACTGTAAAACCAAAACCAACTTTTCCTACCATATTTAAGTGCCTTCGATCCACTGGGATATGCTACTTTCAAAACGTGGAAGACACAACAAGCACAACCATAAAAAAGAGGCTGACACAGAAAATTACATAAACATTTTTGAAATTGTAGCATGTAACATTTGGTACCTCCGAAGCCAGGACCATAGCCGCCAGCTGGTACTCCTCCAGGAACAGCACCAGGAACAGGTACTCCTCCTGGTCCATAGCCACTAAATGGTACTCCTCCAGGAACAGCTCCAGGAACAGGTACTCCTCCTGGTCCATAGCCACCAGCTGGTACTCCTCCAGGAACAGCTCCAGGAACAGGTACTCCTCCTGGTCCATAACCACCACCTGGTACTCCTCCAGGAACAGCACCAGCTACAGGTACTCCTCCTGGTCCATAACCACCAGCTGGTGCTCCTCCAGCTCCAGTTCCACCTGCTGGGAACACTCCAGCCCCAGCTCCACCAGCTGGTACTCCTGGTCGTAATCCACCACCAAGGACCCCTCCTAAGCCTCCAGGCAACCCTGTTCCACCTGCTCCACCTAAAAGGCCTGTTTATAACAAAACATCTGCTGAACATAACATTGTCAAAAAGAGAACTACGCAAAGCCTTTACAGGGAAGCTTGATGAGATTCCACAAAATTTCAAATACGCTTACCGTATTTACGGGCTTTGGCTCCAGCATATCCTGCAACATAAAAAGACCACATCAGTGTGGTAGCATAGCATCTTCAGCTACATATCCTTCAGTGCACTGCACCAATGCACTGAGTTGCTGGTTTATTATGAGCACCTATCAGGTATTAGTTCCTTGGTCTTTAGAGCAGTGTGAATTCACCTGAGCATCTACACACAATACCCCATAATGATGAAGTGAAAAATGTTTGTTTGTATTTTTTGTAAATTTGTTAAAAATAAAATACAAAAAAATCCAGTTGATTGGTCATGATTTGGAAAGGCACACACCTGTCAGTATAAGATCCCATAGTTGACAATACATGCCAGAGCACAAACTGAGCTATGAAGTCCAAGGAATTGTCTGTTGACCTCTGAGACAGGATTGTATCGAGGAACAGATCTGTGGAAGGGTATAGAAACATTTCTCCAGCATTTAAGGTCCCAATGAGGACAGAAACCAAAGGTCACCCTGATGGAGCTTCAGCATTGCTCTGTGGAAGGAGGAGAAACTTCCAGAAGGACAACTATTTCTGCAGCACTCCACCTATCAGAACAGCCTGCTTGGACTTTGCCAAAAGACACCAGAAGGAGGGAAAGATGAATGCAGCAATGTACAATGCACAAAGACATCCTTGAAGAAGACTTGCTTCAGAGCGCTCTGGACCTCAGACTGGGGTGAAGGTTCATCTTCCAACAGTACAATGACCTCAAGCACAAAGACAAGACAGCACAAGAGTGACTTTGGGTCTGAATGATCTTAATTGGCCCAGCCAGAGCCCAGACTTGAACCTGATTGAACATCTCTAGAGAGACCTCAAAATGACTGTACATCAATGCTCCCCATCCAACATGATGGAGCTTGAGAGGTTCAGCAAAGACGAATGGGACAAACTGCCCCAAAATAGGTGTGCCAAGCTCGTAGCATCATACTCAAATAGACTTCAAAAAGTGATTCAACAAAGTATTGAGCAAAGGCTGTTAACACTTACATACATGTGATTTTTTTTTTTATAAATTAGTGTCATATAAATTGTGTCATTATGGGGTATTGTGTGTAGAATTTTGCGGGGAAAATGATTTTTAATAAATTTTTAAGAAAGACTGTAACATAACAAATGTGTAAAAAGTGAAGTGCTGTAAATACTATCTGGATTCACTGTATGATCACTAAGGTCACTCATTTTGCCTATTCAATGAACACTACCTTTTCTTCTATTCTTCTCAAAGCATATCATTTTCACTGTATTGGGCGTAGTCAGATGATCATCTAAGCCCAAACGCATTTATATGGTTGTTGAAATGAACAAATTGAAAGAAAAACAATTAAAAATGGTCTTATTTACCTCCAGGCCCAATGCCACTTCCAGGTAGACCTCCAGGTCCAAAGCCACCACCAGGCAAACTACCTGGTAGACCACCAGCTGCCCCTCCTGGAGCTACTCCACTTCCAGGTAGACCTCCGGGTCCAAAGCCACCACCAGGCAAACTGCCTGGTAGACCACCAGCTGCCCCTCCTGGAGCTACTCCACTTCCTGGTAGAGATCCTATTCCACCAAGTCCACCTCCTGTCCCGCCTGGTACAAGACCTGAACCAGGCAATCTGCCTGGAACTCCTAGACCAGCTCCCCCACCAGCACCTCTTAGTAGAGCTAAATATGCAAAAAAAGCTTTGGTCATTTATGGGTATGAAGGATTCTTACCCTTCTCATCCTTCGACTGTGTAATCAAAGAGTTTTTGTTCACCACTTTCCATTTTTATTGTGGGCTATACTCATACCAGAAATATCAATGATACATTATGATTAATAAGCATTACTAAGGTTAGACAATGAGACTTCTGACTGAAAGGTCGCTGGTTATATATGCTGAACCGACATGACTGAAGTGCCTTAACTCCCAATTGCTCCCTGGTGCCGTGGACAGGGCTGCCCACCAAACCAGGCAAGTGCACTCACTGTCCTTAGCGTGTGTGTATGTGAATGTTTCACTGCACAGATGGGTTAAATGCAGAGGTCAAATTCCTTTGTGTGCAAGCAATGATGGTCATGGTGTGATATTGTATTGTATTGTATTGTATTGTATTGTATTGTATTGTATTGTATTGTATTAATACTGTACTTATACAGTACTGATACACATATGTGATATGCTCTCACACTCTATCTATCTATCTATCTATCTATCTATCTATCTATCTATCTATCTACAGTATTAAATTACTAAAAAATGGAAATGTCTTTCCAATATATGTCCACTGTTATAGATCTTTTCTACAATCAGTGCATCATCACATCTTTGTCACATGTAAACAGCAAAATGTTCTTTTGGCCTCAGCCTGGCCAATACAAGAAAATTCAACCAAATAAATGAAATCAAAATATCTGTACCGAATCCAGTTGCATGGAATCATATTCTTTTGCATCACATAGTATCAAGTTAAGACTATTGCCAGGAATCATCAATGTGTTCCTAAATGCCCTGCATTCCTAAATGCATCTGTTATTCAAACAGCCTTACCTCAGTTTTTTTTCAAATACAAAAATTTTCAGCTTTAGCTCAAAAAGTCCACCCATGTACTGTAGGACAGATTTGCTATTATTTGTGATTAACAGAGATCAGAGATTTTGATGCACTGCCAGTAAAATGATACATATGAAGAAACAATTCAAGTGACACAATATCCCTCACCCCTATTGTGATCAACTCAATATGATGCTTTGCAAGTATATAATGCTATGCAATTCAAAAGTGTACAGGTAGTTTTAATTATTTATGCTTCTGCAATGGTGTGTGTACAAGTTCAAGAATGATCTATTACGTTTTTAAACTTGTGTCCAAAATGAATACAAACAAACATACAGTATGTCAGTATTTTGTAATGAAAGTCTTCACTAATTAAGACAACGTTTCTCTTACCGTATTTACGAGCCTTTGCTTCAGATCCATATCCTGTGGAAATGTAAACAATTAAAACCTAATTATTGCTTTTCTCAGATAACTTTGGATCTCAGGACAGAGTGCAGAAGACCAAAGAAAAACATTGGATTTCAAATGAAATATATCCAGTTTAAATTTCAGCTCAGTGGAGCCACTATGTAAACAGTTTAAATTAATGAATAAATAAAAGTTCATAGAAGTTTTAAATAATGTAAATATAAGGTTTTTCATGGAAATTCATGACATTTCAGTTGTATATAACAATGAATAATATAAATACAGAGCAGTTTTATTGATTCTAACACAGGATTAATTAATACCTCCAGTTCCAGTACCAGGTAGGCCTCCCATTCCAAGACCTCCACCTGGAAGACCACCAACACCTCCACCAGGCAGTCCTCCAACACCTCCACCAGGCAGTCCTCCAACACCTCCACCAGGTAGACCACCGATACCTCCACCAGGCAGTCCTCCAACACCTCCACCAGGCAGACCACCTATACCTCCACCAGGCAGTCCTCCAACACCTCCACCAGGTAGACCACCAATACCTCCACCAGGCAATCCTCCAACACCACCACCAGGCAGACCACCAACACCACCACCACGAGGCACGCCTCCTGGCAATGCTCCAGCACCTAAAGCACCACCAGCACCTGCAAGCTGAGCTATAGCAGGCAATAAAAGTACAAATGACACATAAACGATGTATTGCACAGCTTTCTTTCAAGTCTTTCTTTTAAAAATGCTTGTTATAATTGGTTTTCTGGTGTTTTTCTGATATAAATATGACCAAATCACCACTTATTACAAAAACAACAGAAGACCTACCATATTTTCGAGCTTTGGCTCCAGCATATCCTGCAGTGTGGAAAAATAGGAAAAATCAATCAATATTCAAAAACAAAGATCATCTTTATTTCTCAATACAAAAAATATAAAAAAGTTAGCTACCTCCAGGTCCAAATCCAAGTCCACCAGCTCCGAGTCCAGACCCAGGAATGCTACCAGCTCCGAGCCCACCAACTCCAAGTCCAGACCCAGGAACTCCACCAGCTCCAAGTCCGCCAACTCCAAGTCCAGACCCAGGAACTCCACCAGCTCCGAGACCGCCAACTCCAAGTCCAGACCCAGGAACTCCACCAGCTCCAAGCCCACCAACTCCAAGTCCAGACCCAGGAACTCCACCAGCTCCAAGCCCACCAACTCCAAGTCCAGACCCAGGAACTCCACCCGCTCCAAGACCAGAAAGACCTCCGGTTCCAACACCAGAGCCAGGGAGCCTGCCTGTTCCAATGCCTGAGGCTGAAACATACATTTAAATTCTTACATTACATTGATTACAATTAATTTAAAAAATATACTTGTAATTCTATTTGCTACATAAAAGTGAATTTGTTTACAATAATTTCCATTTTCCTTACCATACTTCCGTGCTTTGGCTCCTATTCCTGGTAGTGATTAAAAAAAACTAATGTTATTAAAGACAATGCAGGTCTGAGTATCCTTTACTTGTTTTTTCTTTGTTAAGTGTTTCTTGAAACTGATAATTAGTAACAATAGTGACAATCCTAACATATATCCTAAACCTACCTCCAGGATAGACACCTCCTGGTATACCTCCATAACCTGGTATGCCTCCAGTTCCAGGTAAAGCACCAACACCAGGGATGCCACCTGCTCCAGGCACAGCCCCAGGGACACCACCTGCTCCAGGAATAGCACCAAGGACACCACCTGCTCCAGGAATAGCACCAGGGACACCACCTGCTCCAGGAATAGCACCAGGGATGCCACCTGTTCCAGGAACAGCACCGGGGATGCCACCTGCTCCAGGTATAGCACCAGGGACACCACCCGCTCCAGGGACAGCACTGGGGATGCCACCTGCTCCAGGTACAGCACCAGGGACACCACCTGCTCCAGTCACAGCTGCTCCAAGACCAGGTACTAGCCCAGCTGCTGCTAAAAGATTTTGGCAATTCTATGAATATCTTTGATGCCTCTTTCCAGCCTTTTATCATTAAATTCTCAACTTACCATATTTAGCTGCTTTAGCCTGAGATTTAGCTGAGCCAGCTCCTAAATGGGATGTAAAGTGAAATGATAACAAAGGTGACATAACAGAATATAGTCATAGGATGACACATAAAGCTAACGGCGCTAAGAGGGTTGAGTTATGGCACACAATGTTCTCAAACAGTGTGTTTTTACTCCAACAGCCGGTATACACACATCTGCAAATGTGCTTTGGGGAAAGCGCTAGATTAGAAGACAGTTTTAAAATGTTGAGAGATTATGAGGATGAACTGAAATTGAAATAGTAACTAGCTCAGATTGAGTCATCCTGCATTGCAGATTTGCTCTTTGTATTATATATTGTATACACATAATATATATGCATCAATGCCGATAGTGGTTTCAGGTATCGGGTCATATTTATTTACTTATACTCATACAAAGTTCGATACCCACTGATACAATGTGACAAAGGCCTTGTGTATACTGCCAGAATTCAAGGTAGCAGTGAATGAGGCTCTGATCATACATAGAAGTGTTACTGGATTTGAACCTGTTTTTAAACACAAACACAATCACAACCGCATCCTCGATACAGATGGAGTTAAAAATACTTAACATTAGAGTAGAACTGTATAATGTATAAACTGTCTTTATAAAATAGGCTGGGTAGCAATACTGTATTGTCCTGTGTACATTTCTGTTTCTAAGCAACTTTGCTCAGTACTCAGCGCACAGCGTACTCTTTCTAATAAAATAGCTATAGACATGTTGAGTATATAAATTGCAGGCTTGTGCGTACACAGTGGACTGTTTAAACTTACAGTTCTAAAATCGCACAGGGTATATCCAGCTTTTAGAAAAAATAAATACAATTAAATTCCAACTTTTTACAGCTTTTTACAACTTTACAGCTATAAGTGTCTTTTTTATGTGGAACAAAATCCACTCCTCTCCTCTACAACACTACTCAAGGCAACTAATGTATCATAAATATTGCACTTCATTTAAAATCAGCTAGATTAGACTACTTAATTATAAGTAAGCAAATAGTTATGATATCAGACACTGATGATACCATTGATGCATCCCTAACGCTATGCATTATAGTACCTCCAGACTTTGGTGAAATGAGTGGGTATCCACGGAACACCCCTGGGAGCTGCTGACCCGCAAAGCCACCGCGCCCACCTGTTAAAAATGCAAAGAAAAGATCCATAAAAATCACTTTTGGTTTTGATATCTCATAGGCTTTTTGATAGATGATATATACTTCTTAATGTATTCACCATTTGCTCCAAGTGCCCCTTGACCAAGCTGAGCTGCAGAAGGGGAAACAATGATCAGATAAAAGAAGATCAGCAGACAAATAATTCATTCCACATTGAAACCTTTTAAAACTTACCAGTCTGAGATCCTGTAGCTACACCTGGCAGAATTCCTTGGCCACCAAAACCTACGTGAGAGAAGATGTTGTACAGTAAATGTCTGTTGTAAACATTCTCAATGAGAAAAACATCATTAAGCACTTCAGCAGTACACTTACCTTGTCCAGGGACAATGCCACCCTGGTACAAGCCAGGAACACCAATACCTAATTGAATAAAACAATAACACTTTCAACACATATGCTTTTTTTATTTTTTCATAAACTGTGGTGTGATGCTAAATGAAGCAGATGCATAACCACCTGGCACTGGTGCTTTCCCAGGCTTGCCAACTTTACGTCCAGCACCTTGCAGTCCAGTTTGTGGCACAACAGGTACTATAGAGCCAAAAAGATTAGAGAAAGACCATCATCACATACATATACAACAACCAGCATGCTGTGCCCACTGATTAAGGACTAGAAGATGTGTTTAAAAAACTGAAAAGCAATGTATGGGGGCTAACAAAGTCTGCAGAGAACCCGGTGGTCTGTAATTGTAGGACTAGAGTTTTGAAGTGTACTTAATGAAGAGGCTGATTGACGGACAAACAAACAATGCTACACAAGACAAATGGCATGTTTTTGATGTTACCTCCAGCCGGACCAACTCCTGCTCCACCAGGACCGACGCCTACTCCACCAGGCCCCACTCCCACTCCACCTGGGCCGACTCCCGCTCCACCAGGGCCGACTCCCGCTCCACCAGGTCCAACTCCCACTCCACCAGGTCCAACTCCTGCTCCACCAGGGCCAATTCCAGCACCGCCTGGGCCAACTCCTACTCCACCAGGGCCAACTCCGGCTCCACCAAGGCTAATTCCACCACCACCTGGGCCAATGCCAGCTCCACCAGGGCCAATTCCCACTCCACCAGGGCCAACTCCAGTACCGCCAGCACTGACTCCTGGACGAATACCAGTTCCACCAGGTGTGAGTCCTGTGCCACCAGGTCCAACTCCTGCTCCTCCAGGTCCAAATCCCACTCCACCAAGAGTTCCTCCAGGCCCTAAAAGTGGAATTTTAGAAGGGTTCAACTGCTTTGAAATACAAGAAGCTCCCAAGCACCAAAAAAAATCAAATAAGACCTGTGTCAATCTCTTACCTGTTTTTGGGGGTTTTTGGCCAGCTCCAGGGTATAGGCCTACAGGACCACCATATCCTCCATAACCACCTGAAAGCACCGAAGCAAATTCACACATAAAATGTAGATAAACCCATGTAACCAAGTTGTTTAGTCAATATAAGACCTTTGGGTATGCACTCCCAATCCCAGTTGTCAGGGGAATGTCTTACAATTTAGTAGACCCTATATATATTTGTATTTTGATACATTTTGAAAATTTAGAATGCTTACCTGTTCCTACTCCACTAGGGCCATAACCTGTACCAGCTCCTCCTGGACCAACTCCACCTGGACCAACTCCTCCTGGACCAACTCCTCCTGGACCAACTCCACCTGGACCAACTCCTCCTGGACCAATTCCACCTGGACCAACTCCTCCTGGACCAATTCCGCCTGGACCAAACCCTCCTGGACCAACTCCACCTGGACCAACTCCTCCTGGACCAATTCCACCTGGACCAAACCCTCCTGGACCAAACCCTCCTGGTCGTACTCCTGTGCCAATGCTGCCTGGTCCAATTCCAGTTTGGCTCAAACCTCCAACCGTACAAAAAGCAATATATGAAGCATATTACAATTTTTGCTTATATTTTGTAATGTATTGACAGAATAAACCAATATGTTTGACTTTCATACGGTAATGTTCTGTCTAGTACTATGTCCACCTAAACAACAGAACCATTAAAAGAAACATATTCATTAGTAAATACTGCCCTCTGTTATTACACATAGTGTCTTGAGAGAATGTTGTGCAGTCACACAACCACTACTACTGACCTGTTTTAGGGGGTTTCCCACCAACTCCTGAAAACAGAAAATAATGTATTTGACCAAGGCATTTTATGGTTTTAGCCATAAACGTCTGTAACTTTAAGAGCAGTTGAGGAAAATACTGGAAGCAACTTGTACTGTACTTCAGTCCAAATCCACAGTAACCACATTTGAACTAAAACCAATAGAGTATAATTTATCTGCTTTATTAATTAATTACAATGTCAGAAAGTGTCTAAGTTATTAGACATGTTTGTCTTTTATGTGTTTATGTAAAGCAGTACTCAAGTATCTGAGAAGAACAACATTTGCATCACATCTGTCTATCTAGTTTTGGATCAAAGTACAGTGACAATGTGGATTTGTTTTACTTAAATTGGGTACATTTTTTGTCCTGGAATTCCACAATTCCATGTATTTTGGGACTACTTGTTGGAATGTAGAATATTTGCATCCTAACCTCTTCCAAAACCGCCTGGACCCACTCCTCCTGGACCAAGACCTCCTGGACCCACTCCTCCTGGACCAAAACCACCTGGACCCACTCCTCCTGGACCAATACCACCTGGACCAACTCCACCTGGACCAACTCCCCCTGGACCAAAACCACCTGGACCCACTCCTCCTGGACTAAGACCACCTGGACCCACTCCTCCTGGACCAAATCCTCCTGGACCCACTCCTCCTGGGCCAATCCCACCAGGACCAACTCCTCCTGGACTGATACCTCCAGGACCAACTCCAGCAGGACCTAATCCAGTGCCTAGACCCACACCTCTCCCTCCATATCCTGTACAGCAAAATAACATAATTTATTTCATGATTTTTGTGAAGCGTTGTGGAAATTATGCTCCAAAAGAGATATTTTGCACAATTTCTATCTACAATTCCCCATAAAAATCTGTTTCAGTAATCAGCATTAGGCTGTCTATATTGAGTGGGAATACTGTCTCTGCAAACCCTCACATAAGCTGCTCGTGTAAATATAATAAAATGTTTCTCACCTGTCTTTGCAGGTTTACCAATTCCTGCACCTCCAGGCCCAACACCTCCTGGTCTAAGTCCAGTACCTCCTAGTGCACCAGTGCCAAGTCCTCCAGTGCCAATACCCTGACCACCATATCCTAGCCCTAGGGAGAGCATGCATGTGTAAGTAAATCATGATGTAATCTGCTGAAACACACTAATTTCAAATATCTATATCTGCAAATGACCTAAGAACATTAAGTGGATCTACTATTTATTCATCTTATCTCACCTGTTTTTGGAGGCTTGACACCATACCCTGGTAAAAGAAGTCAAAGTTGAGAGAGTTAAATCCTGAAAAGAAATAAATGACCTGACAGGAAAAATACCACACCCAGTGCGGTATCACATTTGTGGTATGACAATTAGAATATTAGAAGTGAATAATGTGGACTATTGAGATGATTCATTTGTAAGGAAAACAATTAATTTGATTTAATACAGCATATCCCCAAACCTGGGTCTCTAATCAACCATGATGTGAGCCAATTACAGCTTCTGTTTGAGTTGTCTGGGAAGTTTGCGATTGAAGAGCATTGCATTTGTTCAGTAAGTTAAGACAAAGCCATCCTTCCACACCTAGGAGACCCCAGCCTTTTCTACTGCTAACCTTTAGAAGCTTTTGTATCATGTAGGTCATACAAGTTTCTTTGGTTGAATTTATGAATATGTCTTGCCTGTTCCACCAGGTCTGAGACCTCCAGGAATAACTCCTGCAGGGCCAACTCCTCCAGGTACAATGCCCCCTGGACCAACTCCTCCTGGTCCAATGCCTCCTGGACCAACTCCTGCTGGTCCAACACCTCCTGGACCAATTCCTCCTGGTCCAATGCCTCCTGGACCAACTCCTCCTGGTCCGATCCCTCCTTGACCAACTCCTCCTGGTCTGATGCCTCCTGGACCAACTCCTCCTGGTCCGATCCCTCCTTGACCAACTCCTCCTGGTCTGATGCCTCCTGGACCAACTCCTCCTGGTCCGATCCCTCCTGGACCAAGTCCTCCTGGTCCAATGCCTCCTGGACCAACTCCTCCTGTTCCAACACCAGTACCAACACCACCAGGTCCAAACCCAACACGGCCACCATATCCTGTAATGCAGCGATACGCATTACTGTCAGTAACTTATGATGTTTTAGGGTAATGCTCTGTGACTTCCAAAATTATTGCACAGTTGCTGCAAGAGTAGTCAGCTACAAACCTGATTTTGGGGGCTTTACACCACCACCTGTGAATATGAAACATGAAACATGTTACAGGGAAATGTAACAAAATTGCTAAATACTTCAGTTGCAAAGCTTATAAAAATGTATACATACTTGACCCAAGGCCTCCAGGGCCCAAGCCCCCAACGCCTAACCCGCCAGTTCCAAAACCTCCAGGGGCTGGTTGGCCTGCTCCGTAGGCACCGGCCCCAACTCCTCCTGGGCCAAGACCAGGACCAAATAAGCTGGTTCCAGCTCCTGGACCTGCAAATCCAGTCCCTAAAGCACATGACCTCGATAAATATCAAATTTTGGCATATTTTTGAAAAACATTAATAAAAAAGAAAATGTCATACATGACTAATAATAGTATTCCACATGCTATACACAGCTTGCACCCAAGAGTGGTTTTAGTGTGTAAGAACAGGTGAGCCTGCTATTCACAAAAATCACAAAAAGAGTAAATCTTGTTTATCATAGATATGATTACTTCAATTCACTGCAGCCTCACAAAGTGTTACGGTTGCCAGATTTCCCACCACATATTGTTGAATAATTGGCAGAATGTGTTTTCTTGGGAGCAAGCTTAAAAAACACCAGAACGAATATTTTTTTGCCATAGATGCTGATCAGGAGAACTACTACAAAGCGGTTCAGTCAGGGCTAGCTGCTCTGAGGCGATACCCAGTCACTTTCTCTTGTTATTTTACTGCAGCAAAATCACACTGAAGCTGGTGGAGCTCCAAAGTACGGTGACATTTACTTGCGTTTTCATGCATTTGAATAAAATTTTACATAGAATGAGGAGAATTGGGAAAGCAGTGGAGTGGGCAAAGCAGAGCACAAAAGATGGTCTTCCCAACAGACCTTTTCATTCTCTCTCTCTCTCGCTGTCTTTCTCAGCAGAAGCTGGAAAAATGGAGCAACTTTTCACTTCTTAAAGACCACTTAAAGACCTCTCACTTCTCACCGAACTTAAACCTGAACCAAGCCATATGATATTACAGTCTGTTTACCGTTATTGTTTATAAATGTTTGCTATTATTGACCTTATTTTGGTTCATCTGTTTTGTTTGTATGTATTGCTACTTAAAATGTGCTGCTTCTACTGCTGACTGAATACATTATGCACCTGGAACTACAGCCAACCACCATATTCGTATGTCCTTTGAATTTGAAGGCAGCTAAAGGTGCATGTAATGTTACAAAAACAATGTGCTAAGCTGCAGCTGGCTGCTAAAATACTTTGAAACAAAGAAAATTAAGTTTTCTTTACAAAGAGCACAACTTCACAAAATGGACTAGTGAGAAAGAAGCACATGCACCTAAGGGGAATAAAACATTAGCTAGCAACTAACATTAGTTCAAACACTGACAGCAGAGAACAATATATAGTCAATTGGTATTAGAAAATAGTTTTTGTTGTAAATAGGTAGGTTTATGACAGCTCTGGTTATAAAAAAAAGTTTTATCACATATATTCTGAAGCCTTATACCTTTTCAGAATGCTCATATTTCCTAGATTTAGTATCAGTAGTGAAATAATACTATAAGTTCTTTATTAACTATATGTTTACTTCACTGTTCATTCAAAAGGTAAATGCCATCCACCTCCTGTTCCAGTTCCTAGTCCACCTCCAGGGCCAACACCCAGACCTGTCCCTGTACGGATGCCAGTCCCTATACCCCCAGGGCTAAGTCCTGTTCCTATGCCCCCTGCTAGACCAGTTCCAGGTCCAGTTCCAAGACCCCCTGCTACACCAGTTCCGGTACCAAGTCCAGCTCCTGCTCCAATACCAGCCCCCAATCCAGCCCCAGCTCCTCCTCCAGCAGCTGGTATGTAGACCCCTGCAACAGAATAGCACACACATTCATAGGGATTGATTTGTGGACGACTCACAATCTATTGACTGTACATAAATAGACAACCTGTGTGTAGTATATAAATCTGTTCTCTACAGAGAATATTAATATTAGTTATTAATAATTAATAAATTATATCAGACCAACAACTTTTCTGGATAATTCATGGCAAATTCAGGTCATCCACAGTTTAATCCTTTAATAGAGTACAACAAAGGTGACCTTAGCAATACAACCATAGTAAAAAAAACTGACACATGACTAAGCATCTATAATAAACTAAATGATCAACTAAAATCATTAGGTATGTAACATAAGTAAAATAAAAATATCAGAAAAATATGAGTCTATAGGAGACTAGTTTCCTATATTTACATCTTGTCTTAACAAGTTGGAACACAAAACAGACTGAAACAAGCAAATCTTTATAGTATCAGCCCATGAAACCCGCACATAGGCTGTTGGTTTATATGGAATACAGGGGTCTGTAACAGAATTTCAGTAATATGTTCCATTTCCATGTGTTACTATTCAGTCTAGAGTCAGGCAGCAATAGACATTGTGGGCACTCTTCCCAGACCTCCCACAGCAGCTATGGTGGTAAATACATCACTTGCATATTCCTCACAATTACTACTATTACTTTTTCAACGTAATGTTTTTTTCCTTTGCGTTTAGTGTGTTTGTAACTTTTTGTGCATGCAAACGGTCTGCAAAGCCATAAAGCCCAAAGTACATGCCAGATAGCTCTTTCCTCAGACTGAAACACCAACAAGACTTAAAGACACAGGAGCTCTAACAGAGCATTTCAGACAGAGAGTGAATTCAGGTGTACAGTATAAGAAAAGCATTGCTTTTGGGAGAATTTAAACATGTAAATATAATATAGTATACTTAAAAAGTCTTTAATAATGAATAACTTATATCAGACCATCAACTTCTCTGGCAAATTCATTGCAAATTCAGGTCATCCACAGTTTAATACTTCAATAGAGTCGACATGGGTGAACTTAGCAATACAGCCACAGTTAAAAAAACTATGACACATGACCAAACATATAAAATAAACAAAATGATCAACTAAAATCATTAGGTATGTAACATAAGTAAAATGAAAATATCAGAACGAGTCTAATGGAGACTAATTTCCTATATTTACATCTCGTCTTAACAAATTGGAACACAAAACAGACTGAAACGCCAACAAGGCTTAAAGACACAGGACACAGATGTACAGTATAAGAAAAACATTGTTTTTGGGAAAACTGAAGCATATAAATATATTATAGTAGACTCAAAAAGTAAAATGTAAAAAAAAGTAAAAAAAACTTGATTTTTTTCTTGAGTCTTTCTTAAAACAAGTAACTGCAAATGAATGGTCCCCTGAAAAGATTTGTTGTTAAATTTATGTATAGTGGAGCTTTTATATTTCCTTAGATACAGCAGTGCATGTAATACCCAGATGCTTTAGATTTATGCTTTTGTTTAAATTCCGACAAACAAACTAGGCTACTATTAAACTCAAACTATGGTAATAGTGTTTTTAGTTTTGATGTTGGCATGAAAAGAACCAACCTTTAGTATTAGTCTGAGGGCAGGTGCTTACAGAACATCTTTACTGAATTTTCACTTAATATTTTCTAATGAAGAAGTAATCTGGACTGCATTACGAAGAGAGACATAAGTCAAAAGACTATGCCTCTATTGAACAATTGTTTGGAGACGATTTTTTTCATTTATTATTTTTTTCTAATTTATGTAGACTGGTACAAAATTCACATTTCTTTTTTTTGCAAAATTTAAAAAATGGCTTTCATAAAATCAAAAATGTTGATTTTGAACATCGTATATCACTTATTATTACTAGTAGTAGTAGTAGTAGTATTCATAGTAACAATAAAAAATAGTAATATTGTAATAATATGTTAATATTAATATGTTAGTTGATTATTAATTCGTTTTTCCATTCAAAAATGTGAAGGGTGGGGGCTAAATGCATATTCAAAAGTGTCCAAACTTACAGCATATAATAGCATCATTATGTCATTCTAAAACCACAAAATACTAATTTTAAGTTATAAAGTTAAGTTTTAAGGTATAAATAACACTAGTAAATCCAGCATTTCATCTATAGACACAACAGCATTAGTTCCATAGAATAATCCCCCTGAAATTCTAGTACATTACAAGAACACTTAGAAGGTATGACCTCTACACGGAGCAGGAACAGGGGCTTACCTCCTTGTAGTGAGGGTCCACACAACGCCAGCAGGACAAATCCATGCAAAAGCAGCACAGCTGTCCCCCTCGCCATCCTGCTCTGCAATACCCCTCTGCTCTCCCAGCCTGGGGGTTTTATCCCCCTCAAAAGCTCACGGCTGTACACCCATGTGTTGAAAAAGGGAAAGAGGAGGGAAGGGGGAGTGGGATATGTGTTTGTGTGTGTGTGTGCTGGGGATAGGGATGTAGGTAGATTAGTGAGCACCAGTGATCATGAGACACTGTGTATATGACATTCACATTTTAAGGCCCCTAAAGCAGTTTTAGAGAGATAGATATAGATGGGAAGGGGGAGCTGAGTAAGCGAGAGAGAGAGATGCCAACATCTCACCCCACCAAAAGAAAATGTTCTGGTTGCCAGGTATTTTCATGAATTCCAGGAGCATGCGATTTTTCTTCATTGTACTTCTCTAAAGAAGAACTGAAGCAGCCCAGATAAGGCTATTTTTTTAGTTTGTGCTTCCCCCCCACTTGGAGCATATGCCAGTCAGTATCTTCAGACTTAAAAGGAGTTTGTCAGGTTTCCACCAATCTTCCACTTGTTTCCAAAGTGTGGCTTCAACAAATGCATCAATACACATCAGTGATGGAAGCATGCTGTGTATTTAATGTTTAGTCTTTTAGATCACCAAGAATTGACCACACAGATACACAATACACTTCTATGGTAGAAATTCTTGAAATTCAAAGGCATAAGGACAGACAGACATCAAGGTCAAATGTCCATTAAGGTCATTCGTTCTGTGGATAAAGACCAGCGTTGTTACTTGACCAAAGTAGACCAATTGGTATGAATTGGTAGACCAAAGTTTAGAGTGATACCATTGAAGCAACACATTGCATTCCCTAAAGAACCCTTCAGGGCAGCATTTTTTATTTTATTTTAATGCAACGTAAAGGTTCCATACCAATTAAAGGTTCCTACAAGCAAAGAACCATCCAGGAACCTTTATTTTTAGGAACGTAGGACTGGAGATCAAATAGACAAATTCCACTCGCTGTATTTTTTTTAAATGGGGCTTGCACTCCGCTAGCGTTACTGCCAACTTCAGTGCCTTTGCAAGGATTCCAAGGGGGTTTCTTGGAAACGTACCGCATTTTTTCATCCTTTCGTTAAGTTTTAAATTTTGATTGTCTAGCTTTCCTTGTTTGGGCTGCGAACCTTCTGCCAAAAAGGTCTGTGCAAGAGTACAAGTTGTGTTTTTAGACATTTGGCATGGGTAAAGATTAGCTCATTGCTCTGATAGACGTGTTCTGAAATTGAATGTAAAACCCTTTTGGCTGTTTGCACTGTGTGTGTGTGTGTGTGTGTGTGTGAGTGGAGGGGGTCTGTCTGTGTGTTTGAGGATTTCTCACATAAACACCTTGCTAAATGATATAGGGAATCATTATGTGCATGCTTTTGGTGTGCACTTTAATTCCCGTCCAAAATTAATATACGACCGGCATACACAGGACTTTAGCCGTGTACAAACCCTAAGCTATTTTTTTTTATCACAGGATACAAATATAGTTCCTACTCTGAAGCATATCTATTTTTAGTTTTTTCTTCAAGTGGAAAAAAATCAACATGCCTTATTTATACTCTCACTGTGTAGAACTTGTCGGACAAGAGCAAGAGACTTCTGATTATTTCCCTTTAACAGTATATGCCACCATTACAAGAGTTATATGCTCTTATTTTATGTTTTATTTTTCTTGCCATTTCATGTATTTTATCGCAAGCTTTCTACAAACTGTATTTGCACTCTGCAGTTGTTCTATATATGGGGTGTGTCCCAAAACCTAGTGAGCTGCCTACATAGACAGCATTTTACATCATGGTATGCGCTCCCGACATGCAGGCTGTCCCAATTCTTAGATACCTTAAACATGTTGTCTACTGAGGCGCCTTATTTTCACCTGATTTTAAGGAAGCATTGAACGCTTCCTCAGCCGCTAAGGCAATCCCATGATGCAACGCAGGTAAATCTACGAGCAGTGAAGTGGTTTTAAAATGTAAGTTATTTTGATTCTCTCTGGAGTTTTAATGTTATTCTTGTCATATAATCACACAAAACAGTATTTTATCAACTTTGTAACGAGTCGTTAACATTTAGCAGTTTTATACTCGAGCCATTAGCATTTATGCTAGCGTTTTTCAAGCCTCGAGCTATTGTTTTGGATGCCGGCCGGTAGCTAAGCAACCAGCTAAACCACCAGTCGCATGCTACAGTGGGCGGGAACAAGCTGTGACGCAGTCTCTCTCTAACTAGAGTCTCAGTAATCTGTTTTATGAGGAGAGATGAGGAGAGAACACTGCTGCTTAAACAGCTGCCTAGCTAGACAGCCTACTTAGACACTCACTAGGTTTTGAGACACACCCATTGTGTCAAAATGAATGATTGGATGGCGGCACGGTGGTGTAGTGGTTAGCACTGTCGTCTCACAGCAAGACCATCCAGGTTCGAGTTTGATCCGGGTTGTTCTCCCCGGGCTTGAGTGGGTTTTGTCTGGGTACTCCGGTTTCCTCCCACACGTCCAAAGACATACTAAATAGCCCGCAAGCTTTCTACAAACTGAATTTGCACTCTGCTATTGCCCGTAGGTGTGAGTGTGTGAAGGTTGGCAATGCGATGGACTGGCGAACTGTCCATGGTGTACCCCGCCTTTGCCCGATAACGCTGAGTTTGGCTCCTGCCCTCCGGTGACCCTGACTAGCGGGATAAAGCAGCAGATAATGGATGGATAGATGAATGATTGGTTCAATAAAAATGTCTTGAACAACGTAAAACATTGTTAAGTAACAGTGAATCCAGAAAGCATTCACAGCGTTTCACTTTTTCACTTTTTGTTATGTTACAGCCTTTTTCCAAAATGGATTAAATAATTTTTTTGCTCAGAATTCTACACACAATACCCCATAATGACACAGAGAAAAAGTTTCTTTACAAGTTTTGCAAATTTATTAAAAATAAAAAAACAAAACAAAAATCATATAAGTATTCACATCCTTTACCATGACACTCAAAATTGAGCTCAGGTGCTCCTGTTTCCACTGATCATGGGACTCTTTGAGTGGATTCTTCCAACAGGACAACAACCCCAAGAACACAGATGAGATAACAAAGGACTGACATCGGACTGTGAATGTTCTTGACTGGCCCAGCCAGAGTCCAGACTTAAACCCAATTGAACATCTCTGGAGAGATCTGAAAATGGCTGTGCACTGATGTTCCTCATCCAACTTGATGGCGCTTGAGAGGTTCTGCAAAGAAGAACCTGCCCAAAAATAGGAGTGCCAACCTCATAACATCATAATTGAGGCTGTAATTGCTGCCAAGGCTGTGATTATAAGACAAGAACGGCGGATAAGTGCAGGTTTTTATTACATTTCATACGTAAGTGTGTAGAATTCTGAGGAAAAAAAATTAATCCATTGAATCCATTTTGGAATAAGACTGTAACAGAACACTGTGAAGCACTGAAGTGTAGCACTGTGAATACTCTCTGGATGCACTGTAGCATTTGTACTAAAGTTGTGTATGTATGTTTTTTTTTCCAGACTAAGAAGAGTCCAGTGGCAGCGTGCTTGTCTCCGAGTATATTGATCTTAGGCTGTTGTGCAGGTTTCCTTTTATGGAAACTCATTTCATGAAGTTTTAAATGCACCGTTCTTGTGCTGATCATGCTTCCTGAGGCAGTTGGGTACTCTTTAGTATGTGATGCAACATAGAAAAGGACTACTCAGTGGCCCTGCTCTGTGAGTTTGCCTGGTCTACATACTACTTGACGACTGGGCCATTGTTGCTCCTGGATGTTTCCGTTTCACAATAATAGCAATTACAGTCAACTGGGACAGATCTAGCTTGAACTGACTTGTTACGAAGCTGGCTTTCTATGAAATTCCAATTTTAAAGTCCCTGAGCTCTTCAGTACAATTCGATTGGCAGTATTTGTGTATTTTAGACACCTGTTAATAATGGATGGAACACTCAATTAGTTTAATTAATGTCCACCTATTTTTGGCCATACAGTGTATATTTAAAATGTTTCAAAGCAAAGCACGTTATAGACCACTGTCAAGATTGGCAGATTGGGAGTGCGTTTCACTTATAAAAGAAGTATCAATGCTATTAATAATACCACCTACTGACACAACAAAACCCACTTTATTAGAAAGATGAAAATGTGTTATTTATTAACCTGCAGCTGCTATTTTTTTTTCAAAATTCGTTTTTTTTATTTACAATGTACATACTTAATGAAAACATTGCATTGGGTGAAACGCACTAATAAAGAGTTACACAACCACACACCGATAACCAAACCAGATGCTTTTAAAGCAAGCTGTGAAATATGTCTGGCCTGTCTGAAAACTGATAAGTTTTGCACTGGCCATTGACTGGACTGCCTCAGATTTGATATGCAGTGGGTCTGGACTTTTCAGAACACTGTAAGCTTTTAATGTAGAACACTGTAATCCCATAATTGGACACAACAGACCACTTTTATTGCCTTGCTTGAAACATGGCTGAAACCGTTTTTACATGTACAGTTTGATGGAGCAGCATAGTTATGTGATGAAGTAATCACATGGAACGAAAACAGCAAAAAAAAAAAAAAAACACAGGAGATTTGCATTTCTTTCTCAAACTGATAAGCTGCAGTGGAGTGTATACTTTAAAATGTACATACATTATTTTCATACAACAAACCATTGAGTGACCACTCAAGCCTTGGGAACAGGAGACAAGTGGACACAGACTGTGATTCCCCAAGCATAGAAGAGTCGCTATACCAACTCACCTTTGGGGCCAGGCACCCAGGCCTGTCTAAGTTTCAAATAAACTGGGGAGGGGTGAGTTCCTATTTCCAGTATTTCATTAAAGCCTTATTAATTATAAGGTCTTTAATGAAAACGCTAGGCTGGACACTGTCAAACCCTCACGCCCACCCAGGCAGACACACTCACTCACGGTTGGTTACGTACTGCTGTTTCTTGTGTGTGCCCAGCGCTCTGCCAGCTCAGAGAGGCATATCACAGTTATGAATAAAAGTGTCAACTGAAAAGCACCCATTTTCAGTTTACCTAACGTCTACCTTGCGTTTACCTAACGTCTGCTGCCTATATAAGGACCTGTATGCTGCCTGGGTCAGCTTCTGCAGGCTCGCTCCCCAGTTAACAAGGCGGGGGGAGGGGGGGGGGGGATGGGGGGTAGGGGCTGCTTTGGTTTTAGACAGCACATCATAACTGAGTCTTGAGATAAGTGGGCATGAAAGCTGGTTTGATCAGGCTGCATCTCGTTATAGCTGAAATCAGTAAAACACATGAACAAGCTACACAATAATCTTTGTTTACATCTGCAGTACTTTGATTTTCAGCTGTTTTTATCTGGATCCACTCCACTGCTGATAATTTGACTAATGAAGCCATGAGCCACTGTGATTTACCACAGTTTTGCAAACTGACATTAGTTAAAAAAGTGATAACAATTATATATATATATATATATATATATATATATGTATTTTTTTTTATTGTTGAAAATAATGAAAATCAAGGCATGCAAACTCAATCGAGAACGCGCTATGTTAACGCATAGCTACAGTTTTTTTTTTAATATAAAAAGTTTACTTTGTTGTAATAATAATAATAATAATAATAATAATTATACTACTACTACTACTACTACTACTAATAATAATAATAATAATAATATTATTATTATTATTATTATTATTATTATTATTATTATTATTATAACTCTGGTGACAAAGTAAAATTTTGGAACAGAATAATGGCCTGTATCAGAGATGTGCAGGTCATGCAGTAGGGGTGCAGGAGCTTGGCTAAACAGGCTGGTACTAGACTGTGTAGATATCTAGATGTTAGCCGGAGTTTAAACAGGAGGTAAAGCAGGACCGGTAGCCCATGCAACTGAAACAATGGGATCATAAGAGGATTCTAGCAGCTCTGTTTTGTCCATACTTAATAGGGTGGATGGTTTTTTTTGGGATGCCATTATGAATTAAGAAGTGTAAGAAGATGAACCTTACTGACCTGCCTGTAGTCAGTCCTGACCTTAACCAAACTAAAAATGTGACAACGATGACCCCATACTCCTACACACCTAAAGACATGTCTACAGGGAGAATGGGACAAAAATAACTCCTGAAACACATCTCTCAGTATCCTGGAGGCCAAAATGTTTTTTAAGTGTTGTGAAAGGGAATGGCAACTTTACAAAGTGGTAAATTCTTTACTGTCCCAACTTTTTTGGAATATGTTGCAGGCCTGAAATGCAGGAATGGATGTATATTAACAGATGAAAATAAGTCGACCAGACAAACACTGTCTGCATAAAATAAAAGTCAAAGAAATTTAGAAATACTGCATTTGTATATTGGCATGTTACAATTTAGAGTTGTAGTATATTATATGAAATATGTATATTATATAATACAAGATACTGGATAGAACATAAGTGGGATTTTACTATTGTCAATTTAAATATGCACAGTTTTAGTCCATGTAAAAAAGTAATAAATATGTGTTGTACATAGTTTGTCACATGAAAGAAAAAATATTATTTGAATAAAATGAATAAAAAAAATCGCAAGTATATAAGATTATGTTACAGAATGCTGGTGTCATTTCTACTGAATGCACTGAAACCACACTACAAAATCACATTGTTGCCCACAAATGGATGCTATGGCTTTTAAGGAGAAACTGGAAAAATTAAATAGGGACATGACTTTAGCTTCATATTAACTGGAATGTAACTGATGCACCATTTAAGGTGAAATGGGAAAATTCAAACAATAAGCTGGTGAATAGGAAGCCAACTTAACATTGGCATAAGTGATAGCTTATTAGGTTAGGCAGCAAAGCACCTCTTGGATTGAAATGAAGTCACCAGCAGAACCTCAGCTGTACAAAATTTGCATTGGTTTCAGTGCAGCCCATGTTTGAGCCCCCAGAGTCAAAATTTAATAATAACTTAAATTTTAAGATGTAGCTAATGTAAGCTAAGAGAAGTAGTAGCCTGTATTCTGCAAGCGGCCATTCCAACTAAGGCATCACCCGGAGACACAGCGGGCTTACCATGCTTGGTCTTCAAGCCAGGTAGACTTGGCAACACAGTCCTACGAAACTGATAGTGCCAATAGAAGTTGGCGTAGCAGGTGCTGTCTGAGGAAGGCCAGCTAGGTTGAGAGAAAAGAAGGAAAGAGAGAGAGAGAATCTTGGAATCTATTAAACATCACTCCTGACGCAGGAATTTACAGTGTTACTGTAATCGCTAATCAAAACATCACACGCCTCCTCATAGCCTTACTTTGATTCTTAGTAGGGTTACAAATTTTCTTCAGCTCAGACATTCAGGCAGGAGCAGAAAATGAGTTTTTGGGCGATGTGCAGATATGCAGACCTTGCAGAACAGTAGAACCGGACTATATTCTGATGTACTTAAGTTGGTCTGCTCAAATGAGGTCAAAGTTTTAGACTTAACTGTAAAAACAAATATCATTTCAAAATAAGAACATCACAGAATACACCTTGATCCACAGGTAGGATAAATGATATTTATATATTTATAAGAAATAGACCAGCTGGCATGCAGAAAGAATCACAATGCAAAGCTTTGTAGAGCTTGGCATTTCAAACAGGCCATCATAACTCTTGAGATAAGTGGACATGAATGCTGATTTGATCAGGCTGCATCTCGTTATAGCTGAAATCAGTAAAACACATGAACAAGCTACACAATAATCTTTGTTTACATCTGCAATACTTTGTTTTTCAGTTGTTTGTATCTGGATCCACTCATTTACATTTACATTTTTTCATTTCATTTACATTTACAGCATTTAGGAGACGCTCTTATCCAGAGCGACTTACGTAAGTACTTTGATTTCAGTCAGAGTATGTATCTCTATGCAGTACAAACAGGTTTAAGTCCAATCTACTCAACAAACTCTGCCATAAACAAGTGCCAGTGCTGATACCTAGAAAGAAGACAACAAAATATAAGGTTAGACACAGTACAATACCTAGGAAGACAGGAATACCTACAGAGAAGAGAGTAAACACAAGACTACATACAGTATAAGTGCAATACTTAGCCAGTGTTCCTAGAAGATCAAGTGCAATAATGGTTCATACCAATGCTTCAGTAGATTAATGCTACACTGGACCACTGGACAGTATTGCACTTATACTGTATGTAGTCTTGTACTCTCTTCTCTGTAGGTATTCCAGTCTTGCCAGGTATTGTACTGTGTCTAATCTTATATTTTGTTGTCTTTTTTCTAGGTATCAGCACTGGCACTTGTTTATGGCAGTGTTTGAGTATAAGAGTAGTTTGGACTTAATAGGACTTAATTTGGACTGTTTGTACTAGATAGTGATACATACTCTGACTGAACACATAGCAGTTTTGTAAGTCGCTCTGGATAAGAGCATCTGCTAAATGCCATAAATATAAATGTAAACATGTAAATGTAATGTTTATAAGTGCTTCAAGTGATAGGTCGTCAGTCTGCGTTTGAAAACTATGAGAGAGTTCGCTGTTTGGACAGTCAGCAGAAGTTCATTTCACCATCTGGGCTCCAGGACAGAGAAACGTCTTGTCGCATGTCTTCCATGAATCTTGAGTGATGGCAGCTCAAGCCGAGCCATAGTTGAAGCACGAAGGGCTCGAGGTGCGATTCGACTTTTGACCATTGCCATAAGGTCAGGAGGAGCTGGTCCATTCTTGGCTTTGTAGGCAAGCATCAGAACTTTAAACTGAATGCGAGCAGCTACAGGAAGCCAGTGAAGGGAGCGCAGCAGTGGAGTGACATGAGTGAACTTGGGGAGATTGAAGACGAGCCTTGCTGCTGCATTCTGGATCAGTTGTAAGAGCCTGATGGCCTGCAGAGGAAGACCAGCCAGGAGCGAGACTGGATGAGCACCTGGGAGGCCTCCTAAGAGAGGAAGGGTCGGATTTGTCTGATATTGTATAGAATGTATCTGCATGACCGAGTCAGGTTCGCAATATGGGCTGAGAACAATAACTGGTCATCCACTCTACTTTATGTTTGGCCAATAATTTGACTGTTCAAATGAAGTAATGAGCCACTATGATTTACCACAGTTTTGCAAACTGACATATATATCAAGAGTAATAAATATCTAGTATAAAAGTGATAAAAATATATATTTATTATTAATAATAATTATTAATGATGTTTTGTTGGAAATAGTAAAAAAATCAAGGCATGCAAACTCAACCAATGTTAAAGCATGATTACATATGTGGAAAAATTACTGGCCTGTGCAAAAGTTGATGTAATACAATGCTAAGCTTTGTAGAACTTGA
This sequence comes from Megaleporinus macrocephalus, assembly GCA_021613375.1. Taxonomy (NCBI): domain Eukaryota; kingdom Metazoa; phylum Chordata; class Actinopteri; order Characiformes; family Anostomidae; genus Megaleporinus; species Megaleporinus macrocephalus. The sequence continues at coordinate 29,601,032 of CM038717.1, read as the reverse complement.
TACTCCAAAAGTTTCCTGGGATAAAATTTATTGAAGAAGGTCAAAGTATTTGGGTAAATGTTCTATTTGTTTGTCTCGCTAAAAAGAGTATTGTCTTTAAAACTCAACACACTGACTCTGGCACAGCTTTAAAAACAACATTAAACAGTCTGACCTCACATGAGTTATGCTGTGTGATGTCGCCTGCCACCAGGCCTCTTCCCATGACTCACTAGCCTGGGCTAGCGAGGGGGTTAAAACAATAACACAACAATAACAATGTCTTAAGTGAGTATAGTAGAGTGCCACAGCTCCATTAATCAAAATGTGCAGCAAAAACAGGATCGAGAAGGGAAAGAAATGTGGGAAACGGAAAAAAGGGCCTGACACGAGAGCTTTACATTATAGTGGAGGCTCTCAAGGGGCATCGCTAAGAGACGGATAAGGCCTTTAGAATTACATGCACGATTGTCCTTGAATCCTCACTTGGCTTGTTTGGACACAGTTTATCAAAACTATGTCTCTTCATACATCATTTTGGCCTCGTTTACGTCAATTCTTTTGCATGTTTCATAAAATTAGCACTTTTTCTCTCTAAATGCCTTTTAACGTTTAAAATATGACTTTAATAAAGTGCTCTGTTCTGTATCTCCAGAAACCAGACAGATGGAAATTTACTTCAATGGTTGAATCACAATTTGTTGTGGATGCAAGATGATGTAAGAGGGTCAATATTTCACTGGGAGGCATCAAGAGAACTGCAACCAAAAATGGTAGCAGTGGAAGAGTGCTAGCATCAAAAAGGGTAGAATGCTTGAAAGCACATGTGGCTATATAGTATTGTAAATGGGAGATGTTAACTGTGTTCCTTCACTGTTTTTAGAATGACTAAATCAGTAGGTGGCTTAATTATAATGTTAACCATATTTTTCTGCAGGATTATTGTAGGGGTCATCCTCATGGGGCTCTCTGCCTGGAGCAGGTGGGCTCTGGCCTGGTGTTATCAGCTTAGCTTTGCTCCAAGATGCTTATAAAAAAAAAGGCAGCACAACAGAATTATGTGTTCCACAAGTGAGGTTGTAGTCATGTGCTTTAGAAAGACTCAGTTATAACTATAATTATAATATGTTTTGATTATTTAAAATAATTTTAAAAAAAGCAAAAATAAATAACTGGGTTTATATTAGTGTGGCCCAGTGGTGTAATGGTTAGCACAGTCGCCTCACAGCAAGACCATGTGTGGAGTGTGCATGTTCTCCCCGTGCTTGAGTGGGTTTCCTCTGGGTACTCCGGTTTCCTCCCACAGTCCAAACACATGCATGTTAGGTTTATCGGTCACTCTTAATTGCCCATAGGTGTGCGTGTGTGGTGGCCATGCTATGGACTTGCGACCTGTCCATGGTATATCCTGCCTTTGCCTGATGATGCTGGGATTGGCCCCAGCCCTCTGTAACCCATCTAGCAGTATGAAGTGGAAGATAATGGATGGATGGATGGATGGATGGATGGATGGATGGATGGATGGATGGATGGATGAATGGATGGATGGATGAATGGATTTATATGTGAGTGGATGTCATCAGGTTTGAAAACTTTGGACTCCAGAGTTCCATTTTATTGTAAATCTCCAGTGAATCTAAATCTGTGTTTTCTTTCTAGTTAAGTTGTTCATGTAGACCACAATATACACCAATCAGCCATAACTTTATAACCACCTCTTACAATATTTGTTTTCCACTTCCCATATAGATGCACGGTGTAGTTCTAAACTTACAGACTGTAGTCCATCTATTTCTCTGTATTCTTTTCTCTCTACTTTTTACTCTTTTTTCAACGGTCAGGACCCACAGAGCATGTATTATGTGGGTGATGGATCATCCTTAATGCTGCAGTGACACTGACGTTGTGGTGCCGTGTTAGTCTGCGGTGTGGAGTTTACGAGTGGATCAGACGCAGCAGCGATGTCCATTCAGCAGTGTCACTCTATTTGACACTCCTGCGTGATTGGTCCTCTGTGTAGATGGAAAGCCAGAGAAGACAGCTCTACTGCTGCACATAGTTCTTCATCAGTGGTCAGAGGATGCTGCCCACAGGACACTGTTGGCTAGACATTTTTGGTCGGTGGACTATTCTCAGTCCAGCAGTGACACTGAGGGGTTTAAATCAATCAATCAACCTTTATTTTCACTCAGGAGTACATTGAGGGAGACCCTCGTTTACAATGTCGCCGAGCATTACAATTGCTAAACAAAAAGGGATTGAAAATAAATTAAAATACATTTTAATGAGTCCTTAAATGTAAAAGAAACAATTAGAAAAGAGACAAAATTAAGTAAGATAAATCAGAAAAGAAAAACAAATAAAAACGGAATAATAGACTAAAATCAGGAATAAGACAAGCATAAAAAATAAGTCAATAAAAGTAGATATAAATATAATAGTAAAACATAAAATATTAAAAGAAATAAAAAAAAAAAAATGGTAGGGGGCACATGACTAAAACACAAACCAACGCACAGGGCAAGACGATGGAAACGTAAACAAAAGACAGACGAGAACAGCACTCAAATGAATTTAAAGGGAGACTTTGTTTATGAGTGCTCTATTATATCTCTCTATTATATATATATATATATATATATATATATATATATATATATATATATATATATATATATATATATATATATATATATATATATATATTAGAGATATACCCACTATATACATATATGTGTGTGTGTGTATATATATATATATATATATATATATATATATATATATATATATATATATATATATGTATTAGAGATATACCCACTATATATATAATAAATGCTCATTTTTATCGCTAACATGTCCATTTCAGGTTCTGTGGAGATCACTCTGCCAGGAGCCAACTTGACGGCATTAACAGAACTATGCATTGCCAAACTGAAAACACACTGACATCAAATAGATGGCCCACTACAAACCAATTAGCATCAAGTATAGGGAGGCACAGGCCACGTAGGTGATGGCCACAGAACGTGGGGAGGTTCAATGTCAACCACAACTAAAAAGATCAAGTGTATACAATATAACAAAACCATGGATCTTGGTCCGGACCTAAAGGTGTACAGGTGCCCTTAGTGTGACCAGATTCTGTGAATTAGTCAATTAGTTGAGATCCAAACCAATTTAGGAGCAATTGTGAACGAGCCACTGACACACACAAACTGATACGATTTCCAACGACAGGAAACGAGAAAGAAAGAGCAGTAAAAGTCTGAAGTCTATTCAAGCCAACTTTCTGCTGTAATTCAATAAGAGAAAGGTTCCCGCACCGCACAGGACAGCAAATGTTTTGCATTCCGTGTTCCTGAAGACGACTGATGTAAAATGATGATTTCAGGTCGGCCTCTGCCTCGGCTTCGTGGAGAGCAGGGTGGGGACGGAAAGGGGAATCAGGAACTCACAGACACAGAGTGAGATCATTCTGCCAGGAGCCAACTCGGCCAACGAAAACAAGGTCATCACTGTCAAGAGGTGAACTCTTGTAAAAACTTTACCCAGTATCCTCCAAGCACTTGTAAGATACTTACTGCATGACAAACCCAATGAGCACATTATTTAAACTCCTCTCACATGGACCCACTCTTTAATACTTTCCTCTCATAGCTAGATAGCTTACCCACTAGTTTCATAAGGGTTAGCAAATCATTAAAGTAATCAATTTATTAGCAATTTATGATGTTATTTGGTTGTAAGATAAGAAACAATAAGAAAACATGAATCTTTATTTGTTTTTGACACATTTTAGCCACATTAACCTAAAAAAAACCCCACTAAATTACAATGTTCATAACTTTAAAGCCGACACACTCTTCAACAGCCAAAGCCAAGACCTCCTATTGGTGCTAGCAAGACTTTGAAAGGTCCTAGATTTAAACAACACCACAAATTTTAGTTACTCTGTCAGTCCAGTTGACCCCAACTTTAACTTCCCCTCACTAGCCGGAACATAATACCCAATCAGTGCAGCCCTCATATACCCTCCTATTACAATTCCAGGTGTGCACTCCCACCGTGAAATGATATATTATCAAGGGACCAGAGGTTCACAATATTCCTTTCAAAAATTGCTTTGCTTGAGACTTTGGTTTGATGAAGGTGAGGTTTGGTGAAGCGCACACTAAATTTAGCCCCATCATGCAATCTGAGGTCATTTTTCAATCTTCTCTACCAGACAAAGGAGATGATTCCCATCAATGTTGGCTAGTCTCACAGCTGTAGGTGCTTTGCATTAGATTGCTTCATCATTTCTTTGTAATCCTCTTAGTTGATGTTTGAAGTTATGGGTCATCCATATGTTGAATGCAGGAACCTTGAAGGAGATCACGTCGTAGCAATACATTGCAAATGAATGCCTCATTTTCCCGAACCTGACGCATTGAAATTATGCCATGTGGGACTCAATCTGCAGCTTTGATATACTGGATATAAGGCTTTCAGAACAAGTCAGAAGATGTTGAACGTGAGGGGAATATTTATGTGCAGACTGCAGCCATATTGGATTTGCTTATTAAATCAGATCTTTTAAAATGACCGTCTATGCTGTTATATGCAAGTGATCAGATTTGTGTGTCCAGACATCTCCAACCTTATCTGCTTGGGTCGCTGTTTGTCATGTTTGGAATGATGCAAAAGACACTTTGAAATCAGAATTGACCATTCAAATCTGACACATCTGCAGTAATCTGACTGGAGTCACAGTTCAAACCACCTCTATGTTGTTTGGATCCATCTTTTTTTAAAAATTGGAAAATATTTTAGAAACTGTCAAACATCAGCCTAGATACAATGTGAATATGACAGAAATTGGACTGGGCTTGCAGTCTACACCATCCTTTAGTTTTCATCTCCCTGGCTACTTGTAAATAAACTCCTTCCAGTCTGTGAAATTATCAGTAGGATCAGCATCCATAATTTTATATAATAAATAAACTGTAGGCGGTGGTGTAGTGGTTAGCACTGTTGCCTCACAGCAAGACGATTGAGGTCGGATTCCCGGTCCAGGCCGTTCTGTGTGGAGTTCTTCCTGTGCTTTAGTGGGTTTCCTCCCACAATCCAAAGACATGTATGTTAGGTTAATCGGTCACTCTAAATTGCCTGTAGGTGTGAATGTGTGTTGGTGACCTGACACTGGGATTGGCTCCAGCCCCCCATGACCCCAACTAGCAGGATAAAGTGGAAGACAATGGATGGATGGATAGAAATAAACTCTAATATTATGTATATGTATTTATGTACCTTTTCTGGATTAACCTGAAGGCCCCATTATAAGTCAGTGTACCACTGAAATGATTTTGAAGCAGTTGTTTTCTGGTAGGATTGTTACACAACGTCGCCACACTCTTGCCTTAGACTAAAATGTAACTTTTTTTATTACAAGTTATATCAAGTGTGTCAGGCTGGATAAGCTGAAGCTGTTTTAATGTTTTGAATTACGTTTCTTAAGGCCTAGCTAATTAGCTGATTAGTTGAATCAGGTATCTTTACTAATGTTTAATATTTATTAGGAAGCTGATGAGGAAGGTAGGTTAACTTGGTAGCTAGCTAACAAAGTATTCAGTTAATGTTAGCTTATAACACACATTACAATGAAAGCCCTAAAAGCCTAAAAGCAATGGATTCACATGGATAGACATGACTCAGTTTCTTATGAGATTTATTTAATTGTAAAATTTGTTCTTGATTGTAATTTAAGAAACATTTTTAACATTAACACAATGTTTTCTGTGAATTCATCCTTTAATGTTCACTGACGTGACCACTTCAGTGGCTCACTCACAGGTGGCTCACTCACAGTTGTAGAACAAAATCATTACAGTCATCTAAAATAAATGATTCTAAGATCAAAACCTCTGACTTACTGTATTTCATAATGATGAGGAGCTCTACCAGTCAGACAAGTAGCACAATTTGCATTATTGTCCTCCAGTAAGATATAAATGGTATTTGATTACATATAAAATTTACTATTAAAATAGTTGCAATATTAAGCACAACTTTTTTTGGTTTTCTTTGTGTTTTACAGAACAACTGTGTAAGATTGATATGATGTAACTCAGTCAGCCTGAGGCTAAACATATATTTGTTTGTATGTTTGAGCTTTATTAATATGATTGATCTTGACCTAGCAAGTGACCAGCAATGTATGATTTATAGATAACTGACATAAGGACATATGCACTCACTGTCATTACAACATAATTTTTCACAGCATGACTATCCATGTCGTGGCCACTTACTGGGCTGACACTGGAGGTCTTGGTCATCCCAGCATGGGCAGAACTGCCGCTAGTGGGCTGTTGTTTCCCAAATTTAGATATATTTTTCCTCGCATCTCCACAACTCTGTTTAAATCCAACTATTCAACCCACAATATATTTCTGGTTATGTTTCAAGAAAACTGGGTGACTTCAGCCACTAAAACTGCATCTTTGACTAAATGTGGATCAAAAGCTAAGCTACTGTTAGCAGCTAGTGCTAACTAGTAGATTTGAGGTGGTTACACATCAAAAGACTGTTTTCCAACTCATGAACTTGATTATAAATGATAGCCAGCCAATATATATGAATCTTTCTGCACTGCAAACATAATAAATAATAATATGATAGGTTTTGTGGAAGGATTTTTATTAACATGCTAATAATCCTCTCATTAGCCTATTTTACTTTATTGGCACTTTATTGTTTTTTAGGGGTGGCCAGACCTCAGCCGGAGTTGTCCTCAAAAATGTTCCCGTCTAAGCAGACGTCTCGCATTGTGCTTGCTTTGGCCAACGTAGGGGGCTGTTAACATACTATCACTGCTACAACTTGCTTGAGAAGTTTTACAGGGTACTACTGGGTAAAATTCAACCAGAAGCTAGTAAGTATCAATTGAGTCAACAACACAACCACAAACATCATGAGGCAACACAGAAAATAAAAGCAGAGGTGGGTTACAGGACTTGAATAGTACTAGCAGGAGATAGGCAAGCTGAATTATATAGTCATACAATTTACTTCAATTTACTTATGTAGCTACCATGTCATCTACAGACAATGCGTCATGCCTAAACTCACATCACTTTTTATAGACTTATAAAAAAAGTAAATCTATAGTGGCAAACATATTTCTCCCTCATCCCTGACTAAGCTGCTGGACTTTTGAGACCCTTTTAATTTAATGGCTTCATTTCTAAAAAGCAATTAACAACAAATCTTGTGAAGGGAATGTTTTTATGGTTTAGCATAGCATTACCCACCCTGGTAGGCTATTGTATGCTTTTCTGATATGGTTTACAAAGTTACTTTTTTAGTACCCAATTTTATCAGTCTGCCTTCACTATAGTTTATTATAGTACCCATGGTTAAATTCCCCTCCCCTTTATTTCATAAATAGAAACAATTAATGTTTTAAAGATATATTGACTGCCAAACTGAAACTGTACTGGTTTTCAATTCAGAAATTAAATAAAAAACGAAGCTGATATGGAGCCCCATAGATATCTATAAGTATGTGTGTTCAAAGGTAACATCTGAAATTTGCTTAGGCATAATACCTTTGACAAAGTACCAATACATTCATCCTCCAGAAGGAGCTAATGGTTTGAAAAGCACATTTCTAAATTTCCTAAAGGACCTCTACATAATGGAAAGGATTTATACTAAGGTTTGTAGGGGGGGAGAGCTGTTCCCTCCAAGTCAAGAGCAAATGAAGAGCCTTTATTTGTAAGAGTGAGTCTTGCCTGTACACATTAGTGCAGTAACTCAAACCCCTGCCTTACATCAACCTGACTGACACCGCAGCACTTTAAAAAAAAGCAAAGGAAAAACATAAGCAGGGCGTGCGTGGCACGACATAAATCACGTACATGACTAAAGCGTTGAACATAACAGTGTGTGGTAAATATATCTCATGCCTCAGTCATGAGCACACTGTATATCTACAGCATGAAGCTTGCGCACGGAATCGCTGAGCTAACAGAGCCTGGGGAATTTAATCAGACAGAAATGAAGAGAATTAAATGCTGTCAGTGGGCTGTTACCATACATCTAATCTGCACTTATCAGTAGCGGGGGATATAAATATTGAATTTAGAGCGCCTGGCTTGCTGGGAAGCCAAGAAAGTAATGCTGCAACGTCATATAGAACATTATTCTTATTTCGCTTGCTTTGTGAAAACTGAAGAGATGGGACAGAGATGTTTTGTTTTCAAATGCTGTTACGGTGAAGGTTGTTCTTTTGTGCCTTGTAAGCTGAGCTGTGGAGCAGATTCAGAAGTGAGGATTATAACACTGCTGGGTGTATAGAAATGTATAGAAGAGGACGGTTTGTATAGAGCAGGGGTATTTAATTAGAAGTCAGTAAGGTCCACCTAGAGGAGATTTCCTCAGGCCAAGGTCCAGACCATCATCATTTCTAACCTGTGTTATGATCCAGTGGCGTATCCTGTTTACTGAAGTAGCCTAGTATCAGTATCTTATACCATCAGCTACTGAAACACCAACACATCACACATACTGTTCAGTATATTTCAGTATATTTCCTGTATAAGTGCTGAACTTATAAATATATAAATGCTTTTTCATCACTTTAAGTAAAAACAAGGGCTGCATTTAAAATGATTTCCTCTCACAGTCCAAACACATGCATGTTGGTTGATCACTCACTCTAAACTGCCAGTAGGTGTGAGTGTGTGTTGGCCATGCGATGGACTGGCAACCTGTCCATGGTGTACCCCGCCTTCACCTGGTGATGCTGGGATTGGCTCCAGCCCCCCGTGACCCTGACTAGCGGGATAAAGTGGAAGATAATGGATGGATGGATGGATGGATGGATGGATAGATGGATATGAGATACGTCTCAGAACATATGAGACGTGTTGGTTTGGAGCTGCCTGTGGGAAGTACACACATCTCAGTCTCGTTCCATTCCTGGTTGAAAAGTCGTTTTTCGCCTTCGACTTTTCTTTTTTTAGAGCACGCCATCTCACTCGCTTTATTCTCCGACTGCTGCTTATCGCCTGTGTGCGCGTCGCGGCGCTCCCGAATTTGCACAGATCTGATTGGCTAAGGAGCGTTTGCTGATTTTACTGTGCACGCGATTGGTCTGTGAGTTTACTGCGCATCAAAGCCCATATACCATAAATACAAGAAAAGCTCCGCAGCTTATAATAAACACTGTCTAAATTAAATAGATTATCAGTTTAGGTCCGCACTGGACAACGTCTGGGTCCGGACCCCGACCGCGGTCCACCTATTAGTGACCTCTGGTATAGAATATAAAAACTTTAAGATGTCACTGTCAGGTCATTAAATGATCCACGTGGGACAAATTTATAGCATTAATTATATTTAACTCAAAACATGCTTGAACCCCTGGGCAGCTACTGATTCAGTACATTGTATGCATAACACATTTCTTGTAGTACTTTTCTCATACAACCACTGAATCTTCAGTGGTAAACATATTCTTGCCTCATCCCTGCCTAAGCCTTCTGACAGGGTTTACAGTGTTACTTACTGGGTCAAACTTATAAAGTTACAGGTGGAACAAATTTAGTTATAGTATTATTGTTAATTGGCAACAAAAACAATAATCACAACAACAAGAGAGAGGCCTTATAGAAACCACAAACTTGAAACATGCTTAAAAACTATTACGTTGCTGAATCAGTAGCTTTTATGCATAAAACATTTTTGGCAGTACTTTTCTTCTCGGCTTCTCTGAAAGGTTCTGTAGATACGTTAATTAATGGCATTGACAGAAACGTAAAACTTAGTGTCAAATACAGTTAACAGTGCAGAAGATGTAAATAGAGATAAGGTCAAAATAGCTGGTGTATTTCATTCTGAGTATAATAAATCATTTGGTAACTGTTATGAATCTAATGGGAGTTATGCTGTTATTAGAGTGATGACTTGTTAAGGCCTCTCACCTCTCATTTTTGAGATCTGTGCAGTAGCCAGAACAGCGCAGCAAAAAAATGTTTGTTTGCATTATTGAGCCAAACACTACAAACTACAAATAAGGATTTCGTCAGATTCTATGTGTGACTTCAAATGTGTTTCTGAAACAGTAGTATCACCTTCAGTTTCCAGTTTTTTTAGGCCATTCAAAGAGATGGCAGTCTGGTCCCATATGGCTGGAAATAACTGCCCAGTATTTCAGATGGCCGCTGAGTGAACAGACTGTCCTATGTGGTCTTTGCTCACAGTCAGCAGCTCAGGGGTTAAACTGATTCAGAGATATCTGGAGTAAGGGTTCAGCACGATTGGTTCATATTAAAGGCAAATAGAACTGAGCTTTGCTGCTGTAATTGAATGAAAATGTAAACCATTTTGGGTAAAATCATAAAATTAATTAATTAACAAATTAATGTGATAAACCACAGTGAGAAATAAGCTATAATTTGAAACCCTTAGGTTTATAATTTTAACTACTGAGTTTTACCACTGTGTATGTGTTGGTTAATTGATTTCTGCTGTTTCATAACCAGGTAAATAGATTTGTTTACATTTTATTACTCAACTAACACTTTGAATCATTAGCCATTACTTATCCTGTCACATCTTAACTAATGTATTCTAGATACAGCTGTCATGACTGAAGGAGCGTTTAATATACATATGGTGTGAAATTCTCAAAGGTGTCAACATCAGAATTCTGGGGGGTTCCCTGAAAACTTGTCATGACGATGCTGCACTGGTTTGTCTGAGGGTGGCGCTGTAACAAATTAGTTCACCCAGTTGGTCCTTCATAGCCTAGCAACTGAAAAACATGTGTCTGAAAACTTGGCCAATTTCACAAGACTTTGGTGGAAAGATTGAATTGTTGCTCACATCAAAGACAGATTTGTAAGATCCCAGTTAATGTGTGAGGAAGAGCTTATTACAGGACCAGAACAGAGCAATTCCAAAAGAGAGATCGTTAAACCAAGTGTCATATTTTGTCAGCCTACCCTTTGCAGCTATAACAGCTTCAACTCTTCTTTGCACATGGTTCAGGAGTGTGTTTATGGGAATTTTTGACTGTTCTTCCAGAAGCACATCTGTGAGGTCAGACACTGATGTTGGACGAGAAGGCTTGGCTCTCAGTCTCCACCCTAATTTATCCCAAAGGTTGGGTTGAGGTCAGGAAAGTTCTTCCACACCAAACTCCCTCATCCATGTCTTTATGGAGCTGCTTCGTGCACTGGTGGGCAGTCAGCAAGGAACAAGAAGGGGCCGTCCCACAAAGTTGGGAGCATGAAATGATCCAAAATCTCTTGACCTGCTAAAGCATTAAGAGTTCCTTTCACTGCAACCAAGGGGCAGAACCCAACTCCTGAAAAACACCCCCACACCATAATCCCCCCTCCACCAAACTTTACACTTGGCACAATGAAGTCAGACAAGTACCGTTCTCCATCGGAAGGAGCAGCGTGATTTGTTACTCCAGAGAACTCCAGTCCCAACTGTTCTAGAGTCCAGTGGTGGCGTGCTTTCCATAATTGCATCCGACGCTTTGCAGTGCACTTGGTGATATAAGGCTTAGATGCAGCTGCTCAGCCATGGAAACACATTCCTTGAAGCTCTCTACGCTCTGTTCTTGAGCTAATCTGAAGGCCTCATGAGGTTTGGAGGTTTGCAGCGATTGACTCTGCAGAACGTTGGCAACCTCTGCGCACTATGCGCCACAGCAGTTCCCAAACGCTTCCACTTAGTTATAATACCACTGACATATGACTGTGGAATATTTAGTCATTTAGAAATTTCACAACTGGACTTAATGCATAGGTGCCATCCTATCATGGTACCACGCTGGAATTCACTGAGCTCCTGAGAGCGACCTATTCATTCAGTCTGCATGCCTAAGTGCTTGGAATTATACACCAGTGGCCATGGAAGTAATTAAAACACCTGAATTCAATGATTTGAATGCTTGAGTGAATACTTTTGACAACATCGTATATATATATATATATATATATATATATATATATATATATATATATATATATATATATATATATATATATATATATGTTTTGTTTGTATGGACTTGACTCTGTCTCACTCTCATTTGGACTCTGCCTTGACTTTGACTCATTTAGACTAGGCCTCCAGTCGATCTCGAATAGTCGTGGCCTGGCCCTTGTCCATTCTCAGCATAGCCGTGAAGAAATGCTGCATATTAGCCCTATATAGCACTCGAATCAAACTTAATCACAGCCTAATCTCTCACTGAAGCCAGTCTGTCCAAAGCGCCTAGCAGAGCATTCTTATCCAGACTCTGTGTCAGAGAATGTAACAGGATCTTTGAGTCAGTCGGATTGTGTTTGATTCATTACAGCTGTCCATGTACTTAATTTCAAGCCTTGATAGTACTAATTGTTGTCACAGTAACAATTACTCTGCACGTCACTTAAATATGCACTCTGTCCCAGTGACAGTTATTGAGTCCAGCATCGGAGTGTTCCTCATGTTAATAGGAGATATGGGTTAGCCTCAGTCGTGTTATCTGCAGTCTGCACCAGGCCATTAGGGTGACCTCACTGGTCTGTGCTTAAAACATCTATAGTGCTTAAACAGCATCATTGCTTTACTTTACTTGATCTGTCAGCATGTTGGTGTGATAGCATTTCACATACAGGCTTTTCTGGCTGCAGTACAGATCACGTCTGCCACATTCACCGTGCAACACGGAGAGGGAAACAGAGGAGCCACTGTAAGTGGACAACCCTAGACCAGGTAACGTCTACACAGCCACATACACTCCCAAATACATCACAACTAAATTTAAAGAGTGCCAGGCCACTGTAGCACATCAAGGTCGTCATGTCCTTCATCATAACACACAGTCTCAAGTGTTTTCTGCAAAATACATAAAAAGTAAGGCCTCTCAAATGTCCTGTAATATTGGAAAATAAGTTTTGTCCTTTTGAGTTACAGACAGTGCAGTAAAGATAGTTTTAGACTGGATGTCCATTGGATATTTGGCTTTCTCTCTTTGAGTTTTCATGATATTTACATTTATGGCATTTAGCAGACACTCTTATCCAGAGTTACTTACATTTAGAATTTCATTTCATGCAATTTTCATGCAATTCGCAAACAATATTGTTCATTTCTCAATTAATTTAAGTGTATCAGATGATTTTTAAAGAATAAAAATGTTTGTATTAAAGCCTATTTTTGTATAGAGGCTTATTTTGCATATGGTCCTATTATCAGCAATTCTTAGTCCTCTGTCTAAATCTCCTGGTACCGCCACCAATCCAAGTTAAGGATGTTATTGGACTAATTGGCTGTTAGGACACTCTTGCTCAATTGTGGTGCACAGCTGAAAAACATTCTACTAATAAGTGAGTATAAAAGAGAGAACAACATTCTAGGTTAGTTTATTATCTGAAGCATCAGCAGTTGATGGCTTGCTGACAGACTCAAAATGACCAGAAAGAAACAACTTTCTTTAGAGACCCGTCAGTCCATTGTTGTGTTAAGGAAGGAAGATACTCCATTGAAAACAAGAACATTTCACTGTGATTCCAAACTTTTGACCAGTAGTGTATCTCTATGTAGTACAAACAGGTTTAAGTCCAAACTACTCTTATACACAAAAACTGCCATAAAGAAGGGTCAGTGCTGATACCTAAAAAGAAGACAACAAAATAAAAAGTTAGACACAGAGCAGCACCTAGCAATACAAGAATACCTAGAGAAGAGAATAAATACAAGAGTACATACAGTGTAAGTGCAATACTCAGCCAGGGTTCCTAGAAGATCAAGTGCGATTATGGTTCACACCAATATTTCAGTAGATCAGTGCTTATAAGTGCTTCACAAAGTGATGGGTCTTCAGTCTGCGTTTGAAGACCATGAGAGAGTTCGCTGTTCAGACAGCCAGTGGAAGTTCTTTCCACCATCTGGGTACCAGGACAGAGAAGCATCATGTCCTGTCTTCCATGAATCTTGAGTGATGGCGGCTCAAGCCGAGCCGTACTTGAAGCGCAAAGGGCTCGAGGTGCAGACCGGCTTTTGACCATTGCCATAAGGTAAGGAGAAGCTAGTCCATTCTTGGCTTTGTAGGCAAGCATCAGAACTTTTAACTGAATGTGAGTAGCTACAGGAAGCCAGTGAAGGGAGCGCAGCATCGGAGTGACATGAGTGAACTTGGGGAGATAGAAGACGAGCCGTGCTGCTGCATCCTGGATCAGTTGTAAGGGCCTGATGGCCTGCAGAGGAAGACCAGCCAGGAGCGAGTTGTAGTAGTCGAGCCTTGAAATGACAAGAGACTGGACGAGCACCTGGGAGGCCTCCTGAGAGAGGGTTGGATACGTTGGATATTGTAGAGAATGTATCTGCATGACCGATTCAGGTTCGCTAAATATGCCGCTTATGTTTTGTCTTCTGTTAAAGAGATGAACTTAGACCATGTACTCTCTCTAGGAGGAACAAACTGCTAAACATGAAGATGCTAGGCTCTATGCAGCTTCACCACAGACACACACACTCTAGACTTTAGCCCTATCTGCCAGACTCTAAAATCTAATCATTGTCCCAGCGGGGAACAATGACACATGAGCATAATTCACTGCTTGAATGTTTTTACTCTGCGTTCTCACTCTTATCACCGAGCCTATATTGACCTATATTGATAAAAAGGTCACCAGTTGGAAAGAAAGGGACAAATAAGAAAAGTCCCTAGAGAGTAAGATGGATTTCTCTGGATTCTCTGAATTTCTTAATGATATTGTGTAGTGTAGAGGATGAAATACCCAACTTCTTTGCTTATTTATGGTAAGAAACATTGTATTGAGCTGTTTTACTGTATTATTTACCTGCATAGACTTTCACAGAGTGGTGAACCCTTCCATGTGGGTATATTCACCCACCAGCCACTTCATTAGTGGTGCGTTAGTGTTAGTTGGTATGAGTACACAGCAGTGCTGCTGGAGTTTTTAAACACTGCGTCCACTCACTGTCCACTCTATTAGACACTCCTACCAAGCTGGTCCACCTTTTTTGATAGCAATTTAGTGATAGTAGCTGATTTGTTGATGCACAGGTCATCCTTCAACGGTGGTCACAGGATGCTGCCAATAGTGCACCAGCACAACCAGAGGTGTCAAGTAACAAAGTACAAATACTTTGTTACCTTACTTAATTAGAACTTTTGGTTATTTATACTTTACTGGAGTAATTATTGTTCAGATTACTTTTTACTTCTACTCCTTACATTTACACTCCATTATCTGTACTTTCTACTCCTTACATTTACACTCCATTATCTGTACTTTCTACTCCTTACATTTACACTCCATTATCAGTACTTTCTACTCCTTACATTTACACTCCATTATCTGTACTTTCTACTCCTTACATTTACACTCCATTATCAGTACTTTCTACTCCTTACATTTACACTCCATTATCTGTACTTTCTACTCCTTACATTTACACTCCATTATCAGTACTTTCTACTCTTAACATTTACACTCCATTATCAGTACTTTCTACTCTTTACATTTACACTCCATTATCAGTACTTTCTACTCCTTACATTTACACTCCATTATCAGTACTTTCTACTCCTTACATTTACACTCCATTATCAGTACTTTTTACTCTTTACATTTACACTCCATTATCAGTACTTTCTACTCTTTACATTTACACTCCATTATCTGTACTTTCTACTCCTTACATTTACACTCCATTATCAGTACTTTCTACTCCTTACATTTACACTTCATTATCAGTACTTTCTACTCTTTACATTTACACTCCATTATCTGTACTTTCTACTCCTTACATTTACACTCCATTATCAGTACTTTCTACTCTTTACATTTACACTCCATTATCAGTACTTTTTACTCTTTACATTTACACTCCATTATCAGTACTTTCTACTCCTTACATTTACACTCCATTATCAGTACTTTTTACTCTTTACATTTACACTCCATTATCAGTACTTTCTACTCTTTACATTTACACTCCATTATCAGTACTTTTTACTCTTTACATTTACACTCCATTATCAGTACTTTCTACTCTTTACATTTACACTCCATTATCTGTACTTTCTACTCCTTACATTTACACTCCATTATCAGTACTTTCTACTCCTTACATTTACACTTCATTATCAGTACTTTCTACTCTTTACATTTACACTCCATTATCTGTACTTTCTACTCTTTACATTTACACTCCATTATCAGTACTTTCTACTCTTTACATTTACACTCCATTATCAGTACTTTCTACTCTTTACATTTACACTCCATTATCAGTACTTTCTACTCCTTACATTTACACTCCATTATCAGTACTTTCTACTCTTTACATTTACACTCCATTATCAGTACTTTCTACTCCTTACATTTACACTCCATTATCAGTATTTTCTACTCTTAACATTTCCACTCCATTATCAGTACTTTCTACTCTTTACATTTACACTCCATTATCTGTACTTTCTACTCCTTACATTTACACTCCATTATCAGTACTTTCTACTCTTTACATTTACACTCCATTATCAGTAGTTTCTACTCCTTACATTTACACTCCATTATCAGTACTTTCTACTCCTTACATTTACACTCCATTATCAGTACTTTCTACTCCTTACATTTACACTCCATTATCTGTACTTTCTACTCCTTACATTTACACTCCATTATCAGTACTTTCTACTCCTTACATTTACACTCCATTATCAGTACTTTCTACTCTTAACATTTCCACTCCATTATCAGTACTTTCTACTCTTTACATTTACACTCCATTATCAGTACTTTCTACTCCTTACATTTACACTCCATTATCAGTACTTTCTACTCCTTACATTTACACTCCATTATCAGTACTTTCTACTCTTTACATTTACACTCCATTATCAGTACTTTCTACTCCTTACATTTACACTCCATTATCAGTAGTTTCTACTCCTTACATTTACACTCCATTATCAGTACTTTCTACTCTTTACATTTACACTCCATTATCAGTACTTTTTACTCTTTACATTTAAACTCCATTATCAGTACTTTCTACTCTTTACATTTACACTCCATTATCAGTACTTTCTACTCCTTACATTTACACTCCATTATCAGTACTTTCTACTCCTTACATTTACACTCCATTATCAGTACTTTCTACTCTTTACATTTACACTCCATTATCAGTACTTTCTACTCCTTACATTTACACTCCATTATCAGTACTTTCTACTCTTTACATTTACACTCCATTATCAGTACTTTCTACTCTTTACATTTACACTCCATTATCAGTACTTTCTACTCCTTACATTTACACTCCATTATCAGTACTTTCTACTCCTTACATTTACACTCCATTATCAGTACTTTCTACTCCTTACATTTACACTCCATTATCAGTACTTTCTACTCTTTACATTTACACTCCATTATCAGTACTTTCTACTCTTTACATTTACACTCCATTATCAGTACTTTCTACTCCTTACATTTACACTCCATTATCAGTACTTTCTACTCCTTACATTTACACTCCATTATCAGTACTTTCTACTCCTTACATTTACACTCCATTATCAGTACTTTCTACTCCTTACATTTACACATGAAACACGTGTTAATGCTCAGTAGTACACGGATATGCTTCTTTAATATATTTACATTGTACTAAACTACATTCATTTTTAATGGGCGTATATGCGGCTGAAACAGGAAGCCTAGCACATCCCAAATTTATCAACATTAACATTTTAATATAACTTTATATTCATTATGACTTTTAGAAGAATGGGGTTTTGGTGGAGGTGGGCTAGTGCAATATAGACCCCTGTGGTGCTGCCTAAGCTTTCGTCCTTAATGGCATTTTTTCCCCTTACATTAAGTAGTTTTAAAAGCAGTACTTTTATACTTTTACTGGAGTAAAAAGCTTGAGTTGATACTTCAGCTTCT
Organism: Megaleporinus macrocephalus; assembly: GCA_021613375.1. Taxonomy (NCBI): domain Eukaryota; kingdom Metazoa; phylum Chordata; class Actinopteri; order Characiformes; family Anostomidae; genus Megaleporinus; species Megaleporinus macrocephalus. The sequence continues at coordinate 29,583,072 of CM038717.1, read as the reverse complement.
ACAGAACTTTTTTTAAACCCTAGTATCTATACTTCTATCTGAGTAATGAATGTGAATACTTTTGACACCTTTGAGCACAACACACACTAACACACCATTACCACTACGTCAGTGTCGCTGCAATGGTGAGAATGATCCATCACCTAAATAACACCCGCTGGTGTGGTGGTCCTGTGGGGGTCCTGACCATTGAAGAACAGGATGAAAGGTGGTATAATACAGTATTTGAAGAAACAGATGGACTACAGTCTGTAATTGTAGAACTACAAAGTGCTCCTGCATGGTCAATAGAGCTCTGTGTCCAGTGGGTGTATTTTTCAACAATGAAATTCAAAAACAGATTATCTGTCATGATGTCATTGTGTACGACACACATATGCTGCAAAACAATTCCCTACGTTCACGCATACTGGACTTCTGTTGAAATGATTTAGATGGCTTTGTTCTAAATTCCATAGTTTAATTTTAAAAGTGAATACAGATCCCAAACTGAAGAGCAAATTTGAGGTTAAAGACATGATGACTAACAAGAAGCCTGATGTTTAATCATCTGGTTTGTATTTGCATCTAAATATTCATTTCATCAGATTTTGAGCATTTGCCATAAAGGCAGTATGTACGTTTAATGGTGCAGGAAGAAGACGAGAAGAAACAGTCTCGTCTTGCAGTCAGCTGTCCTCATGACACACCAGAGACTTTAAGCAAAGTTGTCTGACCCCAGGAGGCGTAGACGCATCTCGTTTTTAACAGCTACATTGGCAGGCGCTGCAGATTCCTGTATGATAACAGCGAGGCCAAGCACCACAAAGATTATGATTTCAGAGGCAGGCCCATGGTGTAACGTTTCGAGGGAGCATTCTATTATAACGCTCCAAGAGCAAGACAAGGTCATAACCAGCAATCCGGCAAGGATGACATCACTCCCGAGGAAATAGATGTTTAATTTATATTCCTCTGAGCAAAACGATATCACAGAACTCTTGTTGATACGTGATCTTAAAATATCAAATTGGTTTTAAGTCCATAGAAAAAGTTTTGTTTGAAAAGTTATGAATGGTTAAGGTTGGGCTGTGGTTGGTATCTGGTGTTCTTCTAACATTGTTCAAGTGATGTGCATGTTTTTGGATTATTAAAAAAAATTGCTTTTCGGATATTAAAATGGTCATATGACCTCATGTCCAGGAACGTTTCACCGGTTTGGAACACGGTAATCCATCCTGCACCATGTTCTGGTTTAAAAAACAAGTTCTACAACAAATGAACTCCACTCTGCGAATGAAAGAAAGTGTGGTTTCTCATAAAACCAAATTAAATTATAATTTGATTGATATTATCAAATTGTATGACAACTTGTACTGATGTTAAAAAATCTAAAAGTATCTAGACAGCCCTCCTTTTTACTGAATTCAACTACTTGAACCTGTTGCTGATTCAGATAAGCATACAGGATTTTTTATAATCTTTATAAAAAAGTAATAGTAATAGAATAATACACTCTGGAGCAGCCACACGTAATCCTAAGGTCCCCAATCTCATATCGTCGCTGTCCAATGAAAAACAAGAATCTCCAAAATTGCAACTTTACAGTAGAGACCAAGAACCTACTTTACTTTTAATGTAAGTCAATGGAACCAGAATGTTTTCCAAGCTATTTCGGAGCACTTCTATTAGTTCATTTATCATAAAATGTTCACACTATGTAAATGACCATTGGCGTGTTCAAATAATGTTGAAAACTCAAAATTGACAAAAATGGAAATACATGTTTTTCACTGGACAGCGACGATATATAACCCTCCTCCCTCATCCCTGTGCTGTGAATCAGTGGAGTTGCATTCTCTGGAGGGATGGAGCACCATCCAATACAGTGGGATTAGGTCAATCCCAAATGATCCAGAACTGATCATCCAACATCATTACCTGACCACAAAAGTGCTTTTGTGGCTGAATGCAATTAGGCACTCACAGCAATGTTCCAACATCTAGTGGAAGACCTTCCAGAAAAGTAGAGGCAGTCAATGCAGAAAAACTCCTAATCCTTAATTTCTAAAAAACACTGCGCAAGCAATTGTCTGCAAACTTGTGGACATGTTTTTAAAATGACAAATGTTTGGGGGAACAGTTCAAATTTGAATTTTTTAATGCTTTGTACATATTTGGATGATTTAGTTGTTCATGGTGCTGTAATTTTATACTCAATACACAGACTGTAGTGGTTACAACACATCCTCTGTTTACAACCAGAGAAGCTCCACCGGTTGGGGACAGTGCTGCACTTACAGCCAGCAGCTGCCGCTCGTGTAAACAGAATTATGACCACATACAAAACCACAGTAAGAGCCTTGGGACTGGAATACACTGACTGGCAGACGTTTAACACTTTACATTTCTGCCTACATCCTTTATAGATGATGCACCGAAACTTCAATTATTACGAAACGTCCTCATGTTCATGTTCATTCAGTTTGGGTGAGAACTGGGTTTTGTGTAGGGCTTAGTCAGGTTTAGGTGTATGTTCACGCAAACCTTTTACATTCATACTTCAAGTACAGATGCATTTAATAGATGTTTAGTTAAAGACTCTACAAAAAAATCTACAACAGTATATAGACAACATATCAAATGTTAGAAGTGAACATAGTTATATATATATTCGTCCATTTTGAACAAAAGACATAAAAGTACCTGGGGGAACATCTCAGAACTAACTGAGTTAGTTGTTAGCAGGTCAGTAACGTGATTGGGTATAACCACTAGAAGTATAGAACCACTTTCAGAAGTAAAGATGGGGAGGGATTCACCATTTCATGTAAGACTGCACAGGCAAATAGTGGCACAATTCAAGGATAATGGTTCTTAAAGTAAAATAACTTGAGGATTTAATCATCCACACTAGATTATGCCATCAAATGATTGAGAGAATTCTGAGAAATCTCTGTGTGCAACAGACATGACTGAAAACCAATATTAGATTGAGGGCCCTCAAGCTGCACAGCATTAAAGACATGATTTTGTGGTAGAAATCACTGCACAAGCTCAGAAACCCATCATAAAACCATAATCTATAAACACAGCTCGTCACAAATGCTGCATGGCTACACCTCTACCATGCAAAGAAGAAACCCTGTTTAAACAATCCAGAGACGCTGCTACTTTCTCTGAGCTCATTTAATGCTGGTGAAGTGGAAATGTGTTCTACAGTCCAAACGGGCTTTCAAAACTACTTAAAGTATAAAAGTAGAAGTAAGTTAAGGGGAAAAAAGCAATTAAGGACGAAAGCGTAGGCCGCACCACAGGGGCATATAATGCACGACCCCACCTGCCCAAAAAAGCACTCTAAAAGTCATAATGACTATAAATGTTATATTAAAATGTTAATGTTGATAAAGTTGGGATGCGCTAGGCTTCCTGTTTCAGCTGCATATACGCCCATTGAAAATGAATGTATTTAGTACAATGTAAATATATTAAAGAAGCATATCTGTGCACTACTGAACATTAACATGTGTTTCATGGAGCAGAAGACATGATGACTAGTCGTCTATATGTATTGTAATGAAGTCAAACTTCAAAGACATGTTATTGATAACCTTTACTGGAATGTAAATGTGCATGAATGAAAACAACCTGCAATGAAATAGAAGTAACATGGCTATTTTTTAAATGTGAGGAGTACAAAGTACAGATAATGACCTGAAAATGTAAGGAGTAGAGGTAATAAGTCAGCTGAAAAATAATTACTCCAGTAAAGTATAAATTACCAAACTTTCTACTATTAGTATTTGTACTTCCTTACTTGACACCTCTGGTGACACATCTGTGAAGGCACCATTAATGCTGAATGGTAAATGCAAGTTTTGGAGAAACAAATGCTGCCATTCAGATGACGTCTTTTTCAGGATATGGCCAGAACACAATCTGCACATAACACAACAGCATGACTCCATAGTAAAAGAGTCTGGGTGCTAAACTGGCCTGAGCGTTAAGTTTTATGCCATAAACACTAAAGGAGAAACCCATTGATAACTCAGTATTTCTGCACAGTTTAAAGTCATTTAGACTAGTCTGATGTGAATGTAGTCTGAAAGCGCTGTCCTGTTAACACATCTATCACATCCTTAACTTCATTAATAAAGTAATGGGACAGGTTTCAAGCTGGAACTATGGATTTCAGCAGGGAGAAATGATGGTTCTCAATAAAGCAGTATAAATATGGTACTGAACAGTATTAAAACAGTAGTGATTTTTAATTAGATAAAAGTGTGTCTTTTAAATATATTAGTTTAAATATATTATATAGTATCTGCAGAGTGAGTGAATGTGTGAAAGTTTGGAAGCATTTTGGGAAACTCTATAGAAGATGTACAGGGGTTGGACAGTGAAACATAAACACCATTTTAGTGTGGGATGTTTCATGACTAAGTTGGACCAGTCTGGTGGCCAATCTTTATTAATTGCACATTGCACCAGTAAGAGCAGAGTGTGAAGTTCAATTAGCAGGTAAGAGCACAGTTTAGCTCAAAATACTGCAGTGCACACAACATTATGGGACATACCAGAGTTCAAAAGAGGACAAACTGTTGGTGCACGTCTTGCTGGCGCATCTGTGACCAAGACAGCAAGTCTTTGTGATGTATCAAGAACCACGGTATCCAGGGTAATGTCAGCAAACCACCAAGAAGGACAAACCACACCCCACAGGATTAACTGTGGACGCAAGAGGAAGCTGTCTGAAAGAGATGTTGGGTTCTAACCCGGTTTGTATCCAAAAAACATAAAAACCAAGGCTGCCCAAATCCCAGCAGAATTAAATGTGCACCTCAGCTTCTCCTGTTTCCACCAGAACTGTCTGTCAGGAGCTCCACAGGGTCAATATACACGGCCGCGCTGCTATAGCCAAACCTTTGGTCACTTGTGCCAATGCCAAACGTCGGTTTTAATGGTGCACAGAGCGCAAATCTTGGGCTGTGGACAATGTGAAACATGTATTGTTCTCTGATGAGTCCACCTTTACTGTTTACCCCACATCCGGGAGAGTTACGGAGTGGAGAAGCCCCAAAGAAGTGCACCACCCAGACTGTTGTATGCCCAGAGTGAAGCATGGGGGTGGATCAGTGATGGTTTGGTCCCTTGACCCAATACTTGTGCTAGATGGTCGCGTCACTGTCAAGGACTACCGAACCATTCTGGAGGACTATGTGCATCCAATGGTTCAAACATTGTATCCTGAAGGCGGTGCCGTGTATCAGGATGACAATGCACCAATACACACCGCAAGACTGGTGAAAGATTGGTTTGATGAACATGAAAGTGAAGTTGAACATCTCCCATGGCCTGCACAGTCACCAGATCTAAATATTATTGAGCCACTTTGGGGTGTTTTGGAGTCAGGAAACGTTTTCCTTCACCAGCATCACGTAGTGACCTGGACACTATCCTGCAAGAAGAATGGCTTAAAATCCCTCTGACCACTGTGCAGGACTTGTATATGTCATTCCCAAGACGAATTGACGCTGTATTGGCCGCAAAAGGAGGCCCTACACCATACTAATAAATTATTGTGGTCTAAAACCAGGTGTTTCAGGTTCATTGTCCAACCCCTGTAGGCTTCGTATTGGGAAAATTGCTGACAACATAGTTCTGTAGTTATTTTTGTGGGATTGTGTATTTAGAATCACAAGTAAATGAAAGAAAAGAGCAACCACAACTTATATTGTCTAAAAGCAGAATGTTACTGGGACGTGGTTTGGTATCCACATTACCGTATATCTGGCACTTTTGTTAAGAAACTGAGCTTCCTGTCTATCAAAGTGTCTTGTGTGAAGAGTTGGTTTTACCTGAATAATGTTTGGACAGTTTTCTTTTGTCTGAGAAGTTGTTTGAACAGCTGAAAGGTTTGAGAGCTGGCATCAGAAGAAGGGGGTAGAATGTATGTGGTAAGGCATTAATTGTTCTCTATGCAATTGTTATAAAACTTATGACTGGCAGCGTATTTCCACACCACACGCCTCGCCGCCTTTTGTGTGTGTTAGCTTGTATTTGCCAGGGAACTTCTCTTCCAACATTATTTCACCCACCTCACTCCCCTCCAAGCATATACAGACTGTGAGATATTCATTCTTGGCAGGCGTGTAATCTACCACAAAGAGAACGAGAGATCCTTTATGTTCAACATTTGATTTTGAGTGTTGTAGCCCGTTCCAGCTGTAAGATCTGTGTGTGTTCCGGTGCCTACGTGTGAAATAGAGCAGGTGTTGTTGTCGCGAGTGTGACATAGGAGGAAACTTGTATAGGCTGTGATCCACGAGGTGATCTAAGTGAGCAAAATATTATTCAAGTAATTAATAAATGATTTATTCTCTTCGCCCCGACGACCTGTGTTTCCACACTGACCTCATGTTGTTTGGAGAAGACAATGACATCACCTCGAAACTCACCTGTTGGGACCGACGTAAACACAAACGTGTTTGTTAAACCCTTTTAAAGTCAAGTAATAGAGGAAGCCTGTCTAAAAAGAGACTTTACTACAAACATCCTGCGCTAACTGCCCAAATCTAGCATTTCACCTTAAATGCTTAATGTGCTCAGTTTGGCCAAAAGTAATAGCAAAATAAATAATAATCGTTTAAGGGAGACCTGAGAGGGTTGTAACGCTATTTGTCTCTGTCTCCATAACTCAGTGTTTTGTGCTACACCTTTCAAGCTTTTGCTTACTCACAAAACAAGCAAATCCATGTCAGGAACATTTATCATCCATTAACATACCAAGCTGTAATCCAGAAGTAAAATTTTACTTTCTCACATACAAAAATCTGATTTTGCTAAATAAATATTATTATTCACTTCTTCTAACTTGATTAATGCTCAGGAGTGGGCTATGCATGCATCATAATTATGGCTCCTCTATAGTTTGTTTCTGATTGTTGAAAATTGGGGTGTTACAACTTCCACCCACACACAATACATAAAAATACATACACTACTGCTCAAAAGTTTGGGATCACAGTGAAATGTTCTTGTTTTCAATGGAGTATCTTCCTTCCTTAACACAACAATGGACTGACGGGTCTCTAAAGAAAGTTGTTTCTTTCTTGCCATTTTGAGTCGGTCAGCAAGCCATCAACTGCTGATGCTTCAGATACTAAACTAACCTAGAATGTTGTTCTCTCTTTTATACTCACTTATTAGTAGAATGTTTTTCAGCTGTGCATCACAATTGAGTAAGAGTGTCCTAACAACCAATTAGCCCAACAACATCCTTAACTTGGATTGGTGGTCGTACCAGGAGATTTAGACAGAGGACTGAGAATTGTTGATAATTGGACTATATGCAAAATAAGTGTCTATACAAAAATAGGCTTTAATACAAACATTGTTATTCTTTAAAAATCATCTGATACACTTAAATTAATGGTGAAATGGACAATATTGTTTGTGAATTGCATGAAAATTGCATGAAATGAAATTCTGAAGTGATCCTAAAGTGGTTTAAGCTAGGCTATACTAGTGTGAACTGGTATACTACTGATCTGGTGCTGGTGTCAGTGGTCAACCAGCTTTACCCTGCTGGTTGAAAAGTATACCAGCTTCAAAACACAACATATGGTGGTTTTGCTGGTGGCCAGCTATAGTGGTTTTTCTAACTGGCTGCTAATACGCTTCCTACTGAAGTACATCCATTGTACTGCAGTAAATCTCCTAGCATCAGGCACACACAATGTAGCATGACCAGATGTCCCAATTTTCCGGGGACAGTCCACCTTGAGGGGGCCCATTCACAGAAATGTCTCCGATTATAACTGTGAATTAAAAACGCACCAGAATATTCCAAAAAAGTAATACCTGGTAGCAGATGGGCAGACATCTCCCTTTATACCTGTTTGGCCAACATAGGGCACTGTAGCTTTCTACTGACCGCTCATACCACCTGCTCACCTAGTTTTAGAAAGCACTGCTGTGTTCAACTCAACCAGAAGCTAGCAAGTGTCAAGTAAGTCCAAAGCATCACCACAAATGTGTTTTCAAGACATGGAGTAACCCAGTGATTAGAAGCAGGAATGGGTTACGGGGCTTGTATAGTACTACCAGCTGATAGGGAGGCTGATTTGTACAGTCACACAGTTCATGATATTATGTAGACTCTATGTCCTCCTTAAATAGTATATCAATTGTCATGTGGTTGACATATCAACAGGACATATGGTCTATGTTGACAGCAGCTGTCTCTGTATCTCCTGCACTGGAGCTAGCCCAGGGGTGTGTTTAGGGTCTGGTTATTTAGCTATAGCCATAGGTCTTCTTACTAAATCTGCTGTTCTCCTTTTTTTTGGCAAAATATTTTATATGAATATGAATTTGAATATGAATTATGGGTTTAAACACTGAATCTTTTGTGGTAAACATATCCCTACTTTAGCCTCTAGACTTTTCATTGACTTTATTTCTGGAAAGCTCTGAGCAATAACTATTGTAATTTTTATTGTGTGTTTGTTTATGTCTGTGTGTCAGCCCTGGTGGCCTGTCCAGGGTGTTGCCTGTTTTCTGCCCAATGAATGATGGGATAAGCTCCAGCACATGACCCAGATAAGCAAGCATAGAAGATAAATGAATAAACTGATGGTCAAACTTGAATGTCACTTCAGAAATCTGGTCACTTTAATGAAATGATCAGTTTTTTTTCTAATAATTGTACACAGTCGATCCATAAAGCGAGCCACCACGATTCGCTTCAGCCAGAGTCCTCTAAAAAAATGCATTATATATTACAGCATATATGTTAAGCTGCTGGGCTATTTCCTGCTTGCTAACCTCTCACTTTCCTTATCCTGCTTCTCCAGTCTTATCACAGACCTACCCCCTTGCTTCACTCTTACAAGAAGAACAACAGTCTGGTCTGATTTACCACTTGGACACATGGGAGTATGCATTTTTTAAGCAGTTGCCTAAAGAGAATTAACAAGCAAGACAAATGTAATAAAGTCTTTGTAGGCTGTGAGCTGTCAAGAGCTTCTCCAGCGTTTCCATAAATAGTATGCTTACTGCTAGTTTAGTCTACTGCAGTGAAAACGTGTCTGGGTTAGAAAATGTTTGATAACGGCAGATATAAAAAGACCACTCATGTTTGAGACACAAAAGTGTATTTCTACAAGTGCAGTCAAGTCCATAGTTGTAAATAGTAGAGTCAATAAATAGTAGAGAAAGAGTGCTATTATTTATATTCACAAAATTGAAATACAATACTGTAGCACTGGCATAGAGTAGGACTTGGGGGTAGGGGGGCATGATCTCTCTGTGAGAAGTGCTCTTTTACACACACAATCATACACACAAAGCACCCCTATTTAAACTCACTCCAGGACACAGTTTAACACATTAACACAGTCTTTTAACTAACAATTTAAAGACATTTAAAAAACATGGACTATCTTTGTCGGAGGGCATGCACCTCCTATGATCCTCCCATAACACGGCCAGGTCTCATAAGGCCAGCCCCAGACAGTGGCATGTTAATTTTGTCAGTACATAATATGCCCACCCTATGCCTGCAGTTTCTATTTCTATTCAAAATCTCAATTTCCAGTTAATCCCAGTTACTAGGTTAAACTCATTAATCCTCATTAAAACCTCACAACTCAGGCCTGGTTTCAATGCTAACTTTTTCTGTATATTTATCTCACTAACGACTTCTTTGCAGCTTCTCATTGTCTCAGTTATTAAGAGTTCCATTATCTTTTTTTATATTGTATATTATATATACACCCATTTCAATTATTTATCCTTGCCTTTACTCTTTCTTATATAAGTATCCCATCAGAAATGTATATATAAAAATGCAGTTTGAGTCACATGTCATTGTTTATCTGCTTCAACCTGAATGTACCAGCTTCTGTCTTCTGTCAGGAACTAAAGACCACCCTATCCCCTAAAATATTACCTATAAGCTGATTCCACTGTAGGTAAGGTAGTAAATCACTGCATGTATAGTGACGTAGAACAACATTTGTGGAATTACAGTAAATTACTAATAAATAAACAAAATACAACATTATCTTTACGTCTGTTCATTATTAGATAAATCCAATTAAAGCTCACTTTATAAATTATACATGAAATGTCTGGATTGTATACATATATAACCAAAACAAATATTATTTTCTTTAGTGGTATAAAGCTGAAATGAAATGATAACAAATGTATGTTAAGGTTTCCTGACTAGATAAGGCTAACATGCTTATAACATGCTTTCTGACAAAAGTTAATATAAACGTGAGCTAACCAAAACCCTCCTAGTCTGTTACCATAACAACACATTATACTAAAGCTGTTTCTATTGCAGTATATATGGTAATCTTTGCTATTCATTGCTCTCATCACTGACCTCGTGTTTAACGCTGGCGTGAGATACCCGGCACTCCAGCGAGGCGAGAGCTCGGGTCAGTGAAGCTGCTGACTGCGGGATATTTCTGAACAGGCATCTCAACACAAGCCTTAACAAAGTGAAAGAACCAGAGACCACATAAGAACCAGAATCAAACACAGGGCGTGAATTGCAGAGGTTGGCAAAACGAGCCTTTAAAATAAAAGTGTTTTTAAACTGTTTCCGCTTTTTCTGTGGTTTAATTTTTGGGTGGGACAAATCTACCTGTTTCTGATATTGGATGGGACACGTCCCCCTCATCCCCCCAGTTCTTACACCAATGGATGGAGCGCTGATCTGCATCAGGGTGGCACTGTAGGAATCTGATTCACCCAGTTGGTCCTTCATAGTCTAGAAACTTTAATTAAGCTCAGGATACCTGTAATGCTGTAGGTTACCCCTACATCATTACCAAAGAGACATTTGTGCATATGTGCTTAACTTTTTCAAGTTGCCACCGTTAATACTTACCTTCAGGGTCCCAAACGAGTACCAGTGGGGTAGCTCCTGCACTTTACTAACCTGGGTGAGTCCAACCTGTGTAGACGGGGAGGGGAGGAAGAGTGTTTCTGAAAGGAGAAAACGTGTATTAATTATTGCATACAGGTTCACTATTAATTCGAGTGATAGCTATTGTTGTTGCTGAGACTGTGTGCCTTGTTATTGCCACGCTTAATGTTTTTTGGTGGTTTTGTAGATAATTGTGATGTTATTTTAACCTGCAATTAAATTTGGTATATGCTAGGGAGGGGCAACCCGTATTTATACCTCCTAAGATAGAGGTAAAGGGGGGTCTTCTTCCTTAAGCTGGCTGGTGGAAGTAATGCCTGTGTAGGCCAATGAATGTGATGGGACTTACGACTTTGCAGTCTTGGTCTTAGCCTTATACCTCTGTTGAGAGGCTGTTTACTTTTTGTGTTGCTTGTTTATTTATTTATTTATTTATTTCTCTTTCTTTTTTTTGCTTCAACGGCGCGCTGTATATATTTTGTGGTGGCTGGCAATAAGAAGGTGACGGGCTAACAGAATAACGTTTGCCTCTCTGCTGTTTTTATCTGGTGCTCCAGACCATTCGCCCGATGCTACCCATAAAGGGTGTTTTCTTGTCTACTTTTTGTAGTTGTGGGTACACGCAATACCTCTGAACCATTTAACACAGCATATTTATAAATCTAAAAAACTTGCTTGGCAAAAACTGTGAACTGTTTACACATTCCTAAAAGTGAAAACAAAAGTGATAGAGTGAGATCTTTGTGAATTTCAGAAATTGGAATTATTAAACCAAATGTTTTGTCGACACTGAAGCTACCAGTGTGTGTGAGCAACCAGCCAACGCTGGAATAGACAGTTAACATGGGACTCCTCAAATACTGGGGGGTATTTTTACACACTGGGGAGGGCATTGCTGTAACTTGTTAGTTGGGATGGAAACGTTAAAATGATAGAATTTCAATGCACAAAAGAAAAGAGTGCACAAATTAAATATTCATAGATTTAATACACCTAGTGTTTGTGAGGATCATGTAGGTTTTCTAACTCAGGTTGCACAATGTGTCGTTTCAACTAAAACATGCTTAATAATGTCATGTGTCCATTGTTTATTGGTTGTATATGATATATTCCAGTCTAAGAAAAAAGCCATTCAAGAGCGATGGAGATCTAACCCTGTGCTAACTATCCCCACCGCACTGCCTTAAATGGGAATCACATAGCAACAGGCCATGTTTTCGGTGTTCTTCTGATTAATACCAGATTGTGTTGCACTGGCGCTTGTCCAATTCCCATCCAGGGATTACTTATTCTTGCCATGTTGAACACACATTAGAGCATGGTATGACCTGTTACCTTATTTTAGACACATCTCTCTGTTTAACAAAGGCCAAATCCCCCTTGAGCCTACGCCAGTTAGAACTGCAAGCCAAGAAGTCTACGAGAGAATTGGAACGTACACAGACGAAAGTGCTTTGCTTATATAGAACTTTGTCCTATGGTTTAACTTTAGAAAAGATTCATGAAGAGCTTTCATGAATTATTCACTTCACACCAAACAGTCTCTTACGTGTCTCTTACGCTGCATTCGTGGTGGATCTTTCAGTATGGATCTAACTAACTCACAGTCCCTACTTTTGAGAAAAACAAGAAACCATTGGGGCCTGCCTGCAACTCTTGACTTTATGAGTAGCACATCTGTTTCTTTGCATGCTCTGTTAGCCCCCTCCTGTTCTTCAATGATCAGGACCACCACAGAGGAGATATTATTTGGGAGCTGGATCATTCCCAGCACTGCAGTGACACTGATGTGATGGTGGGGTGTTAGTGTGAAGTTGTGCTGGTGTGAGTGGATCAGACACAGTAGTGCTGCTTGAGTTTTAAACCCCCCAGTGTTACTGCTGGACTGAGAATAGTCCACCAACTTAAACTATTCAGCCAGCAGCGTCCTGTGGGCAGCGTCCTGTGACCACTGATGAAGGACTAGAGGATGACCAACACAAACTGTGCAGCAATAGACGAGCTAATGAGCTACTGTCTCTGATTACACATCTACAAGCTAGATCAACCACGTAGGACAGTGGACAGTGAGTGTTATACATACATACCAGCACAACACACGCCACCACTATGTGCTGAAAATAATCCACCACCTAAAGATACCTGCTTTGTGGTGGTCCTATGGGGGTTCTGGCTGTATAATAACAGGGTAAATGAGGGTTTAAAAGGTATGCATTGAAAGAAATGAACGACAGTCTAAAACTGTAGAACCACAAAGTTCTCCTATATAATAAATGGAGCTGATAAAATGGACAATACAGGTAGAAACATGGAGGGGGTTTTAATGAAGTTGGCTCTCGTGTACATATAGCTGTTATTTATGATTGTAACCATGGTTGTATTAGACCATTCCATGTCATCACATGATGACCCATGTGTTATGGTCTACAATACGAAGAGGAGTTTTTTGGTTCTGATTTTCTAGGTGTTATTAAGTAAATTAAGTTATCCAAGTGTAGAAAAGAAAACGAAAAAAAAGATGGAAGAATGCAAAATGTTAATGAAACCTTATGCTTCGATGTTGAGGTAGTCACTAATTATGTCTCTCAGAACAGAATGATGTTAAATGACTTATTACTTTCAGGAAAATATTTTCATTTCTTACCATAGGTAACTGCTGGCGATTGTTTTAGTTCATTATTTGAAAACATATAATCTTTTTGTCATATCATAACTTCTTTTTGTTCCCAAATTCATGTAAATTGTGAATGAATCATTGGATAACATACATCCCAACTGTATGTGTGATTTATTTGTTCTTGCTTGTACTGTTTAGCATTGATTGTTTATTTTGTTCTATTTAAATAATAATATTTCCTCATAATGAAACAGACAAATCAGAGCGTAGATGTTCTGTGAGATGAGATTCATAAATCTGTATGAGTATCTTCACCTTATAAAATCAATCATAAAAATATCTTCACTGAGGTTTTTCCAATATATAAAATTGCTAGTTGACCTTTAATTGTGTTAAAATGTCTCTAAACCTCTATTATAAGTTAAGAATATTTATCCATCTGCTGTAAAGCTATCTTTTCAGAGATATAAGGTTTTGTCCTGATAGTGGTGATATATTCAAATACAGGAACATTTCAACTTTATATATCAACTTCACATCAGATATGTTTACATGTACACATTAAATCAGTGGTAGAAAATGTATTTTCTTTCCAATAAACAGGCTGTACGTGCTAATAAGACGGTGTTCTGCTCTCCACAGACAATTCAAGAGCTTTAACACCCGTACACATACCCTATGTGTTGAGAGTATTCTCACATTTAATATTGTAATACGGTATTAAAATGCATCTTGCCGTGGTTCATAAACCAATCTAGCAAGATTATTATAGGACATAAATAAGTCCAACTTAAGGACATATACTCAGTGTTCCAGATACTGTTTTTATAGGTTAAATTAAATAGTATTAGAATTTCAATTAAATGTGTTCATTGTGTTTGTGTTTGTAATGCAATCTTTCTCTATGCCAGGGATAGAAATTTCCATTTTATGTATATAAAAGTATTTTAATCTATGCTATTATACAATGTATACTGTATGTACAACTTAACAACAACCAAGAACAAAAAAAATATACTATCTCATACATATATATATATTTTTATTATATTATATGTATAATTGTTACAGTGTACAACAGTTTGTCTTTCAATGTTCTTTTAGAAAGCAAATAATATTTTTTCTCATTTTGTTTGTGATTTAAAGATTGTGTATATAGACCTTTTTCCAACAACAACAACAACAACAACAACAATAATAATAATAACTAGAGAGGGGAAGTTCATGAACAAACTTCGAAGTTGGCTTGAAATCGCCCACTGATAGTAGTGTGTGTGATGTGTAGTGTATGTTGTGTAGTGTCTATGTTGTGTAGTCTGTGTGTGTTGTGTAGTGTCGTTGTTGTGTAGTGTGTGTATTGTGTAGGGTGTGTGTGTTGTGTAGTGTCTATGTTGTGAAGTGTGTGTGTGTAGTGTGTGTGTGTTGTGTAGTGTTTATGTTATGTAGTGTGTGTTGTGTAGGATGTGTGTAATGTGTGTGTTGTGTAGGGTGTGTGTATTGTGTAGTGTGTGTGTTGTGTAGAGTGTGTGTAGTGTGTGTGTTGTGTAGTGTGTGTGTTGTGCAGTGTATGTTGTGTAGTGTATGTTGTGTAGTGTATGTTGTGTAGTGTCTATGTTGTGTAGTCTGTGTGTGTTGTGTAGTGTGTGTTGTGTAGTGTGTGTGTTGTGCAGGGTGTGTGTTGTGTAGTGTATGTTGTGTAGTGTGTGTGTTGTGCAGGGTGTGTGTTGTGTAGTGTATGTTGTGTAGTGTATGTTGTGTAGTGTGTGTGTTGTGTAGTGTGTGTTGTGTAGTGTCTATGTTGTGTAGTGTGTGTGTTGTGTAGTGTATGTTGTGTAGTGTGTGTGTTGTGCAGTGTGTGTTGTGTAGTGTATGTTGTGTAGTGTGTGTTGTGTAGTGTCTATGTTGTGTAGTGTGTGTGTTGTGTAGTGTATGTTGTGTAGTGTGTGTGCTGTGCAGGGTGTGTGTTGTGTAGTGTGTGTTGTGTAGTGTGTGTGTTGTGTAGTGTATGTTGTGTAGTGTGTGTGTTGTGTAGTGTGTGTGTTGTGTAGTGTATGTTGTGTAGTGTGTGTTGTGTAGTGTCTATGTTGTGTAGTGTGTGTGTTGTGTAGTGTATGTTGTGTAGTGTGTGTGTTGTGCAGTGTGTGTGTTGTGCAGTGTGTGTGTTGTGTAGTGTATGTTGCGTAGTGTGTGTTGTGTAGTGTCTATGTTGTGTAGTGTGTGTGTTGTGTAGTGTATGTTGTGTAGTGTGTGTGTTGTGCAGGGTGTGTGTAGTGTGTGTTCTAGCTTGAAAACTGTGGGAGGAGTAGCGTTTACTTTTGTGAGCGTAGAATAATAATAATAAAATAAATAAATAAATAAATAAATAAATAAATAATAATAAAAAGAATAATAAGAAGAATAAGAAGAAGAGGATGAAGAACAGTAAGCTGGCTCTTTCAAGCCAACTTAATAATGCTGCTTCTCGACAGGTTTTAGTTTGCTCTCCTCCGCGCGCCGCACATAACGTCATCAACACGCGCCGCTTGCTTTGACATTCACAGCGGAGCTGCACGCTGAATGTTTTAGTTCATGTCCTTTTCTACATTTTACACATTTAACTGATCTTACTGATATTACAGTGAACTGTCAGGTAAGTCTACCTGTTTTAAGCTTCTACGAGCGCATTAGTGTTCATATAATTTTGTAATAACCGAGTTTGTTAGTTAGCATTAGCGTGTTCTAAGATTCCTAAGGTTAATCGCTAAGAGAGTGAAAGAGAGAGAGAATTTATTTAATGCTCAAATTTCTCTGTGTATCATTCAGTTTGAGTAGGAGATAGATAAATAGATAGATAGATAGATAGATAGATAGATATGACTCTTGCTGTGTCTGTAAGTCTGTAAACCAGCTCAAATGCGAGACCTGGCTATTAGTTATTTTGACTGCTTGCCTGATGCTTTGTTCATAGCTTCCTACACAAACCACCAACAAACTACAGCAAATACACAGACTTGAAAACGACAACAAACAGTTTTAGCACCACTGCACTGACTGCCTGGTACCTTAGAGTCGACTATTCAGCTTTACCACTAGGTTTTAATCTCTTAATAGTTTATCACCCTCACACCTCCATATATTTCTGAGCTCCTGATAGATTATGTTCCAAATCGTGTTTTAAGATGATGTTACTGAACTTCTTCATACTTCATACAAACGTCCTCACGTCCTTACAGAGAATGAGCAGGTAGGGATCTGTTTTTATGCACCAAAGATCTGGAACACTTTGCCATCAATCAATCATCAGGTGCCTTCTGTCACTGATTTAATAATAAAAAAAACCCATTATTTTTCTTTATTGTAGCATATTTATTTTTGTCACCAAAACCTTTCACTTCTACTTCCCTGTTAGCTGATGTATTTTTATTCCTGCTCTTGTACCTTTTGTATTTTAATTGTATTTATTATGAGTATATCTTCTTTTTTTTGTTGTTGCCCTTAGTTTTTACATTTTTATTATTTGTGAATTAAATTTTTTGAAAGCCATTTTTTTCTTCCCCCCCCTCGCTTCTATATTGTATTGCAAGAGTATTATTGCTACTTTTATTATTAATATTACTATTATTATTAATAATAAGTAAAAGTAGATACCAAAAACAGCTAATGAATTTCTCATTATACACGCCCCAGTGTCTATCACTATAAAATATTGTTAAATATATTTATCTTGTCTTTTTTAATTACTTGTGCTCTGAAATCCTTAAAATGACAAACCTAGAAGTGAAAAGAGTGATCAGCAATAACGCAGATGATGTGCTGAACAGAACAGAATGAAGCATTAAACACAAAAAGAAAATCAGTAATTGAATGTGGAAGGCTAAATTGGTAAAAACTGATGAATCAGGAAAGAAAGTAAAACTGCATCACGTTTTACTTTTACTTTTTACTTTAATCTTATTTATTACCCATATTTTGTGTTTATATAATCTGTTATGTTTATACATGACTATGTGAATTTCAGGGCATTGGAAGCATGTCCCTAAAACAAGCATCGGTCCACGCCAAATGGGTTATTGGGCAAGTGATCGGAACCAAGATGAAAAAGACAGCCAAAGTTCGGGTTAGCAGACTTGTCCTGGATCCATATTTGCTTAAGGTACGTATAAGCTTTGCACAGTAAGAACATACTGGTTTTGTAATTGCACCTGAATGAGCCCAACTGATCTGACCTCAGTTTCCCAGAAGCAGATATTGTAAACCCATCTTAACTAAAACACTGGAAAAAACTGACATTGAGTGAAGTGATACACTTTGTTTTGTGTTTTTTTTTTTTCCCAAAAGGACCTTAAAGTTCACCAGTTAGCTAAAAGATCTAGATCAGGGGCTGCAGAAGGTTTTTGTGGGACGCTTAAAAGACAAACCATTGCTGTGCATGCAGCAGATTCAGGAAGTTTGTGTAAACGCTCTTGTTCTTATAAACCTTCTCTCACTTTTCTCAGTACTACAACAAAAGGAAGACCTACTTCGCCCACGATGCCTTGCAGCAATGCACCATTGGGGACATTGTGTTGCTGAAGGCTTTACCAGAGCGGAGATCTAAACATGTCAAGCATGAACTGGCCGAGATAGTGTTCAAAGTCGGCGCGGTGGTCGACCCCCTGACTGGCAAGAGGGTTGCTGGAGGGCAGTTTCTGGAGCCCCTCACAGAGTCCACAGAAAACACAGAGGCATCTTTAACAGAAAAGTTGGAACAGCTGAACATTTCCGCATCTCCTTCACCTCCAGCTTCTGCCTCTCCTTCACCTCCAGCTTCTGCCTCCTAGTCTTGTGTATTTGTGTCAGTGTATGAATGTTCTGGTATGTTCTTGTCGATTTGTCACGCAGATAAAAAGAAAGTCTATGGCTCTTGTTTTTGGATGGCGAGATGATCTTGTTTATAGATGTATTTGAGTACTTGAGTATCTGAGTTACACAACATTTTGATGAGGTTCACCCCGCCCCAGAAACCACTGGGGTATGTACAAAGTTGTAATCTTACTTGCATAATGTAATAAAACATGTTGCCTCCTTGCTGTCTGTCTGTCTGTCTTATATCATTTAAAGGGGGCCCTAATAAAATTTCTAAACTTAGCTGTTCTACTATCCCCAGTTAATGAGTGTTGGTTGGGCTATAGCAGTGGTTACAAACCCCAGTCCTGGAGACCAGGTTCCAATCATCTGACCTGCTCCAAATAAACATGGACACATGAGCATTGGATGAGTTTGATGCTGGTTGGAACCAGAGGTGGCAGAAGTACATGAGTTCCTTACTTAAGTAAAAGTACTAGTAATCTAGTAAAAAAATACTCAAGTAAAAGTTGAAGTATGACTGCATTTTTTTTTACACAAGTATAAAAGAAGATGCTCCCAAATGTACTTAAAGTATAAAAGTATTTCAAACTTCCCCCCTTCACATCCAGGAGGATTATGATTTGCGCTTCATTGGGACCCTGAATAGAATTGCCTGATTAAAAATTACATAAATAAGGAGATAAAAGATCGTTAAAACTAAAGTAACGAGTCTTTTCAAAATGTAGTGAGTAAAAAGTACAGATTTTTCTTTTGAAATGTAGTGAGTAAAAGTAAAAAGTATTAGGTGATGGAAATACTCAAGTAAAGTACAGATACCAAAAAAAAGTACTTAAGTACAGTAACAAAGTACTTGTACTTCATTACTTACCACCTCTGGTTGGAACATAACACTAGGAGGTAGCTCTCGAGGAGACAGCTCGGACAGCCTCATAAAACTATACATTGAAAGACTTGAATAGATTTCAATGTCTTGAACATCAGAAGTCATAAGGATGCAAGTGGTGTGAGATGCTTCTACAATAAGCCAATGACAGTCTAATGTAACAAACACACACTTAACTGCCTTTCTTGGATTTATCACATCTTTACTTTCAAACATAATTAGTCATTATTCAAATCCTACTGCAACTGAGACTCTTTGATGATACAACCAAACCATGTAGGACCTAAACCATCTTATTCTTAGAATACAATATACAGCAATAACATTTAGTATTCACGCAGAGCTGAAGGAGAAGTTGTATGTTTTATACTTCTCCAAAGCTTTTTACAGCTCTCAGATACAGTCATGGTAGGACTCAATCAAAAAAAAAAAAATAAATGGACCACCTAGGGTCCACCACCATGGAAGAACTACTCTTAAAGGTTGAACGAACAATTACTTTCTATGAAGGATCTTTGAACTTAAACAGTAAAGAACACATCTTATTAGCAAAAATATTATAATTCTCCAAAAGAATCAATAAATGTTCTTTGGGGAACCAAATATGTTTCCATCAGGCCAAGAACATTTTTTCTCTTTACATCAAACAATACTGTTATGCTGGACTCTGTGAATTCTGTGAATTCAATTCTACTTGCTTACAAAATATCAAAGTATGGTACCAAAGTGTTAACTGGTGCTATGTAAAGCTTATAAGTGATCAAAGAGGAAAATATCTATGCCCTTGTATACACAACAATACCATATAACCTTTTTAAAATAATATAAAATCCTCAATAACACTTTATTGGCAGAATTGAAATAAAAAGCCAATTCTGAACTATTCCATATAGTAAGTACATCAAAAGTGTTTGCTCGGTTACTTGAGATCAATGCACATCACTAAACAGCTGTTTTGATTCCAATCAAAATACTGCTACACTTTGCCCATTTTGTCCTTTGCTGTTGTTCAGATCCCTGCGTGGCACAGTAAAGAGTACTGAGCGGTTAGTGGTGGCCTGAATCAACTGTCCTCTGAATGTGAGACACCTCTAGGACTGGCATTAGGAGCTGGAAAGCATCCTGGATATACGACGCACTGTTGGACGCCTGAGAATAAAACAAAAGAAGACAAAAACTCTTTCCATTTCATTTGTCCAACATTTAATAATTCAAGGATGTATATACAGTGGCATGCAAAGGTTTGGGCACCCCTGTTTAAAATGACTGTTACTGTAAACAGGTAAGCGAGTTAAAGTTAACGATGACACACTCAGTATTTTAAGCAAAAACTATTTTTCATTTTCATCTTTTACATTTTCAAGGATAAGGTCCCGATGTAAAAGATAAAAGATTGGGCACCCTGCATGGTTAGTACCTAGTAGCACCACCTTTGGCAAGCACCACTTGTAAATGTTTTTGTAGCCAATCAACAGTCTTTCTGTTCTTGTTTGAGGGCTGTTCTTCCATTCTTCCGTCCAAAGTCTTCCATATCTGTGAGATTCCTGGGTCATCTTGCATGCACTGCTCTTTTGAGGTCTATTTACAGATTTTCAATTATGTTCAGCTCAGGGGACGGTGAGAGCCATGGTAAAACCTTTGACTTGCGCCTTTTGAGGCAGTCTATTATGGATTTTGAGGTGTGTTTAGGATCATTATCCAGTTATACAATCCTCTTCTCAACTTTAGCTTTTTTACAGATGTTGTTATGTTTGCTTCCAGAATTTGCTGGAATTTTACTTCTATTTGCTGGAAATGTTGCCTGTGCCATGGGCTGAAACAACCCCAAAGCATGATTGATCCACCCCCATGTGTAATGGTTAGAGGGGTGTTCTTTCATGAAACTTAGTGCCCTTTTTCTCCAAACATACCTTTGCTCATTGCGGCCAGAAAGTTTTTAACCTCATGGCTCCACAAGACTTGTTTTCATAATGCATCAGCCTTGTTTAGATGTTCTTTTGCAAACTTCTGATGCTGAATTTTGTGGTGAGGACGCAGATGACTCTTCCAAAAAGGTCATATTTCTGCAAATTCCAGAATCTGCTAGATCTTTCTGAAGGTCTTTTGCATTCAAGCGGGGGTTCTGATTTGCCTTTATAGCAAACCTACGAGCAGCTGTCTCTGAAATGTTTTTGGTCTTCCAGACCTTATCTTGACCTCCACTGTTCATGCTAACTGCCATTTCTTAATTTCTACATATTAAACTGAGGAAACGGCAACCTGAAAAGGCTTTGCTATCTTCTTAAAGCCTTTTCCCCCTATTGTGTTAGGCAGCTGCTGAAAAAAAACCCCATGGCTGAAAAGTCTGGGTATTTATAAAGCTTTGGCCTTTCCTAACAATGATTGTGAACAAGTCATAACCCTAACAGGCCAAATTAAGGCCTGAGACATCAGTCAAATCTCCTACACCTTAAATTATACACGGATATTGCTTAAAATGTTAAAAAGTGTGTTTCATCTTTAACTTCATGCATTTTGGAGATTACTTCATCTTCAACTTGACAGTAACAGTAATTTTGACCAGGGGTGCCCCAACCTTTGCATGCCTTGTATCTTCTATATACCATTTTGCCTTGTTCAGTAATTAAAAAGAATTATAAACAATTACTGTTATGCAAAATAAACTGTGTTCTAGCCAAGTGAGCATGTCAGCAATCTCTTTATAATCATCACGAGTGAATCAGTTTGGAAAATTTAACTTTAAGGAACGTACCTCCAGGAAAACTCCAGTAATGAGTGGATTAAGGACCTCTCCCTTTTCATTTGACTGCAAAGAAAATATCATCACTTCAATTATATTTTATAGGAAGTTAATAAACTAATTATTTATAACTATTATTTTCTGACACAGGTGGTATAGAATAATGTACCAATATCTGAATATGACTGTATGAAACATGCATAGGTCACATTCTGCTCTCTTACCCCAATCATAGTCAGACAAGCTGTGAACTTTTTGGATAGTAGTGATATTTCCTTGCAGAGAACGATGGTGATTCTGAAAAAAAGAAAGCATAAACATACACACCTTATACATATATCTTCATATGCTATATTTCTAGCTGTTAGCTGGAGGGGTCTTACTGTGAAAGGACTTTGGCTTGTTCCAGGGCAGTGACCTTCACAGTGCTGGAGTGAAGCAGCATCTCTGCCACCTTGTGGAACTGTTCGATGGATCTGGCTGTGAGCTCGGCTAGGCTTGTGATAGCAGATGAGTGAGCAGACTATGAAGAGAGAAATGATTACTAGTTAGTATAATATAAAGTGATGATATTCTGGGCATGTTTAAAAGGTTTCCATCTTAGACATCCTGTTAGCTCATTAAGTTCTTAGAATCAGCAAGCCTAAAAGAAAAAGCAGGCAGTCATAACAAATGACTTAAACAACTGCTGTAATGATCACTGATAATCACTAATTATCAAAGCAAACATCAGTTCCAGATAACTAAGAGTGTTTAGTCTGCTGCAAGGGCAGCTAATATGTTTACAGCCCTGCTTAATGAAGATAATATGAAAAGAAATAGCTCATAATATCATATAAAAGATAAATAAACTGGGCCTAGAATGAGATATCTGAATAGAAAATCCTAAACCTCCACTGTGCAGTTTGTCACTGCTGCCTCCTGCTCACTGCCCTCCTCTTCCTCCTGCTTGGTTTCAGTTGGCAGCTTCACGTCCATGACGCGATCAAATGCGTTCCTCCTGGCCTGAGGGGAGGAGAAAAAAAAATAAATCACATGGTATGATCATATGATTTTTTTTTTTTTTTTTTTTAAGTAACTCAATAATAGAACCTTTCTCAAAACAGGGTCAAACTTGTACCTTGCTAAGCTTCTCTCCTGTTGATGATATGTGAAGCTTCTCTAGAGCTTCTGTCAGTTCCTTTTCAAAGTTTTCACCATCGTCCTCTAAAAGGACAAACATAAATATATCATATATCATATAAACATATAATATAATGAATGTTATAATATTCATTATATTATAATTTATAATAGAATTAATGTTATACGTTATTTATCACTATAATATATATATATATATATATATATATATATATATATATATATATATATATATATATATATATATATATATATATATATGAAAAGTGTTATGTTGGTTTGATCATTTATCATTTTTGCCCACAGTGCCTTCGTCAGCTTTACCTTTTGTATCGTCCACGTCCTCATCATCAAACTCCATGAGGGAGAAAGACTCTTTGATCTCCTCCAGCTCCTCTCTCAGCTGGACCAACTCATCACCAGACAGAGTGGTCAGCACAGACTTCACCTACACACAGGAGCAACCGAAAAACATGTCAACGGCCTTCATGAACTACACAGATACAGAGGTCAGCAGGGAATACTTCCTAATAGCAATTACACAAAGTTTGAAGCTGTAACTCTGTTAGAATGACAAACTGGCCATTACCATTATTAGTATATAACCTACAGGATGTGAGTTACTAAGCTACTGTATGAGCTTAAATGCCTTCTGTTAAGATTTATTACATGTAAAAAAAAACAGCACACTTAAGACTGGCTGTGACTGCATTGCTTAAATTCATGTGGTTATATCAGCTCAGCCAAACATTCCCTGAAAAACATTTTAAGCTAAGATGCAAGTGCTGCTGTTCTACAAACATTTAGACTGGGCCTCTACCTTTGCTTCACTCTCTCTGGACAGGATCTCCAGAGCCTCCAGGTGGGACAGGCCCTGGAACTCATCGAACAACATCCCATAGTGAGCCACCTTCTCAGTTTCCGAGGCTACATTCTCAGTCTTTTGCTGTTCCTCTCGTTCCTTTGCTTCCCTTAAGACCTTGACAGATCAGCAGGAAACAGAAAATCAAGTCATTTTCAGAAATTAAGCATTCTGACACCCAGTAAACCATTAATATTATGTTTTGAAACATAATATTATTTATCAGTATTAGCTGGAATATCACTAATAATAACAACAGAATGTCTGCAGTTGCATCAGTAGTTTGAAAAATGTAAACCGTGTATATATATATATATATATATATATATATATATATATATATATATATATATATATATATATATATATATATATATATAGGTCAGGTTTTTTTTGTATTTTGGTCTCTGTCCCAATGTTTTAGAAGCTTGTAGCTTATTTTAAAGTTTAATAGTTTTTAAGGAACAAAAAAAGGCATAAAGGTTTTGGTAACATCTGATACTCAAGGTTAAAAAAAAAGAAAGCTGTACCACCCTGCCTCTATAAGCAACCATTTTTGTAAATGTCCATCATAAAAGCTTGTAATACTTATACAACATCAATACTATGTTCAGTCTATTAAAGTCCCACCAGGAGACGACAACTAACCTGTGAAAGTGTGGAGGTTCTGTGCATCAGGCCTTTAGTTTTCTTAAAGCCAGGGTCTCCCTCAGCTATCACATCCATCGTCTTCTTACCAATAAACTCTAAAGCATCCAGACCACCACTTATTACTGTTTTACCCTGGTTAGCAAGGAGAGGGTAGACAAAATGAGTACAAATACAAAAAAAGCAATAAGTATCAGCTTCCACTCCTAAACGAATGCATGAAAAAGCTATTAGGTTAACGTATCCAGAGATGTATACACACTCACACACCTGTGTATCTGCTTATTCCTACAATTATGAAATCAGCCAATCATGTTGTAGCAGTGCATAAAGTCATAAGTTATGACTGATGTAGAGTGGTCACTTGTTTTGTCACACTTGGAGTATTGCCCAGTGGTTTGGCCAAGTGCTGCTGATGAACATCTTAAAAAACTTGTACAGAACAGGGCAGCCAGACCAGCTCTTCATTGTTCTTTTCGTGCTAATGTGTGTGAAATGCATAAACATTAACTGTGGAAGCTAAATTGAAATCCTGTCTCAATATGCCTTCTTTCATGATAAATTAGTTTTTTCAGGCTTTTGTCATAGGTCTAAAACACGCCAAGTGAGCACAGGTCAACTGGTGGTGCCAAGTCAAAATCTAATTTTATGAAGAGAACTATTCTTTATAGGTTATCTTGGTTGGAATATGCTTTCTATAAACAACAGGCAGATCATAAATACATTTACTTTTAAAAAGTTATTGAAACAAAATTTGTTTAAGCTTATATGATTGTTGGGGTGCAGGTCTCTGTCTTTTATTTTAATTTTCAATGTCTGCTGTTTTTGTCTTATGTTGCATTGGTTTGATTTATGTTGATTCTTGGTTGTTTATTTTGATTGATTTTGTCTTGATGTGGACCCCAGGAAGACTATCGACCACAGTGTGGAAGCTAATGGGGATCCAAATAAAGAATAAAGAATAAAGAATAAAGTCACACAGATATGGACCAGCAGCTTCAGGTAATGTTCACCTTCAATCATCAGATTGGGGAAAATGATTCTCAGTGATTTTAACCATGGCATGATTGTTGATACCAAACAGCATAACAGTTAACTTAGATTTGAGCAGCTGTTCTGAGGACAGAAAAGCACTGTTGATGAATGAGGTCAGCAGAGAATGGCCAAACCATTGCAAGTTAAAAGAAAGGCTACTGAAACTCAACATGTTAGACTTTGAGCTACAACAGCAGAGGAACACGGCAGGTTCCACTTCTTTCCCAGGTCATGGATCTGAGGCTGTACTGAAACTTAGCTTTCTGCTGAAGCACCCAAATGGCAGGGTCAGAATTTGGCATCAACAATGTGAATCCATGGACCCAGCCTGCCTTGTGTCAACGGTCCAGGCTAGTGGAAGTGGTGCCATGGTGTGGGAAATGTTTACTTGACATATTTGGTCCATTAATAGCAACTGATCATCGCTTGAAGGCCAAGAGTCATCTCAAACTGGTTTCATGAACCTGATAATGTTCTTCAATGGCATTCCCAGTCATCAGATCTACATCCAACAGAACACCTATGAGATGTGGTAAACTGGGAGATTTGCAGCATGACAGTGTACCAGAAAGATCTGCAGGAACTGCATGACATAATCAACATAAACCAGAAACTCGTAGGACGTTTTCCACCATAGTGTAGAATCCATGACACTTCATGCTGGTTTGAAAGCGAAAGGAGGCCCTAGTATTAGTGTAATACTCTAAATACAATGCTTGATGAGTGTAAGCAAGGTCTCTTACCGTGTTCTGAACTATATTGGAGAAGGAGGAGAGCATTCCCATACTGCTAGAGGACAGCATTCCCATTGTGTATCCCTCCTCATCTGCCTTTTCTGCTTCCCCACTGGGTGGCACTAAAGTGATACAACAGAATCTCTCATTTGTTTGACTATTTTTTTGACTGCTGACATTTAATATTAGCATTAGCCAGCGTATGGATTCTCATATCAATGACTGCATGCAGCTCGTGAATAGCTAACAGTGGGCCAATACCGTCTGTTTTCTCCTCCTGTTCCACTTGAGTAGAGAGCTCCTCCGGGCTGGGGATTCCTAACGATGTCTCAGCCTTCTCTATGACCTGAGACAGCCCTTGACCTTGGTCAGAACACAGAAAAATGTTTTGTCAGCCTAGTCATTGGCCTATCTTAGTCTATATAAAGCCCAAATGCAGTCCCGCTTACAGTAATGCAGTGTGCAATGGTTGATTAGTGTTTAGGCACCGATAGCGATGTAAGAAAATATTGAAATATCGAATATCGGGATATTATGTTTGGTGATACTGTATCGATACACAAAAACACAGTATCGATACACAGATTCTTGGCAGACAGTGAATCATTGTGTGTTGTGTTTAAACCTCTGACCACTAGATGGCAGTGTAGTAATTCACTTTCATCTCCATTCCAACATTAACAAGCAGCACAAGGGCGCAATGCTATTGTAAGCATTAGTAAACCTGTTCATATAGTGGTGTGTTTTAATAGTAGAATTTGAAAAATCGCAATATATCAGTTTGCTTGCAACATCACAGGATATCTCGATACATTGAAATGTGACTGCTGCATAACGATACATATTATATCGCCAGGTTCTGGCCGATACACAGCCCTAAGCACCAATAAAATAACTTGCCTACTGTGGCCACCGTTGCTGTGGCTGTGGATAGAATGGACTTTCCCCAGCTTCCCCAGTAACCCCAGCCACCTTGTGATACAGTCGTCTGGGCGGAGGCCTGAACAGAAGATAGTAACAACAATTATGTTATTGCCACATAATAACTGAGGTCCTCACTACAGATTAGTAATCCAGAAACCTACTGATGATGTTTTAAGTAACTGAATCTGCCAAACAATAAAAATAGTTTTTAAAGTGTGCACTGTCATCATGCAACCTGCCTGCTAATCACTACTAATATACTAAGAAGGTCAATTTGAATATTTCTTTCTTGGCATTTAAAAACCCTGGAGCTTTTCAAACTCTCAAGATCCCATTTTAAAGCTCTGAGCCACCAAACTAGACACATTTTTTCTCTCAGCCGCTGACATTCCCAGTAGTGATAACTAATATGTGATCAAAACTTCTTTCAACTATGTGCTGAATCAATATGGGCATAGCTATCTTTTGACCTTTTGGCTTAATCTAAGGTTAAACTTGCGTAATGCCAATATCAACAGAAGAAAGATGCTTGCCTTTGCTACATCCTCTGCTGGGGTGGGTGTCTCTGGAGTTTCTTCAGATCTGGGTTTGTTCTCAGGTCTCCTCCTTGTTTTGCGGGTAGGAGCTACGTCTGTGGAGCTGTCACTCTGCGAGTCAGCAGAAGAATCACCTTGCGACCGCGCCATAGGGACCTGACCCTCGCCTTTCTCCGCTGGGTCATTTACTGGGCTTTCTTTGTCTGACATCTTAAAACATACCAACTTCTAATGGACAGAGAAAGCAATAGCTTTATTAAACCAAAAGCAATTGATTACTAAATACGTATACAGTAGATACAGTATAGCATGTATTGGGTGCAACTATAGCATATAGTATACTGTGAGATATATATATATATATAAATAATAAAAACTCATGGTTAAGATTTAAATACAAAAATGCTTCAGAGCCTTGATTGGATAATTACTGCAGTGACTAATATGTTTCAACTGGCAAAAAGAAATATTGTAACCATAACTGATACAGTGTGTTTCAGACTTACATACAGATTTGATTCTGGAGCTATAATAAAAGTGGTCTGATAAGTCAAGAGTGACCCCCTTTCAGGGCGATGGGTGTGTCAGGGTAAAGATGGACATGTATAAAATGATGCACTCATCATGCATAGTGACCACTGTATAAGCCTCTGAAGGCAGCGTTATGATCTGGGGTTGCTTCAGTTGGTCCGGTCTCGGCTCAACAACGTCAGCTCACGACCTGAATGTACTGAATGACCAGGTTCTCCCACTTTTTCATTTTTGGTGGAATGGACATATTTCAGGTCCCCAATTCCAAGAAGGCTTAAATTGCGAAAGAGGTTCAGGTAGCATGAGCAATCATTTTCACATATGAGCTGGCCAACACAGAGTCCTGACCTTAACCACACTGAAATCCTTAGGAACATGATGAAGAAGACTATGATGCTGCACAAAGACGGTCAATCAAAATATTAGAGTGTGACTTAAGTAAGTTAGTTGGACCAAATCCAAGGTTGTTTTGGTCTGCCAAAAAAATACCCAATAGTAGAAAAACATTTTTAATACTATATATAATAAATACATAGTAACAAATGAAAGTCCAATGTAAGACATGTATCCTCATTTTTGAACAAGACAGCTGCCACTGACATTGTGTACAATTTCCATGATGAATGGACCAATTGAAATGCTTCAAAATCACTTGGAAAATATTGTGATTCCATTGACTTCGATTTAAAGAAAGGACAGTTGTTGGCCTCTCCTGTCATTGGACAGTGACGATATAGAATATATTAAATTCTGTTTTTATTGTCCTTTAACCCACTACAAACAGTACACTTGCCCTCCCAAGGCCAACAAAAAAAGTTGGGCATCCCAAGTATGAATAACATACACAGCATTGTTGCTGTCCAAAAAACAAACCAAAAACGTATCTCCAAAAAAGCAATTCACTTTCAATGTAAGTCAATGTAAACTATTTTAGAACATTTCCATTGGTCCATTCATCATGAAGTTTTCATACAATGTGAACAGCAGTGATCTTGTTCACATGATGCAGAAAAATACAAAATCTACATTTCTTTGGACGGTGAAGATGGATCATCCTGTGCTTCATCACTGTAGTGGTTCATTTACCTGCAGAGACTGTTTAAATCCATAAGCACCGCGTTACACTAAACCTCACCACGTGGTAACTACTCTGAGATTCAGATTTCATGGAGCATCAATGACTTTCATTTGGGCTGAAATGTCTGAGTGGCGAACAGGAGACAGTCTGGGGTCCGAACAGCATCTAACTAACTATATATGTATGTATGCAAGTCATGGATCTGGATGTGAGTAACGTTAGCTGGAGACACAGTACAGGACCAGAGCGCTGACATACACAAGCAACGTTAATCAACAGTAGTGCCACATCTGGTAACAGCTGTCCGGCTCAGACTCGCTATCAGTTCAACTGCTTGTTTTCTGGAGTTAGCTTCTTATGTGAATTCCTCGTTCCACCTTAAATGGTGCTGCACCGTTAAGGTGGAACGGGGAATATGAATAAGAAGCTAACTCCAGCCACATCTTTCTTCAGCTTCACGCTCAATAACGGCTCCAGTTGTTGTTAAGTCTTTAGGACTTGCTGTCTGTCAAACCTGAATCCAACACCACTGAAACGTACTTTATTCGTCGACGGAAAAGCTTATTATGCGATTTAACGTTGCAACAACGGCACAAATACACTAGCAGCACCTAAAAAGGAAAGATAAATATAATTTCAAACCTATTAATCCCCGTGTTTGTCAGCCAGGCGATCCTTGCGAGCCACGTCACTGGACTTTTTGTCCCGACGCCTGTGATGCGGTTTGTTTTTCCTAGTTTATCGTTTCTTCTACTATAAGAAACGACCTCAGCTGGAAGCCAGATTGCGCCACCTGCTGATCCGGAGCACTTTTGTTACTCATAGGTTTCCACACAATCCTACGAGCACATAATGTACAATGAAGTGTTCCCAGTTCTGTATTAGGACGGACGCAGGTGCTTAAACTCGCACTTCATGCTGAGATACTGCAGCTCGCTGCTGCTTTCTTTTAAATGCTTGTAACTTTGTCAGTAAACTCGACATGTTTTGGTGCTCAAGCGAGTCCCGTTTGTAAGCAGCGTAACCGTGAAAACGCGCTGCCTCGCCAAACGAACACACTTAGCGAAATCAAGCAAGTTCACAAACTTTCACACTTTAAACAAATTAAAAGGCAAATACAAACCAGGCCCCGCCCCCTCCCGCTTCGCCCAAGAAGCTGATTGGATGGCGCAGGACACTCGAACGTTTTCGGCTCCCGTGATTGGTGGAGCGATTGGCTCCACGATAAGCTTCGACGTCTTTCTGTGTGTGTTTTCTTCTCACGCAGAGTCAGACACGAAAATGGCTGAAGTGGATGGCGAGCAAACTTCTCCGGGAATCCTCCAAGAAATCTTCACTTCACCTCTGAATCTGAGCTTGCTGTGCCTGTGTCTGTTCCTCTTGTACAAAATCTTTCGAGGAGACAAGCCCGCGGATGTGGGCGAGATCGAGGAGCCGTTACCCAAACTGAAGAAGAGAGATTTCACTCTGGCGGAGCTGAAGGAGTACGATGGGCTGACGAACCCCAGAATACTCATGGCTGTCAATGGGAGAGTATTTGACGTGACGAGAGGGAAGAAGTTCTACGGGCCAGGTAAAGCAGCTGGGAACACACAACTGAGCTTTCTCAGTGTTTGGGGGGTTTAATATGGACACGTCATTGAGCGTAAACTTGAAGAAAGACGAGGCTGAAGTTAGCTTCTTATTTGAATTCGCAGTTCCACCTTAAACGGTGCAGCAGTAGCAGTCACTGTTCCGCCGTTTAAGGTGGGACGGCGAATTCAAACAAGAAGCTAACTTCAGATAGTAAACAGTTGAGCTTTTCCAGCAAAGGCGTCTGCCTGACTAAATTATTCAGTAGGCTTGTTTTTGCTACGGAGGCATAATAAGGTCGGGTTTAATGGAAAAGGTGGGCCATGTTTTAGCTGCAGTCGTCTGTGTATTTTGTTTTTGTGCACTTCTTCTACGTCCAGCACACATTTCTCCCTGTAATTTCGGCCACACCCCTCATTTCCTTCCTTGTCCAGTGGCACCTTCTGAAATATTCAACAACTTTACCCCCTTAACCCTTACCCTACTGCTCAGCAGCTTGTGCTTCAGGTGGCAGGGCTAAAACAAAGCCTGCCTCACTAAAGATACACTCATCTGTGTTAGATTTGTGACCTTTTACCTGTTAACAATGTGTTGATTATGTTATAAGACACTAATAAGTTGACAGTGTAAGTCCGAGAGCAACTTAATTTATTTAATTTCCAGTCAAAATGAACATTAAGAAGATATTTTTGAGGAGATAAGATAGAAGACAATCTATATGCTTGACTATTAACTATTAACATATGTAGAGAAAAACCTAACAACTATTTCAGACCTGATCACCAAAACTGCCAACGTCAGATAACGCATACTTAAAGCTTACATCTTTGAGAGAGAGGAGAACATCGAGCTCCACTTTGGCTTCACATCTGAAAACATCTGCAGGTGTTTCTGTTCACTGTGAGAAAGCATAGCAACTTACAGCTGTGGGCCTGAAAGGATGTGTAGCTGTCAAGAAGCCGTGACTCAAAGAAAAATATAGACTTAAACTGCAGAATATATGCAAGTCAGACAAAGCAGTGTTCTCTGACCAAAGAATTGACCACCCCCAAAGACTAGATGTGGTTGAGATTATTTTGATCAGGGGGTGGTTCAAGCCTACCACCCTGCATAGATCGGCTCAGGGCTATCTGACTGTAAGATCCAGGTGTTTTGGGCCTGAACTCTTCAGGGTGGAAGATCTTCAGAACTTTTAAGACTGAACTTTGGAGGTTTGGAAAAATATCTCTGCAGGTTTCTTTGAACAGAATGAAAGGTGTAATAAAGGCAAAGGGTGGACACACTAAGTACTGTTGTTGATACTTCTGTGTAATATTCCAGTAATTACATGTTTTTGTCCTGGTGCTGAAAAATAAATAGTGGTTATTTGGACTGGACATTAAAGAAATGCAGGTGCAGGGTGGTTTCTTGAAGTGGTTTCTGTACATTAAAGCATTAAAGTGCGTATATATATATATATATATATATATCTACACTCACTGTGACACTACATACACATTAACTACTTGTCATTTCCATTGAAGATGGCAAATTAGAGATCCTAAGGCAGTTTATAATGATTAATATCTTTTAAAGAAAGTTAACAACTTCCAAACTAACTAATTTCAAAGCTCATAGCTTCACCTTTCTTCATGTGCCTTTTGCACACACATTATGACCGAGCAGTGTTCAGGCTGTTTGTAGTTTGTAAATGAGTAATGAGTTTGAGCTAAAGGCCAAAGGTCAGGGTGTGAACGCGTATTTCAGGGTTCAGTACGCAATGAGGGGAAATGTCAACGCCTGCCTGCCTGCCTGCCTTTTTTCCAGAGGGCCCTTATGGAGTGTTTGCAGGCAGAGACGCTTCCAGGGGATTGGCCACATTTTGTCTGGACAAAGAGGCCTTGAAAGACGCCCATGACGATCTTTCGGACCTCAATGCCATGCAGCAGGAGAGCCTGAGCGAGTGGGAGGCGCAGTTCACTCGTGAGTCCAAAGACAACTTTTCTTTTACACCTGGAGTTTCACTTCACTTTATATGGTCAATTGCAGGTTAATAATAATAATAATAATTAATATTAGAGTAAATAATGCTTCTCCTCTTGTATATCTTTGCTTCACAGTCAAATATGATTACATCGGCAAGCTTCTGAAGCCTGGCGAAGAGCCTACAGAGTACACGGACGATGAAGAAGTGAAGGACAAAAAGAAAGATTAGAATGCTCAGGAGCCCACGAGGCAGCCAAACACATCAGTTCCTCTCGGCCACGTTCACGTTACCCTTAGTTTTCCTGCAGTCATCAATACGTGTTGATAATTTTGGTTCGTTTCGACTGTTTGGTCTGAACGACAATGTCTTAAAGTTTCATTTTGTCTCACTGTGACTATAATTAACCTGTCTTAAGGTTGCCAAGAGGGAGTTTGGTCAGCATGATCTTAAAGAATGTAGTAGTGTATGTGACCGTGGCATCAAAGGTTGCGATCTATAGTTAAGATGGAATGCCTGAGTAGTGTACTGTGACGGCTGATGCGGGACCCACTGTTTCATATTCGGAGAGTTTGTCGGGCGTTTTATCTAACAGGAAGGTTCAAAATACAAAAAGCAGTTGTACACTACAAAAATGTTATGTCATCGAAAGCAGCACACGAGAGCCGTAGTGATGCGCTTTATTATTCTACAGATGTAGACGAAACAATACATTCCATGATTGGGACCTACGTGCACCTTGCACCTGGAGAATGCTCATCATTAAAGAATATGTTTATTAACTTGGCCCTGTTTATGATTTTAAATGCCAATTTAAGGTTTACTGCTGCAGGCTGTAAATATACTAATATAGGGTAATGATCAGGCTGTGTGCTGGAAATCAATCACAAATGCTGTATTGAAGTATTGATGGATCAGCTTTTTTCGTTTGGTTTTATGATCTGGACAACAGAATACAGTCCCTGTTGGACTTTTATAGTTTGTATAATTCTGGTTCATCTAAAGAGCAGTGCAAACCTCAGCTGTTGATCAAGCAGTGCTTTTCAGTGAAGGTCCAAGAGTACCACCACCCTGACCTAGTTGTTAGCTACTTGAGTAGGGTGTGTATGGTGTGCAAGTCAGGGCTTCTTAGGGAATAGACCTGGAAAACAGTTTGGTTTTCTGGAGTTATGTGATATTGGTATTGGTATTATTTTTATCTTTAAAGGCTGAGAAAAGAGTTAATGTATAAAAACATTATTAAAAGTTTTAAAAGTTCCATTCTGGGCCATCATCTGGTCTGGGTTTCCAGGGCCATAGCCTTGTATATTTTTTTAAAAGCCCTGAACCTTATAATTTGCATCATCCATTATTTCATTCAGGGTCGCCGTCATCCACTCCTCGGACCCTGAGAAAGCAAGCACAGATATGTGTGAGGGCCTGTATAAAAAAAGGCAAATCTACTTCACTGTAAAAACAACAATCATTTCAACTTATAAAAGTACATAAACGGTCTGGTTCAAAATGTCAGTGTCAGGTAATACTTAACAGAACAATGTGTGTTACGTTTTGTATAACTCATTATTTAAATACATTTTAAGGAAGTCTGGTTACTAACTTTTTAAGTCCAAAGAAGTTTTTCAGTGTACCTAAAGGACAGTTGTTGTAAGATGTAGGGGCATCCCTTTTAAAACTATAAGGTTGAAATAAGCTTCTTGTTTGAATTTCCCTGTTACACCTTAAATGGTGCAGTATTTACCTTCCAGTCCTGGCATTCAGCTTCTTTTTCATCAGCTTCTAGTTTGAAGTTTTAAATGATCCAACAGTTTTTATAATGCCTTAGGCACCAGAATGTATATGTAGTACCATTTAAGGTGGTATAGGAAAATTCAAACAAGAAGCTGGCAAGTAAGATAAGGTAAGATTCCTTGAAGCAGCAATCCTTACAAGACATTAAATGAAGTGTCCATATTGGAAAAACTTACTAGCGTTAAAAGAATAATTAGGATAGTTTGAAAACCTAAATTAGCATATCAGGGTTTATGTACTAATATTAAGCTGACTCTGTAGTGAATTAACATTAAAAACACAATAAAACATTTGAAACACTATGCTGAGTTACTACGCTGTACTAATGCCTTAAGCATGCTAGGTAGAACCAGTCGATGTGTGTAAATTGCTAAAACACCAGTGCTGGTGAACCATTTTGTGTTTAAGAACAAAGAGGGTAAATTCTTTACCACCACAGAAGTTAAAACAAGAAACAAAACAAACCCTGAGACACAGCATCAGAAATCCTGAAGGCCACCATAGTTCTGGGGAAGGGAGGAGTAGGTGGGGGTTAGTGGTTTGCAATGTGCAACCTCACACCTAAAGGTTACTCCTTTTTAAAAAAATCACTCATTTGACACCCAATATAGTTGAAAAACTGGTTACCTGATATTTGCTGGGCTGTAAACCTCCAACAGTGTTCAGTAAAACACTAAATGATGCAGAAGAAATGATGTATTTTAGCATACTCTTATTATTTAAAGCAGTTTTATTGAGTGACTATTTAACTTTTAAAACATTTTCTTATAGTGGGATATTAGAGAGGACAGATTTAGAAAACACTGATGTGGAAAGAAAGCAAATGAGTAGAGGGCATTGATAACAACACTTTCAGTTACAGTGGTTTCCTAATGTGTTTGTTTTGCTTATGAGACCCAGTTGACACAGTTGTTAAGGTGTAGATGCTCATATTAAAGACAAAAGTAGCAACTGCACGTTTCATAGGTTAATTTTAAGAAATATGAGGGGGGATTGGTTTGGAAGTGAGGGGGCCACATCCTAAAACAGTTCTCGATTAATGCACACATGCTCAGCCAGGTCTACACTCCAGTCTACACATGGAAACTAAGCTGTTTGGAATTCAATGCTGTTGTGATGTCCCAAAACCAACACATTCACATATACCTACCTATTCAGTCTACAGCAGCTCAGCCCTGCCCACTGCTATAAGGTGGGTTTCAGCCTGGTCTGCTTCTGGAATGAGGAGCAAAACACACCATATATTAGTGTTAAAACTGTGTAACTAAACAGCCTGATCCATTCTAGGTTGGGAAATAGTCATAAAATGGGCTTTTTGTTACATAAAACTATGCAGATCTAATAAGTGGACCCTCTGCTAAGTAGAATATCGTCGCTGTCCAATGAAAAGCAGATATCTTAAAAATGGCAACTTTACAGGAGAAGCCAAAAACTCTCTTTACTTTCAATGGAAGTCAATGGAACCAGATTTTTTTTCCAGGCTATTTTGAAGCATTTATATTGGTCCATTCATCATGAAAATTTCCCACAATGTAAACGGCAGCTGCTGCATTTAATTAATGTAGAAAAATAGAAATCGTAGGGGGAACATGTTTTTCGTTGGACAGCGACAATATGGTCCTGGAAATGTTTTTTTTAAATGTTCTTTAACTAACTATAAGCCTTGACTTTGTTTTAAGGCAGTTTCTCATGACAGAATTAAGTCAAATCTGGAAGAAAACTGCCATGCCATACCATAAAACATCATATTTAGTCTAGGTATAGGAGGAAGCTGTGTCTGGAATGCTGACCCTTAAAAGTTTGATTCATTCTGGACTACATTCACTCTGTCCAGGATACATCCACCAATATCAACACAACTGCTGTCATTGTTGAATTGTGCCCACCTTTACCAATTTAGTCATACTTCAATTCAGTTTTTAATCAAGCAGTGCTTTTCAGTGGTGGTCCAAGAGTACCACTGCCCTGACCCAGTTATTAGTACCTGAGTTGGGTGTGTGTGGAAAAATGCTATACTGTGCAATGCAGGGCTTTCTAAGGAATAGACCTAGAAAACAATTTGGTTTTCTGGTGTTATGTGATATTGGTATTGATTGGTATTGGTATTATTATTATCTTTTAAGACTTTTTTTAAGTTGAACAATCTCTAGACATGATTACTGAAAAAAGAGGTAATGTATGAAAATATTACTAGTATTAAAAGTTTCATCTTGGGCCGTCGTCTGGCCTGAGTTTTCTGTACCAATTTAGTAATACTCCAGCTCAGTTTTTGCAATAATTGTTAGCTGTGATAATGTTTGTGTCTATATGTTGAATCTCACTACAGGCCTTTTTTTAGGGTCAATAAAATCAAACATTTGAATCAATACTTGCCCACATGTTTGATGAACATATGAATATACTGTAGCTGTCCAAAGAAAAAACATGCATCTCCATTTTATTGATTTTCATTTTTCTACATTTAAACACGACTCATACTGTTTACATTGATGAAGAATGGACCACCAGAAACGCTCCAAAATAGCTTGGAAAAAGAATTTGGTTCAGGTGAATGTTTTTTGGTCTCTCGTGTAAAGTTACCATTTTGGAGAGACTCGTTTTTCTTTGGACAGCGACTATTTGTTCATAGACGTTGTTGAGGAAAAGCAGAATGTTAAATACACTCAAACTGGTGAAGGTATAAAAGGTTTGTGTCAGAAGTGGGATTCGAACCCACGCCTCCATTCGGAGACCAGAAACCCCGCTTGTACGGAAGGACTGAACCTTGAGTCTGGCGCCTTAGACCACTCGGCCATCCTGACACGACTGTTAACTGCGTTCACAGCGCCGTCTTTCAACGTCATAGTGCTATCATTACACATTTCTCTGATGTGGTGGTGGTGTGATTTTTTTTCGGAATGATAAAGCGTTAACTAACCGACGCATCAGTTGTGGACGGTAACCTTAGTTTGCTGTTTAATAGCTAGCCATTAGCATTAGCTTCTTAAGGTAACGGTTAAATAACAAAGGCGTTTTTTTGTTACTGGCATTTTTAAGGCCTCGTTTAACTTACTGTATAGCTCCACACTTTGGTTACGTACCTTTACGTTTTTATTTTGATTATTTGGTTGATTTTAACGCAGACGTCTGAACGTTCTCTGATCTATAAATCACTCCGGTGTATAAACTGGAATCGGTATTATTTGTAGATCTTTGAATCGCAGCGCTGGGCTGATAGCGCCCCCAACAGGTCACGGCTGCGCATGCGCTTTAAGAGCCGCGCGGATATCCGGCGTGCCTGATCTGCCATTTTGTTATAGAGCGTTCAAGGGTATTCAGCGAGTCACCGAAACACACAGAATAAATATGTTCCGTTTCGCGAAAGCTGCTCTTAACTTCACCGGTAAGACTTAAATACACTCCTTTCGTGTGCTTTCATTACTTTTTTGACGGCTTGTAGTCTTTAAACTGGAGCAAATTCAGGAATACTTTCAGTTAGCATGTCTGCAAATGAGTGCAACGCTCGCTGCCGTCAGCTGACGCTAAATAAATACAGTTACTTCCTAACATTAGTCGATAAAGTCATTATTTTAACCTTTATTCGTTATTACTAGATTTAATGGGCTTTTCAGTAAGTCTCCAACGTGTTAGTTTTGTCATAATATCTTTCGGTAACCTTAGCTGACAGTAAAAGTCAGCTGTATGTAGTCTTATAACGTAACTCGTACAAAGTCAGTAATAATTTTCTGAAGGTAAAGCAAGTCTAACGTGCTCAAAGAACAAGTCTTAATATGACATTTATGTAGACCTTTTCACGATAAACCAGGGTTTCTAAGAATTCAGCCAGTAGCAGTGGCTCATTTGTCAGTTTAGAAGGAAGGACACTGTCATATGTCCAGAATGCTGAGCATACATTGAAATACTTATACAACAGAAGCATGCTCTTATATTAGGGGCAGTAGAGAAGGGCTAATGTACATTCTACACAATTACAGCAAAATATAGAAAATAGTGGTATCAAACAGTAAGGGTGACTGAGATGGAGGTCAGTAATAACATTGCACTGTACATGTACATATAGCTATTCTCATTTCACTCTGAAAGACAATTTGTCTTCTGTACTTTGGGATCATAGCAGTGGGTTTTCTTCCTCTTAGGTCAAGGCTCCCGCCAGATTGCCGTGCGACATGGCTCGTCAGATGTATCCCCAGATTTCCACGCAAAGTATGGCCTGCCACTTCTGATTGCTGGAGCCACATTTTGTACCGCAGTCTGGGGCTATGTAAGTGCATAGTCTGTGTCTCACTACAGACCAATTACTCATACTAACAAGATCTGCTTGATCCAGCTGTTTGTTTTTGTAACTGCTACCTTTTTGTAACATTTTCTTTTGTTCCCAGGTGATCACATCGACTGGCATCACATGGAATCTGTCTCCTGTAGGCAAAGTGCAGCCCAAGGAGTGGAAGGAGTAATGGATGCACCACCTTCAGGTTCCCCCTTCTTGCAGGAATGGTGAAAAGGAACATCCCAAAACATTCTGAACTTTTCCATTTTTCTAATGGATACGCTCTGTACCTAAGCCCTGTTGTTGGCCTGGCATGTCTGTAAAAATGTAATAAATTAAACCATAAATACACTGTTTTTGTTGCAGCGTTATTATGATGGAATGGGAAAGTATATGAATTTAATGGTTATAATAAACCTTTGGGGCCAGCCAACATTAAGTTTCTTTCTAAGAAATATGCTGCTTTCAGTCTACTTGGTGTTTTATGATAAGTTATGTTTGGTCTGCACTGGGGAGATATATATGAATGAGACTGTGCACCTTGCATATTATGAAGCTACATTGCATGTTCAGAAAGAATATTTAAACTCATTTTCTATTATGTAGAAATAAAATGTTAGGTATTATTTTATCAACAGTCTAGTTCTGAATAATTCATATTCCCTGGTAAGTAGGCAGACATCCACGAGATGGTGCTATATTGGGTGCTAGTCCCGGTCAGAGCCATTGAGTACGTGCAGCCTGGAAGTGCATGCTTTGACAGTAAATTCACAACAAATAATTCTGTTTAATTTTTTCTCCTCAAAAACAATTACAAAACTTCAGCACGGAAGAAATATCTTTTTTGAATACAAAAATGTTTTGTGTCGTCTCAAATTATTTTAAGCAGAGAATCGGAAAGATGGTTAATGAAGATGCCAGTTATCTTCAAAATTAACTTAAATTATAAAGAAGAAAATGTTAAATGAGAACATGGTAGCAATAAAAGGTATAAACTAGAGCAAGCGTGCCATGACTTTGGCAGACGCAGTGTTACGCAGTTGATGGACAGCGGATCCATCCAATAGCGGATCACACGTCCCACTTGCCCCGCCCACAACTCTATTGACATGAACCAATGGACGGCAGGCAGGCCCGCCCACCTGGGGTGCGTGAGCATGAAGCTAAGGTCATTTCCATTCGGGAACTGCTCAGTTCTGGAGTCCGCAGCTAACAGAAAGAGTAATAACGCTCAACATCCAACATGTCTCTGTCAAATAAACTCACCCTGGACAAGGTGGACGTGAAGGGAAAGCGGGTAATCATGAGGTGAGTTTCGACAGCAACGGTCATTGTTATCATTTTAAATATCTTAGCGTTTATAATAGCTAACGTGTTTTTTTCCGCGGCTAGTTCTTAAGACTATGGTAGCGAGGTGAAGTCTGGCTCAGGACTCGTTATTAAACGTAAACCCGAAAAGGGACGTCGCTGAAGTTAGCTTCTTATTAGAATTCCCCGTCCCCCCTAACTTCAGAGAGCAAGCAGATGAGCTTTTCCACCAAACTGATAGCGAGTGTGAGTTTAACGGTAAACCTGTCTGGATGTATGTGTTTGTGCGCTAACTGCTTTCTGCAGTAAACAAGTGTTACAGCTGTAAACTCTCTCCATCAGAATGAATGGTAGCGGCTCAGTTGACGTCTTCCACAGGAAGTGGACATGTCACGTATCACGTTGTACCAATTTCCGACACATGTAGCTCGAATTGAACAACCCAGGATTTTTTAATCGTGTTGTAACTTTCCTCTTGTCGCTCAGTCTACCCATAAATGTAGTTAGCGGTGGTGTAGTTACAGGTTTGGCTTCTCTCGTACATTCTTAAGGCCCAGTTAAACCCACCTGCTCCCGCTACCGGGGTCGAGGAAAATTACACCACAGAGCATCTAATCCTCCATCCATCTAGCGAAATATTCATCTTTGATTTTAAAAGACTTTCGAAAAAATACGTCTCAGTTTGAAGCTGACATCTTGTTCATTTTTTTGTTCTACCTTAAAACTGCTGCCCCATTTAAGGTGGAACGGGGATTTCGACTAGGAAGCCAGCCGTGAGGCTTGTTTGGGCCTGTACTTAATAACATACGCAAAACTAAGCATGTCTAGGGCATAATAATACAGAATATACAGTCGACCTGGAGGCGGGCCAGTGAAAAGAAAGCCCACCAGGGCTGCTAAAAGTAGCGAGAGCGCCGCGTAGGAAGCATGGACCACCTTTTAAAGGACCAGTCCCTCATTTTTTAAGTTTTCATAGAGCTTTGAGAGAATGTGTTCACTTATACTTGTATAATTGGTATAGAATGGTCTCCAGCAGTCTACATCCATGCCAGTCTGACATCATCATGTCCTTGGACTGTTCCTTGGGGAGTATCCTCCAAGCTGCCCCCTCCCTGATGTACCCCATAGTGTTTTTCCAGTGCTGTGTGCCTCTCTGTGGGTTTAGATATCAATAGAATTGCAGACTGTGCTGATCAACCGTTCTTCTGCCTGGTTGCACCAGACTGACTGAGGGAAGAATTAAGGGGGGGGGGCTTAGGTGTTACGTAATAGGCTGTAGAGGTGGGGTGTGTGAGCGAACGTGCCACAGTGTGCGTGCCCCTGTGTGTTTTGCGGGAGCTCCCTGTGACACATAAGGGTAGAGAAAGTTTCCGCATGCTGATGAGCAGCGAGCCTCTCTCTCTCTTCACTAGACTCCGGTTCAGTGCTCTCTAATGCAGCGTGGAAACAGTGCCTTGAAATCTGAGTCACGTCCATCTCATAAATTTCCAGTGTTCTTAAAGCAGTGGGTTCTGTCCTGTGTTAAAGCAGCACTGAGTCAGTTCAGTAGCACATTCACACTGCTGTCTGTTCTCCAGAAACTGTGAGTCAGATCGCTTCCATCTTCTGCACTGCTCAAATGTTACTACCAGTAATATCTGGTTATTAATATCACCTATTAATTAAAAAATAATGACTACCTGTGAATGAGCAGTGGGTGGAGCTTGGAGACTCTGCGTTATTGACTTCCTAGGATTAGAATTTGCCACATGTGTTTGCACACAGCGGAATTTGACCACCGCATTTAACCCATCCGTGCAGTGACTCACCCACCTATACACACACTAGTGAACATACACACTAGGAGGCAGTGAACACTCGTGCCCGAAGTGGTGGGCAGCCCTATCCACAGCGCCTGGGAAGCAGTTAGGGGTTAGGTGTCTTGCTCAAGGGGAATTCAGTCATGGCAACCTTCTGATCACAAGACTGGATCCCTAACCTTCAGCCCATGACTGCCCAGACAGTTGTATTGTATATTTAATTGGATGAGAAATCAGTATGAGAGGTTTTTTAAGCTCTGCTGTGTGTCATAAGGGCACAAAAGCACGAAAAGAGTAAAAAGGATCGCCATAGGAACAAACCTGAATAGCTGGTACTGACTTATTGGTCTCAGGTTACTCTGTAGTAGGGGTGTAAGAAAATATCGAATATCGGGATATTATGTTTTGTGATACTGTATCGATTCTGAAAAGCACAGTATTGATTCACAGATTCCTGGCAGACAGTGAATCATTGTGTGTTGTGTTTAAACCTTTTACCACTAGATGGCAGTGTTGTAATCCATTTTCAGCTCCACTCCAACATTAACAAGCAGCACAAGGGCGCAATGCTATTGGAAGCATTGGCAAACCTGTTCATACAGTGGTGTGTTTTAAGAAAATCTAGAATTTTTAGAAAAGTCTCAGTATATCACTTTGCTTGCAGTATCGCAATATATCGCGTTATATTAAATCGTGACCACTGTATCATCATACGTATTGTATCGCCAGGTTCTTGCCAACACACAGCCCTACTCTTCA
Organism: Megaleporinus macrocephalus; assembly: GCA_021613375.1. Lineage (NCBI taxonomy): Eukaryota > Metazoa > Chordata > Actinopteri > Characiformes > Anostomidae > Megaleporinus > Megaleporinus macrocephalus. Next base: position 29,540,131 of record CM038717.1, on the reverse strand, counting down.
GTATGTCTGTGTTTCTAAGAGCTTGGTCAGAAGGTTTTCTGTGTATTAACTAGACTGTGCTGCTATTCCATTACAAGCTGTACCTCAGCATTAAGCACACAGTATGTTATTAGTAAATTTAGTTTCACCAGAGATTTTTAAGATATGCAGAGTATCTCTGGCCTCACAACGTGTATACTGTCACACTGTGATCCTGGCCTTTATTTAATGTGTACACAGCTTAGTGTGGTACTGACCTGAGCACCTTCACCAATGACAGTGGCTGGTTGGGTGGGTGATATGGCAATAATAATAATAATAATAATATCTTAACACTTAAATTTGAGTTTTAAATAACATGGTCCTTTTATATGCTATCCAGAACCACCAATGAACCTACACATGTCTTCTATGGTTGTACATGTAATAATTATTATTGTACAATAGCCAGAAATGAAACAACTTTGGGGACTAGTCTTATAGAAACTGAACCAATACCTTTATTAGAAGCACACTGGATACGAGTGAACAAGTGGGGCAAAAAATAATGTTTAATTTCTTTCAGGGCAAGACTGCAGTAATAGACACATTTGTATAATTTAATTTACCACAACTGCACTGGAATGCAGGGAGTTAAACACTCTGGTTATATGGCTTGTCATTAGTGGTGTAACAATACATCATGACGCACTGCATTTGTGTGGAATTCCCTGCATTCTGTTAATTCTGCAGCCGTCTGCATTGTTTAACCTACAGTTCTAACCTACACCAGCCTGTTTAGTGTTAGATGGTCATTATTTTAACAAATGTTCACTTAAATTTGTTCAAATAATTCTGGTATATTGAATCATGAGTTGAGTATATCATTACACGTCTACCAGTCTAAATATTAGTGATGTTAATACTAATATACATTGTGGCTTTTGCTTAAAATAAATATTGATATTTTTTTTCCCCTCACACAGGGTCGATTTCAACGTGCCTATGAAGGACAAGGCCATCACAAACAACCAGAGGTAAAATTATATGCAGTGTTTGTTTAGCTTGGGTTCATCAAAATTACTTGTAGTGTATGTTTAACATGAATGTTTATAAACTCATATTACTCAGTATACTCCGTTCCCTTCTTTCAAAACATAACTCTCCACACAGAATCAAGGCTGCTGTCCCATCCATCCAGCACTGTTTAGACAACGGGGCTAAAGCTGTGGTGCTGATGAGCCACTTGGGCAGGCCCGATGGCGTCCCCATGCCCGATAAGTACTCTCTGGAGCCTGTGGTCTCAGAACTCAAGACTCTGCTGGGAAAGTGAGTGAGCTCTGATACTATTTTCTCAAACGTAACCCAAATTCAAGTTTAATCCTTTTAAACCTGCCGATGTAATACGAGTCTGGCCTTAGATTTTATATAGAAGTGTGATCTACAGCAATGCACATGATTATAAAGTTTAGTTGTGGTAGTTTAACCAGGAGTGAGCAATATAAAAACAAATATAAACAACATAGTCTAGCAATCATATTAGTGTGTGTGTGTGTGTGTGTGTGTGTGTATATATATATATATATATATATATATATATATATATATATATATATATATATATATGTGTGTATGTGTGTGTGTGTGTTTAAACAAACAGAACTTCTATGATAGTAAACTGATGTTGTTTTCCCGACTCCAGAGATGTTACGTTCCTGAAGGACTGTGTTGGTCCAGAAGTAGAGAGTGCCTGCGCTGACCCTCCTGCAGGTTCTGTTATTCTTCTGGAGAACCTGCGCTTCCATGTTGCGGAGGAAGGCAAGGGCAAAGACGCTGCAGGAAACAAGGCAAGTGTCAAGCTAACAGCTGCAGATGGTAGACTGGAAAAAACTGCTTAGTCACTGTCTGCACGCAGACAGACTGCTGAAATAGCTGACACCGTTGTTGAAATTAGATTGTTTATGAAACAAAAATACCATTGTTGTTCTTTTTAATTTAATATGGTACAGTTATTCAGTTAATCCTAGATAAGCTTTTAGTTTCACAGGCAGTTTAACATGCGTCACTGTCCTTGCCGTTAAGGACTAAAATGAATAGACTCTAAGTGCATTCATTTAGATATGTTAAAATTGGCTGTAGCCATTTATTATAATAATACAAGTTTTAAAGCTTTTTATAACCATGAAAATTTTGAAGAATCTTACTGTATTATTTATATCACGGCCAGTTTTGACCCCAATGATGCTTGATTTGCCCCCCCGGAATGTTATCCTAACTAATACTTACTCACCCAGTGAGGGGAACAAACACATTTCTATACTATATAATTTCCAGAAGTCTTATTTTACACCTAAATGTGTATTTTAGAAGTGTTTTAGTAACGCAATGTAGTGAAATATTTTATAAATATTTTTTTTAAATATGAAATTTCATCTTTGGTGGACTTGCTCCTGGTAATCAGTTGTAATGCACATAAACTGAGAAGCTCACATCTGTGGCTTTATTACTGCCACCTGCACACTACTACTAGGCTACTTTTGTTCAGTCAACAAAATTAGTCCAGTCAAGTTTATCGTTGTACAGAACAACTCAGCAGAAACATGGCAGCAGTGAATCATCACAAGGTTCAGCATCTACCAACCTACCGCTCTAGAAGTGCAGAGGCTGCTGCCTGGTGTACTACTACAGTGTGTGGTTGGCCTTTTGACATTTACAGGAAGGGCACTGAGGTGGCCTTGCGTGAATGTGTTGCTTTTCTGGTCTATGGAGCCCTGGCTGGAATGCAGTGCAGGGAAGGAGAGATGGAAGGAGGGGGAGGAAGCACAAACGCCCTGCTGACCTTTCTGAGGTTCTCTTGATGGTACAGTAGTAGATGATAGCCTTAGTGCACTGTGGACGCGCCACAGAGCAGCAGCTCAGATATTTCACGTGCATGTTCACGACATTTCTCTCGGCTAAGTTCAGGAGTCATGAACTTTTGAGTGCTCGAGGGTTGCAGAAACCTGATCTGCTGCTGATTTCAGACCCTGAGGCTGTTTGATTCGATCTGATCTGTGAAAAGACTCCTAGTGGAGTTAATTTTCCCAGGTAGTCTTTTGTTGAGATACTGAAACTGACTAAACTCCTAACTGGTCAAAATTCTTACGTACCCTATTCAAAATAATGGTGACAAAAAGGGCTCTTTGAGAATTGAGGTCAACAGTCTGCTATTCCCATCAAGTGACCTTTTGAAAATACAACCCCTTAAACTACACGATTCATCTATTGTTTGTTAAAATTAAATTAGCATTACTAAGTCAAGAACGTGCTTAATTAGGGGTTGCATATGGTGCTATGACCTGTAAAGCATAAAATAATGCCTGTGGTTAGCATTTGAAATTCAAAATCAACAATATACTGGTAAAGATATAATGATAATGGGGGAAGGCATGTTTTGACTAAGTTCTCTTTGAATACTCTTTCACTTTGCTAGCAGTCGTCAGATTCGTCTGCTTAGGGAAGGAGTCTGAATTAGGGTTGTGCAATATTGACAAATTATATCTAAACATTTTCTGTAATTTTGTTGGTACAATAATAAACAATATTTTGCGTTATTTAAACATGTGCTCGTTAAAGTCTTATATTTTACTAGCTTGCACTTCTTAAAGGATATTAATATCCATTCATTCATCCATCACCATCCGCTTTTTCCTGCTAGTCGGAGTCAGATGTTAGTCAGAGATGATAGAACAGGTTAGTTGTGGATCTTTAACGGCTGCTTTCTTACAAAGTCTGCAAACCACCGTCTTCTGAGCAACGTCGGTCTTTTCAGATCCAAACCAGCTCCATGTGAGTGAAGATGATCCTTGCCTAGGAGTTAAATCAAAGGAGGTAGACTGTGAGGCTGGTAGTGTCTGAGTTTCTTCCCCTGGTGCAGTGTGTTCACTCAGTTTCAGCTTTAGGTGTGTTGTTTAGGCAGCTAGGCTAGCTTTAGCCTATGCTAGCACACAGCATGGGCACTCTCAATGGGTACTCGCAGCAGCCTGTTCTAAAGAATGAAGTAGTGAATGTGTGGAGTCGAGGCATATATATCGCACACCCCTTGTCCGAAGCACAGCCCAAGTTAAAATGTTGTGTGTGCAATTCCATGTTTTCACCCTTACAATTTAAAGCTTTAATCTTGAACCTAATTATTCAGTGACTGCTATTATATAGTTTACACAACAAGGGATTGAAGTGTGAAGCCACATATGTGTCTCTGATGGTTTCAGAGCTTTATAATTGTTATTCGGGGCATGTTTAGCATCAAAAGCCTAGGTTTCCACACTACTCTGTCAAACTTGCTTGTACTCATAAGGTTTTCTGGTTCTTCTCTCCAGACCAAAGCATCACAAGAAGAGATTAACACTTTCAGGGCCTCCCTGTCCAAACTGGGTGACGTCTATGTTAATGATGCCTTCGGAACAGCACACAGAGCCCACAGGTATACATAGCCACTCTACTGTCCTGAAAAGCATCCTAAATTGCTCAAGAAATGAATTGATACTGACAGATATATGATTAGGACAGTGGTTGTGATGAACAGCTGAAGCACGCATAGATATATATTGAAATTAAGTATAATAGTTCAGACCACAGAGCTAATGTAGATCATCAGTTACTGATATTTCAGGGATGGTGATTACTGTCATTCATTTGTAATGATAGTATGATAATAACCTTAGCTTGGTTGGTTGAGCTAGAAGGATCTTTTAAATGAGGTGGCTCTGCTAAGCTAACTATCCCCTTTTCCTCAGCTCCATGGTGGGAGTGGACCTGCCTCAGAAGGCTGCAGGCTTCCTGATGAAGAAGGAGCTGGACTATTTTGCCATGGCTTTGGAGAAACCACAGAAACCTTTCCTGGCCATCCTCGGAGGGTAAGGTTTAGGAAATATGAGCGTTAAGCAGATAAACAAAGGCGTCCACAGGTTTGTGTATGGGGGCACTTTTCCAACTCGTGGCTGAAGCAATAGAATTGTTACAGAATTACTTTAAGGAGGTTCTATTAACCTAGTTAAGTTAAGATCTTTTTTTCTTCTCCAGTAAAGTGACTATTTTGTAGTTTTGTCTTGAAGACAGGCTAAGTTTTCATTTATGGACCATATTGAATGGAGAGTGAACGACTTGCTTTAAAAAGTGAAGTGAATTTAGTTTTCTATGATATGTACCCTGTAGTAATGGGTGTCTGTGCATGGCTAGCTCTTCTCTACACCTTCTGTGTCCTCTTACTTTTAAAGAACCATTGTGAAAGCATCGATGACAGTCCAGGTATAGCTAGGTTTATCCTCTTATGTAATATAGGCACATGTGTGACCGTGCCCTACTTGCACGTCAAACACACTGGCTTAATGCACGAGTGTCCAGTACCCTGCAGTTCTCTACCACCACATCACTGCAGTACGCTGCTGCTGAACACGCGTTCTCTTTGGAAGGAGGTCAAAGTCTAGAACAATGTTGGTCTGTTGTGCAATTGGCCTTTAACACAAGATTCCGGATTTCAACCAGAACCTGGCAACCTTGGACTCTCAAGAAGTGACAAACAAGTGTCTTTGGGTAGTTAGTTATTTCTCAGTGAACCAGTTCAGTGTTAGGCTTGCAAATCTCTTTGCAGAGACAGATAACAGAGTTGAGTTTTTTTATTATTATTATTATTATTTCAGGAAGAAAAAAGCAGCTGTATAATATTATTGTTTGTACAATTGCATAAAGGCTTGTGATTGGAAAAACTGAAAACACATGTTTGGCCTGGACTTTCAACTAAAATCCATTTCCCTTGAATGTTCCTGTACCTTTTTAATTATGTTTATTTTTATTAAAATATATGAATAGATATTACATTTCTTTTTACTTCTAAAACAGTGATAATGCCTCTGGAATTTTAGCAGATTTTTATTTTTACTATGACTGGCAAACAAAGAATTATTATTATTAGTAGTAGTATTATTATTATTTTTTTTATATAAAACACAAAAATATTGACTTAATTGCAGAAATATTAGTTTTGCTCGTGACTGTTCTTAGGCTTGCAGATGGATTAACTTCATGGGATTTAACCATTTACCGTGTGGCTATGAGGGACAGGGATGCAGTTTCACTTTCTGCCCTACAATGCAGGGGTGTAGACAGAATAAGCCTGCATCCATGCACTAAAACTATTTTTAATTAAAAAAAATTGAAATAGAAACAATGATTTTGTGTATATTTAGCTTATTACTATCTCCCCAAAATTTAAATAGATCATACCATAAACCTTATTTAAAAATATCTATAGTCAGTTTGAACTAATGATGCATATAGTGAATAGAAGCTTTAGGATGATGGGCAAAGTATCAAGTTACATTGGATCGTTGTGCAAGTGATATACTCTCAAACTAGAAACTGATTTGAAGCAGACGCCCTGCATGCTCATTGGTGAGATGCTTATCTGCCTCCCTGTCAGTGACAGAGTTCATTGATAGGAATGGTATATTGATAAGATGTGCACACAGAATAAACAATAAAAGGTCATTAAAGTGCTGCAGAAATCCTCGAGTTGTTTATTTTTCACACTGTCCTGGTCCTAAAAAACTGTGGTAATGCTAGAAGTAATATGAGTGGATTTCTGCCCATTTTCCTAAATGGTTCTTTGTTCATTGCAGGGCGAAGGTCAAAGATAAGATCCAGCTGATCAACAACATGCTGGACAAAGTGAATGAGATGATCATTGGGGGTGGCATGGCTTTCACCTTCCTCAAGGTTCTCAATAACATGGAGGTGAGTGGCTTGCTGTCAGGACAAGACACGAAAAGACTAACCTGGATGTTTAAAACAGCCCTGGTCCAGTTACAGGTTTTGTTGAATATAAATACTCATAATAGGTATTTGTGCAAATGTTATTGTAGATTTTCTGTTTAACATATTTTGGGGAAAATAAAACATAATATAAAATGACTTTTAAACCAGTCTTACATAAAGTTCTGAATTTTTAATTAAAAATTGAAATAGAAACAATGATTTGGTGTATATTTAGCTTATTGCTATCTCCCCAGAGTTTAAATAGATCATACCATAAACCTTATCAAAAAATATCTATAGTCAGAAACTTTATTTGAACTAATGATGCATATAATGAATGGAAGCTTCAGATTGATAGGCAAAGTATCAAGTTACATTGGATTGTTGTGCAAGAGAATTTTTAATATAAACATAAACATAATATAAAATGACTTTTAAACCAGCCTTACATTTTATGAAGTTCTGAATAGTTCTGAAGTATTATTAGATTTTTGAAAAGAAGTTTACTTAAGTAATTAAAATGATTGTGTACCCAGCTACAAATGCTATTCTCTTGTGTTCTGGGACAGATCGGCACGTCCCTGTTTGATGAAGAGGGATCCAAAATCGTGAAGGACCTGATGGCCAAGGCAGAGAAGAATGGCGTTAAGATTACTCTCCCTGTTGACTTTGTCATTGCTGACAAGTTTGACGAGAAAGCTGCGACAGGCACAGCCACAGTGGAAGCTGGCATTCCAGCAAACTGGATGGTAAGATATACTGAATGATACTCTCAATGTCTTTCAAACTAATCTCTATCTGGCCCATCTGCAGCACAAGGTTGATTATCACGGATGATCATTTGATTCACTGTTCTTTAGATACGTACTAAAAGTGTGTTGACTCCAAGCCCACTGCTTGGATGTGCTCTGTAGGTTTCCTGAAAAAAATGTTCATGTTGTTTTACATTTGTTCTCTTTCTACTGTGTCCAGGGTCTAGACTGTGGGCCTGAGAGCTCCAAAGTTTATGCAGAGGCTGTGAGCAGAGCCAAGCAGATTGTGTGGAATGGACCTGTTGGTGTGTTTGAGTGGGACAACTTTGCCAATGGCACCAAAAATCTGATGGACAAAGTTGTGGAAGTGACCAAAAACGGCTGCATCACCATCATCGGTAAGCACAGCTGGAGTTCAGTCTTGCAAATGAGTTTTTAAGATGCTATTGAGGTAGAAGGACCCTAAATTACACTTGATAACCTACTTCTGATAAGTGTTTCAGAGTAATACAGTTTAAAGTTATGTTGTTAAGTAATGTAATACTATTTTAATAGTAATACCGCTTTCATGGATGCAAATGCCCTAGTAACCACTGGGTGGCACCAGATCTCCATCACGTTAAGTTATCAGGCTGTGCATTTCATAACATGGATTGGATGCTGTGAGCTTTTGTGCTTTATGAATAATGACAGCGTTTTCCCCCACTGCCACTTCCACTTTACACGTATACCAACAGAACATTTTAAAAGCGTTAGCTCATTATTCCATGCGCGTCTTCAACGTCGTCCTGCATGTGAGGCTAATGTCTCTTTGGCTGATGTTCTCAGGTGGCGGAGACACGGCAACCTGCTGTGCCAAGTGGAACACTGAGGACAAGGTTAGCCATGTGAGCACAGGGGGCGGAGCCAGTCTGGAGCTTCTAGAGGGTGAGCGTTCCTTAGTTTTCTTTTTTGGTAGATTTTGAGGCATGAGGTTCATTTACAAGTAACAAGAACAAGAAGGCAGCTTTCCTGATGCCTTGCTGCCAGTGCTGTCTCATAAGTTGGTGGCTAAAAAGGCAACATGGTGATGAAGGCACCTAAAACCCTCTTGCATATGAGCTATGAGGGTATTAAAAGCAGAAAAACATTAAGATGTTGTCATTGGAATCTTATTATCTGCGTCAACAGATATGGGGGTAATTTTTGATTACTAGATTGACACTTTTAAAACGTTTGTTGTATCACTTGCCACATACACATGGAATAAAAGCCGTCACTTTGTATTGGCTGCATTTTTAGGCATGTGTTGTATGTTGGGGTGATTTAAAATAGCAAACAGATTTCTTAACTGAGTAGAACTGTTTGTCGTGAAAGTCCTGTTCTCTCCTGAATGTGCAGCTTCCTCGACTAGATCCCCGGCTTCACTAATTGTACGGATAGCAGCATCATGACATCATCATTTTGTTGCATAATTTAGAGCAGTGATTCTCAACACTGATCCTCTGCCCTGCACTGTTTGAGTGTTCACCCTCCTCCCAACACACTTGATCCAACTAGGATGCTAATTAAGAAGCCCTTCTTGAGTTGAAGTGGGTGCGTTTTGGTAGAAAAATGCAAAAAATGTGCAGGACAGGGGGCCCTACAGGACAAGGGGCTGAAGACCTTTGGTTTGGGGTATTAAAGAGTGAAAGAGATGCACTGTGCATTGACTGCCTTGTCATACTGCTCAGCTCTGTCTGGCTTCTTGATGTGTGTTTGTGTTTTTATATATATATATATATATATATATATATATATATATATATATATATATATATATATATATATATATATATATATATATACACACACACTACCGCTCAAAAGTTTGGGATCACAGTGAAATGTTCTTGTTTTCAATGGAGTATCTTCCTTCCTTAACACAACAATGGACTGACGGGTCTCTAAAGAAAGTGGTTTCTTTCTGGTCATTTTGAGTCGGTCAGCAAGCCATCAACTGCTGATCTTCAGATACTAAACTAACCCAGAATGTTGTCCTTTTATACTCACTTATTAGTAGAATGTTTTTCAGCTGTGCATCACAATTGAGCAAGAGTGTCCTAACAACCAATTAGCCCAATAACATCCTTAACTTGGATTGGCGGTCGTACCAGGAGATTTAGACAGAGGACTGAGAATTGCTGATAATAGGACTATATGCAAAATAAGACTTTATGCAAAAATAAGCTTTAATACAAACATTTTTATTCTTTAAAAATCATCTAATACACTTACATTAATTGTGAAATGGACAATATTGTTTGTGAATTGCATGAAATGGACAATGGACCACATGCATGTAGTAACATTTTGTTGTGCACTGTTCACAGGTAAAGTGTTGCCCGGTGTAGATGCCCTCAGCAGCGTATAAGCCCGTGACTCTTCGTCTGCTGGCGTTGGGGTGCTCTACCCCGAAGAGGCTGTCGCTCTTGTTCACTCACTCAGCACTTGTTCGACGCTATCACCTTTCAGGGCCGCAAATGACGAATCCCCATCTCTCTGCTGCATCAACGGCCGACAGTGTACGGTGCTGGACTCCCTCGCTGGTTCTCCACCACCTTCAGTTACTCCACCATTTGTGTTATTACTGTATTGCCTAATTGAGGCCTCACTTACGAAGACAGCTGCAGCATACAGGGTTCTTCTGCTCTGTTTCCCAGTAAGGAGAGTTGAGATGCCTGAAGCTTGGTGCCGTTACGTGGTTTAACCCTCATTTTAGGGAATTTGTCATTTGTTTCACCTGCTGAAAAGTTTTTGTCTGTCTGTCTGTCATCCTTGTGTTAACCAGTAGGAATATATACAGAACAGCGTATTAAGATGTAAATGTGGTGCGTGTGATGTTACTGTAGAGTTTATATTTTATATTTGTTGCCTCTTCGCAGATGTTGAAACTGTACGTAGAACTGTAGACACTTTCCTCTCCTCATATTGCACTTGTCATCCTGGTCCTCTGGCTTGTACAGTAGATTGGCTCCCAGTGGTGTCGTACAGATGGGCTAACCCGAAGACCCAGGTAGTCTGTCATGGAATATAAATAAAAGAGTAAAAAGAAAACCCTGTCATCATTGAATATGTATGTCTTTATATAGCTGATATGTCTCATGTGACGTGATGCAGCAGTACTTGTTTAATTCTAGTTGGTTCATGAATCAACTCTTGTCACACAGACATGGCTGAGTGAGAAACAAAATATGGGTCCTCTGGAACACAGTGCTGCATTCAAAGGGGAATCCACTTTTTTTAAGTTTCTGCATCCTTTAATTGTTGAGTTGTAAACAGTCATCTACAGTAGTTTCATGTGAAATGGTCCATTGTACAGAAACGTACTGGCTGATATCTTTACAGTAGTGTTAATGAAAACCAGCGTCAATTGGACGAAGGTGGGTTTCACCATGGACAGGTCACCAGTCACACGCTCTTACACTCACACCTACAGGCAATTTAGAGTAACTGATCAACCTAACATGCATGTGTTTGAACTGTGGGAGGAAACTCTCTCTCTCTCTCTCTCTCTCTCTCTCTCTCTCTCTCTCTCTCTCTCTCTCTCTCATATATATATAGATATATATATAGATATATATATAGATAGATAGATGCTGTCTATTTTAAGTTTTCTACATCCTTTGAACACACCAATGACTGTTTACATTATGAGAAAGTTTCAAGATGAACGGACCAATAGAAATGCTCCAAAATAGCTTGGAAAAAAATTCTGATTTCTGATTCCATTGTCTCTTCTTGTTTTTTAGTGGACAGCGGTGCTTCTTTGTGGTTTTCAGCCTTTAGTTTTATTTCTGTAAACCGTGATCAACAAAAAAAAGGTTGAGGTCAAGCGACTTCCCATAGAAGAACATTATATTTCCTGCTCTTGGGTTGCTTTTGCAGTTTGGTTTGGGTTATTATCCAGCTATACTATAAAGTGCCTTCATATCAGTTTTGCAGCATTGGACTGTACATGAGCAGAAAGTAGTTCAATGCGGTGCTATAAAGAAGCAAACTTTAAAAATGTGTCACTGTCCGCATGTACTTACAGGCCTGATTTTATGGGGTTTTTTTACAATCCAAAACAACCTGTGAACATGTATGTGTCATCTGTGCGTACTAGGTTATGCTGATATTAGTAAAATAATAGTGAATCTAAAAAAAAATGATTTGTGTACTGTATGTACTATAAGTGGACGACACCCTGCATATATTTAAAATATACATTTTAGGTCAAAAGCAAAAGAGTTAAACTTTACAAAACAAGAAACCATGCAGTGAAGTATAGGACAATGAAGTTAGAGAAAAATACCTGACTTTATACATATATCATCACCATCATACAAGCCTTACTTAAGTATACATTTTGGTTATTTATACATTATTGCAGTGATTATTTTTCAGTGGACTTTTTACTTTTACTCCTTACATTTTCACTCCATTATCAGTACTTTCTACTCCTTACATTTACACTCCATTATCTGTACTTTCTACTCCTTACATTTTCACTCCATTATCTGTACTTTCTACTCCTTACATTTACACTCCATTATCAGTACTTTCTACTCCTTACATTTACACTCCATTATCAGTACTTTCTACTCCTTACATTTTCACTCCATTATCTGTACTTTCTACTCCTTACATTTTCACTCCATTATCTGTACTTTCTACTCCTTACATTTACACTCCATTATCAGTACTTTCTACTCCTTACATTTACACTCCATTATCAGTACTTTCTACTCCTTACATTTACACTCCATTATCAGTACTTTCTACTACTTACATTTACACTCCATTATCAGTACTTTCTACTCCTTACATTTACACTCCATTATCAGTACTTTCTACTTCTTACATTTACACTCCATTATCAGTACTTTCTACTCCTTACATTTACACTCCATTATCAGTACTTTCTACTCCTTACATTTACACTCCATTGTCAGTACTTTCTACTCCTTACATTTACACTCCATTATCAGTACTTTCTACTCCTTACATATACACTCCATTGTCAGTACTTTCTACTCCTTACATTTACAATCCATTATCAGTACTTTCTACTCCTTACATTTACAATCCATTATCTGTACTTTCTACTCCTTACATTTACACTCCATTATCAGTACTTTCTACTCTTTACATTTACACTCCATTATCAGTACTTTCTACTCCTTACATTTACAATCCATTATCTGTACTTTCTACTCCTTACATTTACACTCCATTATCAGTACTTTCTACTCCTTACATTTACACTCCATTATCAGTACTTTCTACTCCTTACATTTACACTCCATTGTCAGTACTTTCTACTCCTTACATTTACACTCCATTATCAGTACTTTCTACTCCTTACATATACACTCCATTGTCAGTACTTTCTACTCCTTACATTTACAATCCATTATCAGTACTTTCTACTCCTTACATTTACAATCCATTATCTGTACTTTCTACTCCTTACATTTACACTCCATTATCAGTACTTTCTACTCTTTACATTTACACTCCATTATCAGTACTTTCTACTCCTTACATTTACAATCCATTATCTGTACTTTCTACTCCTTACATTTACACTCCATTATCTGTACTTTCTACTCCTTACATTTACACTCCATTATCAGTACTTTCTACTCCTTACATTTACACTCCATTATCTGTACTTTCTACTCCTTACATTTACACTCCATTATCAGTACTTTCTACTCCTTACATTTACAATCCATTATCAGTACTTTCTACTCCTTACATTTACAATCCATTATCAGTACTTTCTACTCCTTACATTTACACTCCATTATCTGTACTTTCTACTCCTTACATTTTAAAAACAGCCTCGTTACTCCTATTTCATTTCAGCTCGTTTTCATTCATGTACATTTACATTCCAGTAAAGATTATTGATAAGATGCCTTTGAAGTTTGACTTTGTGCACCATTACAATACTTATAGACAACTAGTCATCATATCTTCTGCTCCATGAAACACATGTTAATGATCAGTAGTACACAGATATGCTTCTTTAATATATTTACATTGTACTAAACTACATTCATTTTCAATGGATTTATATGTGGCTGAAACAGGAAGCCTAGCGTATCCCAAATTTGTCAACATTAACATTTTAATATAACATTATAGTCATTATGGCTTTTAGAAGAATGTTTTTGGGGGAGGTGGGCTAGTGCACTATAGACCCCTGTGGTGCGGCCTAAGCTTTTGTCCTTTTTACATTATTACATTACTTTTACTTTTATACTTTAAGTAGCTTGAAAAGCAGTACTTTTACACTTTTACTGGAGTAAAAAGCTTGAGTTGACACTTCAACTTCTACAGAAGTATTTTTAAACGCTAGTATCTATACTTCTACCTGAGCAATGAGTGTGAATACTTTTGACACCTTTGATCATCACTGCAAACTGACAGACGTCCTTAAATTCATAGCCTCTAGTCATACTTTGCTGTGAATTATGGTCTAACGCGTTTTGTAGTACGTTGTCTTCACTGAACTACATTTCCGATAATGCAACACGTGTTGCCGGATAAGCCCCGCCCCTCACCTGCTGAGGTGAGCTGCTGTGACTGACACAGTTACTCTGAGCAGCTGAGAAAGAGAAAAGAAGGCGGCTTATCAGAACCAAAAGTAAAGGTAAGATGTGTTCTGAGCCGCTGCCAGAATAAAGATGATAAAGACGGTAATACGAAACATTTCCAGACTTTCTGAGTGAGTTTCTCGTTCAGCGAGCGAACTACTTGGCTCGTGGCACAAAAGGCTCGTGCTGTGCTGAAAACGCGCCGACAGAAAGAGAAAGGGAATGGGGGGAGAGGGTTAGACACAGGGGTGGTTTTCTCCGTGGTAACTGTTGTGGGGGGTTAAAAAGAGTGAATAAGTAAAGAAATAGTAGTTTGGAGCTCTTCGTCAGACACCAGTCTAAACGCGGAATGTAAGTAATCCTGTTATTTACCCCGTACTGTATTCGGCTCGAGCCTGAAAAACCAGAAACGTGCTGCTGTGTCAGATAACAGAGGAGAGGAGGATCGTGTAAGTTCTCACACTAGAGGTAAAGGAGGGAGTTCTCGATCGCAGTACCTGGAGTGGGTGTGAGTTTGATGAGAGCTTTCAATGAAATTTGAATCTAAACTCCACCAACTGAATAGAGGATGTTGTTTTTTCTCTCTGAGAAAAGGGATGTCGAGTGAGTGAGAGAGGGAGCGAATGAAACCATGAGTCAGATCGAGGACTGGAGACCGGACGAGGTTTCTGCCTGGATGAAGAATATCGGCTTTCCTCATTACGCGCAGAGCTTTTTAGGTAAAGTTTGGCGACTTTTCTGTATAGCAGAAACAGTAAATGTAAACGGACTCGCAAAGGTTTCTACTGTGTGGCTGAAAAAAAAGTACTTAAAAATACTTTCCCGCCTTTAAACGCAAGGGGGCGCTCCACTACTGTACTTAGTATGGACACTAACAGGATGAGTAACCTACATTGTGCAAGTTGACTCTAAAATCTCTTTCTTTCTTCACAGAAAATGGAGTTTCGGGACTGGAGCTATTGGAAATCACTGATTCACTTTTAGGTGATTTTTTGGTTTGTTTGTTTTCCATCATAGTTTTATTAGTTGTGTAGTTTGTACATCTATCCATCCAGATTCCATTCCAGCCTGAGAAGATTTCAGATCTTTGAGCTCTTCAGTGTTTTGGTAATTTTCCAAAGGATGTGTATACAGTGGCCCCGAATAGTATTTGTGCCATACTCAGAAATGCATCAAGTTCATTGTGTCAGGAAAACACCATGTTATTTATTTTAATGAGATCATTCCAAGACTGTAATTTAGGTGCTAGAAAGGTATTCTTTTGAAAGCGACTGGTTTGTTTCAGATCGTTATAGTGCAGAGTGCAGACTTCTGCTTTCACAATGTCTTTGCACTGTTCTGAGTTCATGGTCCCATCAATGAACACAAGTTGTTGACACCATTGTAAACAAAAAACAGACTTTCCATAACCTGTGTTGTACAATGCAGTCTTGTTGGAGTTATTTTCCAAGCTTTCTACACAAAGTGTCTACTATCAGTTTGGTAAAAATGAAATATAATTTTTATTGTATCAGTATCAGCACCAATACTGTCACTAAACGCATCCCCATTGGATATGGGGAAACCGATACCTATGAATGACACCACAAAGGGCAGGGAGGTTAGGGAACCAGCCTTCTAACTGGAAGGTTGCTGGTTCAATCCTTTGAACCAACAGGACACGACTGAAGTGCCCTTGAGCAAGACACCTAACTGTCCCCTAGTGTATCTCTTCACTAGTGTGTGTGTGTGTACGTACATGAGTGTTTCACTGCACATATGGGTCAAATACAGAGATCTTGAATTCCCCTCTGGGATCAATAAATTATCTATCTAAAGTATAACATGCATGTGTTGGCAGAGTGCGAACTGTGAGCAGCAGTAAAAATGCTCATGGCTAATTCTGTAAGTCTAGGATTTCTGGGAAAAGTATCCAAACAGGAGCCCCTTACTTAAAAGACTGAGCCAGGCTTCTTTCAGTAATCACTTACCTGCTGCTGGTTAGTCACTTACAGTCTGAGTTAATGTTGTGCAGGTTGTCATGGAGACAGTGGGAATCGACAGGCTTTCTTCATAATTATAGCCTTCAGCCTTGATTTAGCCTTTAGCTAACATAGCAGGCCGCTAGCTGTCCACTAGCTCCGCCTACGGTGCACATTTGTCAGTCAGCGATATCACTCAGCACTCTGCTTTTTAACCGATCCTGAAATAAACGCTGAAATTTGCTGCTACTCACAGCGTAAACGACGGTGATATTTACTAAACTAAACTCTAACAGAGTCAATGAGATGTAAATGTGAGTAAGATGACGAATGAGTCAAGAAAATTTAATGTGAACAATATTCCACACATTTTTACCAAATCAGTGAATAACTAATGTTTTTTTACACAATATATATATTTGACATGAAATTAAGTTGTTACACATTGTTATTATTACTAGTAATTACTAAATATATAAATATACACTACCGCTCAAAAGTTTAGGATCACTTTAGAATTTCATTTCATGCAATTTTCATGCAGTTCACCAACAATATTGTCCATTTCACAATTAATTCAGATATCAGATGATTTTTAAAGAATATTAATGTTTGTATTGAAGTCTATTTTTTGTATAGAGGCTTATTTTGCATATAGTCCTATTATCAGCAATTCTCAGTCCTCTGTCTAAATCTCCTGGTACGGCCGCCAATCCAAGCTAAGGATGTTATTGGGCTAATTGGTTGTTAGGACACTCTTGCTCAATTGTGATGCACAGCTGAAAAACATTCTACTAATAAGTGAGTATAAAAGGGAACAACATTCTAGGTTAGTTTAGTATCTGAAGCATCAGCAGTTGATGGCTTGCTGACCGACTCAAAATGACCAGAAAGAAACAACTTTCTTTAGAGACCCGTCAGTCCATTGTTGTGTTAAGGAAGGAAGGCTACTCACTGTGATCCCAAACCTTTGAGCGATACTGTATATGGTAAACAAAAAGTTCTTTAAACATCAACTATATACATATATATCTCTAACAAGTAAATTAAATTAAGCCAATCTGGTTGTATTATTTGTGACAGAACATGGATACCAAAATTCCAATGTTTTAGGAGTTGAATTGTATATATGTGAGCTTAGTTAGAGTTAGTGTCGGTGCTCATCACCTGTATTTATAGATCAGTTATCAGTGTTAATATGAAAATGTAGTAGCAATGCATGTCCTAATCATTTAGTACATACTTATTTTATGAAGTAGCTTAAAGAGCTTAATTAGACCACTTAAAACGTGTGTAAATACTCTTTGGGACCCCTGTATATTAGGGCTGTGTATTGGCAAGAACCTGGCGATACAATACGTATTGTGAACAGTGGTCACGATTCAATATATCGCAAGCAAAGTGATGTATTGCATATTTTTCAAATCCTACTATTAAAACACATCACTGTATGAACAGGTTTGCCAATACTTACAATAGCATTGCGCCCTTGCGCTGCTTGTTACTGTTGGAGTGGAACTGAAAATGAATTACAATGCTGCCATTTAGTGGTCAGTGAGTCACTGTCTGCCAGGAATCTGTGTATTGATACTGTGTTTTTGAGAATCGATACAGTATCACCAAACATAATACCCCGATATTCGATATTTTCGATATTTTCTTACACACCTACTGTATATGTAGTTTAATGTCATATAGCAATAAATACGTTGCTCATCCTGGTCTTTCCTGTAGGGAATGATACTTGGGTAGATGCCTCAACCTGCATGCATGAGTCCATGTAGTGCTTGTCAAAGGCCTTTCAAGTGTGTTTCCCTAAAGAGATGTGGACTCTGAATGTCACACCCACAATTAGTTTTCACAAAAACATTTCTAAAGCTGCGTTTGTGAGGTCGTCAGCGCTGCGCTCTTTGTCCCTTGTGCGGTTTTGCTTTTATTATCCCGCTGGCCTGACCCGAAGACTAAACCTTTCATGTTTGTGTCTCGGTAACTTTCACACAGAGGGAGGAGGGGAAGTCATTTTCCGAGCAGGCACTATTTATTGATTTAATGCCAGTATCATATTTTTCAGCCATGCAGTCATGTGCTGTTGTGCTCCAAGACTGTAGACGTCAGCAGAATGGAGAAAAATGGCCGCAGAGTGTAGATAATATCATAGTTTACTTTCCTGGGCAGGTCATGGGCTTTTAGAGAGTAAAGACTCGATTCGCCCACATCAGGCTGGATTAATGGGCACAGACGCCCAGCCCGGAACAAAAAAAAAAGAAAAAAGAAAAAGACTTTTCACTGACTCATCAGCATTAGCAGTAAAATTCAAACCAGGTTTAATGCGTGTTTAGGAAACTGGCTCATAAAGTATAATCTTGAGGCATGTTAGCTGTTGAGCCCCCTGCTGACTCAGCCTGTGAATAAACTCTTGTCGTGTTATGTTATTAACAATGTCAGTGCAAGTTTATACAGCGATTTGAATTAGGGCAATGCTTCCTGCCTTAGAAAAAAAAATTATTTAAGGCAGCAGGGGTGCTCTTGTTAATGTCTTGTTAATACTGCGTATTAAAAATGGCTTGCATTGCTATTGTTTAGCGCAACAGTATAATGGAAATGTATTTATATAGCACATCATGCCTCACTTCTCACTTAGAGCTCAGAAATCCAGACTGAAATTCAGTTTGTTCAGACTCTAAGTGTGGACATATTATAATAAGGACCAGTTTATTGGAAAAGACGATGGTAACAGCTGAAAGTAGAAGAGGAACAGGGTGGCCAGCACCAAGATGGATGGAGACAATCAGAGGGATCATGAAGAAGTCATTAAGAAGCCTAAAGAGCCAAACACAAGACAGGATATTCTTAAGAAACTCCATCCATATGGTCACCAGGAGTCATTAGCATTTGTTATGTAACAGCAGTAGTAATGATATGATGGTCAGCCTGGAAATAAACATGTTTGATAATATTAAAGGGGTCCCTGACTGTAAAGACCTATAGGCCCAAACATGGTGTACATGTCTAGTACCTTTCAAGCATGTTATATAAACCAATTTAAATACTTTATTTATTAAAAAAAAAAAATATATATAGACTTTTTACATTATTTATTTTAAAAAATATATATAGACTTTTTGCTACTAGGCTGCCATTTATGATGTCATATCCAACCGCAGTTCATACAGCTTGTCGAGCTTCAGCTCCAGTGACGTGTCTCGAGAAAATATTTTCTGATTGTCTTATTATTTGTAGGGCTGAGTTTACTGCAATAAAAATAAATAAAAATTAGTGCAAAATATATAGAAAATGTGCAAGACCTAATAGACTACCAGACCTGTAACCCTCAGATAAAGAGTAGATCAGGTTCCACTCACAGGTGTTTCTCTCCAGCCCTACTGTGAGAGGACAGCCTAACACTTAAGGTTTGAAAAGATGTCTAGCTGTCAAAACGTTGTTTACAGAAACTGCACCTACTAAGACTTAACTTTGGAGTTTTTTTTAATTAAAAGATTTCCTTAAAAACTGCAAGCAGTCCTCCTGAAGAGAGTGGACAGTAGTGTTTGAGACTTGGTATTGATCTTTAAAATAAGTTATTTTTGTGGGTTTTTTTTTTTAATGGATAATTTGTACTTAATTACTGGAAAAGTAATAAATGACACATGATGTCTGACAGTGCACAGGACTGTAACTTAGGATCTCTGATTTGTAAGATGATGCAACCTGTCAAACTTATAACACACAACAGGGGGCACCAAATCACCAGAAAATGCACCGTCCCTCCTCCTTCCTCTTCAGTTCTTACCAGTGTCTTTACTCGCCTAGAGTGTTTGAAAGCAACACCAGTGTTAACTTTTGTTTTGCTACTGTTGGGGTCTCTTCTTCTGGTTTGCTGTTGGAATTTGGTTTCTTGCCAAGAATTTTCAGCCATTTGTGCGTTTACTCTTGCTTTCTGGGGTCTTTTTTATGGCCTCACAAGGACCAGGACCTTTAACACTGTCATACTTCCTCATCCTCTCATGTTGGACTGATGGAACACTTGACATTAAAGTGACTCACTATCGCCTCCTGAGATGCAAAGTGGTATTATGAAAGAGGCGGGGTCACGGCTTCAGTAGATATCTCTGCTACACTGCATAGATGTATCTAATATACAGTCAAAACTTTATTTTTGATCATTTTAGTTACGTTGGAATTTTACATATTGCTCCTTTAATAGAACATCACATATGTTAAACTGAACCTCCAGAACATTTAATTACTAAACAGCTTTTTGCTAACTTATACACAGCAGCAGCGTACAGCTCTGTAGCTCTGGTGTCACTCAGTGAGCAGGGGTCCTTCAGGTTCAGCTCGGGGTGGGAGTGCACGCAGCGCGAGCGCCCTGCTTCAAACGCACAAAAGCCTTTTGTCGCTTTTGCTATTTAATGCTTGAGCGACGTCGCCAGGAGCCAAACGGAGCCGCTGCGCTTTCTTTCTCTCGCTCTCAGGAGGAGTAGGAGGAGGAGGAGAGGAAAGAGAGGAAAAGAGAGGAGGGATTTCTCTCCCAGCCCCCTAAACATCCCCGGCTTCTTAGAAAGGGGCTGGGCCTCCTACTAGAACTAGATGCCCGGGCTAATCTCCCATGCATTCCTCTCATAGTGGTTTCTGGAGCGAAAACACGTCGTTTTTCAGACGAGCAGAGCTTGAAATGTTGGCAGAAAGACGACAGAAAAGCTGCCCACGTCACCGGCGAAGTCGCTCGCGCTCGTATCGTAACTTTGTTTAAACGCCAACGAGCAAAGAAATCGGCACGAGCAGACTTTTAATGAAGTCCAAGTCTATGGAAGCCTACAGGATCCTGCAGAGGAGCCGGGCTGTATGAAGGTAAATGCACGCGAGGAGAACTTAGAACTTGCTTTGGAAAGTTTGAAAGTGATGTAAATGTTGGACCTGATGTTTAAAGCTGATAACTCTGCAGAACTCGGTGCATGTCCATGTTGGAGCCACTCTTAAAGGGTCCACTGTTTGAAAGTGGTCACAGCACGTTGAGCCCCCTGAATGAATGTGATACTAGCGTTACGTGGTCGAACATCTTCAGCTGACTCCTTTGCTGGCATGCTAAGTCCTGCTTGCGTTCAGGTTACAGCTTTGCAAGGCTGCTGTGGGCTCCTGTGGCCCTCTCCTAGTGTGACCAGCTTGATACTAAAGGTATGAGTGGATTTGCTGCTTGCCAGCTGCTATGAATCTGGGGGGCCAACTCACTGCAGAAGGTCCTAACCTAAATTTGTTTATCGGGTACTAACCTTAAGGCTGAAAACATGACCCGGTGAAAGAACTGGCTGACCTATGGGTTGCTAAGCCCGTGTCAGTGTTATTGAGTTGGAATACTTTTAATGAGTTTGTATGCTTTCTCTGATGAAGGGCTCAGTGTTAAATAATTAACAGGGCTGCAAAGGGAATCAGTTACTTCTGACGGATGTCATTATGCTCTCTGAGGAATGCTGTCCGGGTGGGTGGGGGGGTGCAAGGCAGAGCAGACAGATACGCACCGTTACATAGGGCAGGAATGCAGTCATGTGTTATTGGAAATCAAAGCAAGAGATTAAGTTATGAGGAATGCGCAACAGGCCCCCGGGTGCTTCTCTTTATTAGGTGAAAGTAATGGGCCCTCTTAACCGCTCCAAACACTGAAGACTCGCTGCTGCTTTTTATGATGGCCTTAATGGCTGCAACTCATATCAGCTTAGTTCCTCCTCTCCACCGTCAGCAGGCCTGGTCGGCTCAGTTTTCTGCAAGGCTTAAAGGTGCCAGAAGGGAGAACGTCCCTCTTTGGTTTCCTGAAGAACCTTTCAGTGCATGGGTGACCGTCCTTGTTTAAATCAATCAATCAATCAATCAATCAGCCTTTATTTATTCTCGGAAATACATTGAGGGGTGGCCCTCATTTTCAATGCAGCCGAGCATATGTTGAATTAACTTTTTTTTTTTTTAGCCCCAAAGAGTTTTTTAGAGCTACATATAAGTTAAAGAACTGTTTATTGAAAGCTTGTATGCCATCATGGGAGATGACCCTCGTTTGGCCCCTTCATTTTTAACAGTGTGGTTGGCATGGACATCACTCAAAGTAATGCTCAAGGCACAAGCAGAGGTTAAGCCACAGCTTTATAGTCTGGACACGGTGCAGCCGGACGCTCTTTTCCTTCTTCCTGTCGTCAGAACAGTGCATGGAGTGAGCTGGGGCTTTGTTTAGTTGTAAAGGTAGTGAATGTCCGCCAGAAAAGTGCCTAGCGGCATTGACTCACAGTGCTGGAATGTCAGCTCTCTCTCTCTCTCTCTCTCTCTCTCTCTCTCTCTCTCTCTTTCTCTCTGCCCCCTCCATCTCTCTTTCCATCTCCCTTCCTCTGCCCCTACCTCCCTCCTCTCTCTCTCTCTCTCTCCCTCTGTAGCGCAAGGCCAAAGTTCTGCCTGCTGACTCAGCCTAGAAATCACCCGAATGCCTTTTTTTTCTTTCTTTTTTTTTTTTTTTTTTCCACTGAGCTTTTGCAACTCCAGAAAGCCTGTATTCTCGCTATTGAAGTTTTACAATGAGGCTGTGTTCTAGGGGAGAAGTGCTGTAAACCGGAATCAAAGCCATTTGAAAGTGTCTGAATGACTCGATGAGAGTCTTTCCCGAAGTAGACCTGCATACAAACAAAGCCGCACGCTTCCAAAATCAAGACCCCAGAACCGGAGGACTCGTTCCTTCTGAATCTGTCCAGCTGACGGTGACCCGTGTACTGTAACCCCCGCTAAACTGGAAAAGGAAATGAACTCTATAAAGATGGAGCGCTCGCTCCTTGCCCAGGAGCTTGAGTAACCCAACGCCCACCCCCCAACACCACCAATGAAGAGCCATGTGGCGCAGCGCTAGCCGCTTAACCCCGGGCAGTGCAGACAGACACATCTGCGGTGGAATGTGTCACTGCGTTTCAGACACAATCACACGGGCGAGGTTCTGCATCTTTCTCATAGCTACACTAAAGCATTAATCACGTCTCGGGCAAGATGTGTCACCATGGGGCGGATTCCAAGACACAAACTATAAGACTAAGCCTTTTTTTATATAAAGAAACTGGAAGTCAGTCTGTTGTGTTCTTTGATTAAGCCTAACCTAGTCTAGGTCGAAGGTAAACCACATAGTACACATATTGATTTAGCCAGAGAGAAGTCAGCTCAGGACAACATGCAGAGCTTGGTTAATTCATTGTCGTACTGTTATTGATTGACAACAACAACTCATCTGTATTGTATGTCATAGGTTGGATTCTTCAGATAAAAAAAATGGTTGACTACTTTCAGTACTGCATTGTCGTTTTGAGAGGCGGAAGCAGAGCAGAGACTCAAAACAAGCTCAGGATGTATGAGGTTGTTCAAATGTGTTGATGCAAACCCTAACATCACCTGACAGAATGAAATATCTGGGAACGTTATGGAATGAAATGTTGTTGGTGCCGCTTAACCCGAGCCCAGACCTAGACCGTGTGGAAGATTGTAGTTTTTGAGGATATTTGCTGTCTATTGTAACTAAGACTGGCTACATCTTGTCAACCAGCATACCTTCCCCATTGTCAGCGCGACCCGTCCCGTCACCTCTTCCTTTGTTTGTGGTTTTGAGGAGTTCTTGGAGTTGGGAGTGCTCCATTGTGAGGCTAAGTGCATCAACAAGGCCTCACTGTAAACACTTCTTCAGGCTCTGAAGCATTTTTCTCCAAGACTGTCTTGCGCATCTGTGTCATACACAGTCCTCACTGTGTTAATTGTCATCTTAGCCATAAATTCTGCCTTCATTTTTCTTTTTTTTTCTCTTTTCTGGCAGAGCACAAGAGGAGAAAGAGTCCAAGCTGAGAGAGAGAGAGAGAGAAAGAGAGAGAGAGAGGGAGAGAGAGAGAAATTGGCGCACAGCTTCAGTGACAGAGATGAAGCAGCAATCTCATCTCTCCACCACATGCTTTCCATTAAGGCTTTGGATGGAGGAGTGGGTGGGAGGAGGGGGGAGAGAGGGGGGTCTGAGAGGCAGCGAGGGGGGAAAACGCCGTGTTTCCGAATACTTGGGCCTGTATCAGGGACTTGCGGGGGGAGAAAACCACATTATAGAGAGTTTGTTGGAGTTAGGGAATGAGAGGAGAAAAGAAATGGAGGGAGTTATTTGGTTACTCATGCTGGATTTTTCTCTCCACCATAATCGCGCGCAGGTTTACCGAGTTTATTATTTCTCGGCTCTTTTATAGAGAATCGTCTCATGTACTTTGATCCTTTGACCTTTTTCACCACTTCAGAACGTGCACAGTGACCGTCTTCACATTCCTAGTAGGAAACGTTTGCGGATAGATGTGTCCCTGTTGATGGATCCGTGAGCTTAACCTCAACCGAAGAATGTGAAGCACATCACGTTACACCAGTAAGCAGATTCTGCCCCAAAAGCAACTGAAACCATGGTATTAAACCCGGCGCTAGCTGAAGTCTTCCCGCCCCGAGTGCTGTCCTCTGCTCTTTCTCAGCAGAGACTTTCCATCAAGTCCCTCGCATGTTTAATGGAACACAATCCCCCGAAATCAATCACCGAGAGCGCTGGAAGGTGGATTACGGTGGAGAAGACATACAGCGATGAACATGGAAATAGAAAGAGAGAGAGAGTGAGCAGATGTGTCAAACTTTCTTGGCCTACTTCTTTTCCAGTCTGGCAGTGTGAGAATCTCCCCGAGCTGAGCTGGGCGTAATGGACACCGAGGGATTCTGCGCTTTACACTTTCTCCACGCTCCCAGCGCCAGACCTTTCCAGATTGGAATGCTGCATTTCCTGCTTTGTTCCTGCCATGTGTTTCTCAGTTTCCCCTTCTCTCCCCACTATCTATCCCCATCTCTTTCCTTCCCCAGCGCTCACACTGTTGTTTTAAACTTTGATGGCATAGATTTCTCCTTCTCTGTTTCACTTCTTCTGCTTTTCCAGCTCCTCCTTTTTGCTCCATCCTTTGATTTTAAGTTGATCTTCTGCTCACGTTTGCTTGTTCAGTCCTTCAAACTTCTTCTACGCTTTTGAATGAAGGGTGCCAAAGCGGTTCCTTGGGAGCCATGAAGGAACCACTTTTAGTTTCAGAAAGAAGCTCTTGATTGAGAAGAACCAAGCACTGAAACCAAAAAGTGGTTCTTTCATTTAATTGTTTGCGAGAACACGTCTTGAATTTTAATATTTAGGAATGTTCTGTCGCTTTGCAGTGCTTCAACTTTTTCTTTGAGTGTCTCATGTTGTGTCTCCCTCTCCTGCATTGCATCCGTCATAACCCTGTAGGTCTCCTCCCGTATCAACAGCATTAAAAGCATAAAAGTGAACTTCTGAACATGTAAGAGAGCCCTCTGGAGTTCATTAAAACCTCTGGAAGGCTCCACCGATGCTCGGCTGTTATGTAAACAGTGCCCGTTGAAAGGTGGGGGTGGCGTTGCTTCTCTCAGAACGTTTCTCTCCGCCTCAGGAGAGGCTCCGTGAGGTCACGCGCGTCTTCCAGCCGCGTTCCGGTTTCAGACAGAGGCTGCTATGTCAGGACTCAAAGCCTTGTGGAATGCGGCCCTACTGCTTCTTAACGTCAGGCATTTTTACCGTTGGTGCCACAGGCAAGGTGCATCGCTCCGCTTACTGTTAGGCACGAGGGGGGAGATGGGACAATGGGGCGGAAAATCCTGGTGAAAAGTGAGATAAATGGAACTAGAGGGATGAGTTCTTGAAACCTTCTCTCTACGTTACATGAATGGAAAGTTTTTGGGACAATAGGCATCGCTTGTTTACTTTAGACGACGGCTACGCCTCAGTGGGATGTCGCTTCTTTCCAAGTCTTGTTCTTTTGGCAGGGATATAGCGAATACTTCTAGAGGCAGTTAGAGCGAGTATACTAAATAACATATATTAGATGTCAGGATCAGAAGTTGTGCTTTAGGTGCAGCTGTGTTGTATTTCAAGTTTCAAGACGTGTTTGCGCTCTCATTTTTCTCGGCATGCGCCAATCATCACTTCTTTGGTTGTGCATTGAAAATCAGTGGTCTTTGTGGCCAAATACGGCGGATGATGAAGTTCCGACAGTGGCTACGTCTACATGCAGAGATTTTATCCAATCCGATTGAATTCATTCCGATCCTAGATTAAGACGGAGGTGTGTATATGCTCACTCTACTCAACAATCTGATGAAAATCTCTGTTTACATGCACACTTCAAGTAATCGAAGCCAAAACTACACACATGCGTAGAGTACAACTTGGTGTACACGTTACCATGACAACGAGCATCGAGCGAGTTCAGTCAAAGTGAGTATGTTACCTGAGGTTTCAGTTGGCGCGCTCGTGTTTTTGACTTCTTTAAAATAACGGCAGACTCAGGAAAACGTCACATCTTACAACACTGTTTTCATCCGTGTAAGGAGTCGATCTCCCGTGAATTCACCCATAATTTCGTAAAACGGGAAAGTGTAATAATAAGCTTTGTAATACGTTGATCTGAGAAACTTCCATCTGTTTTTAATTTGCTCTATAGTTCGTGTAAACCCACCGTCGTTCATTTGCTCATATACTCGTCTGAACAGCTCGTTATTGCAAGCTTTATGGCCGTCCATCCTGCTAACTGTTTTTAAATCTTTTTTTAACCAGTCTCTACCTCCCGCCATGTTGAAACTTCCTTCATGATGCAATTACACATGTGCAGAGCGTACTTAAACTTTCCGATTGGGAATGTAATCGGATAAAGTCGTTTACACAGCTATTATTCTTCTATTAAACTGATTATTTGCTGGATTACCCACCTTGTTCAATCGGAATTACCTCAATTGGACTAGTTTATTCGGATTGAGGTGTATACATGGACGTATTCTATTCCGATTGAGCTGTTAGTCGGATTATTAACGGATTATCGGGCTGCTTGTAAATGTAGCCAGTATCTTGGAATGCTAGTCTAAACTGCAACTAGTAGAAACTGGCATGGGATGATGCACAGTTCACATGAAGGCTTCAGTAGGTGGCAGTAGTGATGGCAAGGCATATATAAAGCAATAACATGACATTTTGAATGTAGGTTTTGATGTGCCAGCGTTGGGTCGGGAGCTTGTTCACACAACCCTGCTTTTCTCAAAAACAAGAAGCCGTTGATGGATGACCCAAACAGAAGTTTGTCAGTGTTTTGTATAATAGACCTCCCGCCAGTAGACTTGCCGCATTCCTGAACATAACCGCCGGCCAAGATCTCAATTGAAGCATCTCATGTAGTGCGATTTACAGTAAATACACCGTTCACAGCAGTCCTTGGACTTTTTTTTCTTGTTATTATTCACTAACTTGACTCATACATACCGAGCCATTGCGCAGCAAAACCACATAAAAGTCACTGGAATGTAACGTAAGCTTGGATATTTTTGGAAGCCGGGCTTCAGTGACCAAACAAACATGTGATGTGCTTACAGTCCTGTTGCAGTGTCATCATGATAACGGCATCCATAGCATTTGGTAGAGAAGGAATAGTGCTGCCTCACTGTTTTGAAGCCTTGAATTTCATCCGGCCACAGTGAGAGAAAGCGCTGTTCTGATTACGGATGAGAAAATGGAGGCCCGCCTCACGGAAACGCGGAGAGGCCGTCTCAGAGTCTTGGAGCGATTCGGTCAGGAGGGAACTGTACTGTCAGGTGATGTTACTTAGGGTCCGTTTGACGTAGTGCCAGCTCCAGAACAGTGCTGAGCCTACGCCAGGCCGCATTCCTGCTGTATTACTAGAATAAACACTGTCTGCGTGGGGGCCCTGGGAAACTTGTGCATGGAGGGTAAATATTTACACAACTTCGGGCTCCATTCAGAACGTACCGGACCTTCTGCAAATCCAGGTTACAGTCCGGGCAATTGGAGCATGCAGTCGAGCTTGTGCTACCAGAAATTCAAATGGCGTGATTGCTTTATTGGTGGCGAGGACATAATCACAGAGCTGGCCGTGACACATTAACGGGCCTGTACGAATCCGAGTTAGCAGCGTGTGATTATAGCCGAGTAATTATCTTTGCCCTTCATCATAATTCGTATCAGACTGGGCTGAAGTGTATGAATAGTCCTTGTTTGTTCTCACTTATCAGCACATTATAGAGTCACAATCTAACCTAAACAGTCGGACTCTTTCTTTACGGTCTAAAAGTGTTTCAAATTCTTGTCATGGCTGATTTATTGCTTTTAAAGTCATGGGATTTCCAGAGGAAGTAGCTTGGCCTCTGTTCTTTTCGCCTTTTGAACTTGTCTGGCAGAGCGCGGCCCAGGCGTTTTTGGCACCCGTCTTGAGCTGCTGGCTCCGTGTCGCTCTTTCGGCCTGTGTGGCCCTTCCTCTTCCATCCTTTTTCTCCCTCCCTCTTTCTTTTATTCTTCCTCTTTCTGATAGCTTGAGCCGAGGCCAGCGCTGGCCTACACCTGTGCCCAGCACCCGTGTTGTTCTTGGCTCCTCTTAGCGGCGCTTTGATGCGATAGAGCTGAGGCAGTTAGTGAGAAATGAAGCCGGAGTGACTACTGGGTATTTGAAAAGCCAGCCAGGTGCTTGGACCTCATCTCTCGTCACCTGCCGTCAGATTACTTTACCTTTCAGAGCAGGTGAAATTCTG
Source organism: Megaleporinus macrocephalus (assembly GCA_021613375.1). Classification (NCBI taxonomy): domain Eukaryota; kingdom Metazoa; phylum Chordata; class Actinopteri; order Characiformes; family Anostomidae; genus Megaleporinus; species Megaleporinus macrocephalus. The sequence continues at coordinate 29,511,448 of CM038717.1, read as the reverse complement.
CTCAAGGCCAATTTGACTTGACCTGGCTGTTGTCTTTTCTAAGTGTTGTGCTGGAGGCACCATCATTAAACACACGACCTGGTTTGGCCTTAACCCTCTGAAGCTGCCATGATCACTAGAAATAACAAAAGCTGGTAATTTACAGTCAGTATTCATTATTAGTGGTTTTTTCAGAGTTCAGTTAAAGTCACAAATGTTTGAGATGTTTTACTGCCATTTGAATTTTCGATGGAACGTTGTTATTATATTGTGTACAATTATGTTTTAATTAGTAGTAATTAGGGCTGGGCATCGCCACTGATTCGATCCCGATTTACAAGGTCCCAATTCAATTCGATTCGATTTATTTAAATTTAATTCAATATCGATTCATTTAGGGATATTTAGTGATGCTAATTTTAAAGGTCGATCTCGGGTTTATACGCATCGATATCGGATTATTCAAATGAAGTTAGATTTGAATTGAGAAATCGATTTTTTTAAACATGTGATTTATGATATTGTCGCTCCAAAAGTATCTCCAAAATTGCAACTTTACAGGAGAGACCAAAAACATACTTTAGTCAATGGAACCAAAATTGTTTCCAAGCTATTTTGGAGCATCTCTATTAGTCCATATATCATAAAATATTTACACAATGTAAACGATCATTGGTGTGTTCAAATGATGTAGAAAACTCAAAATCGACAAAAATGGAAATACATGTTTTTCATTGGACATATAATAATGAAATGGAAATCAAATGAATCACACAATGACAGTAAACCTTAAGAATTATTAGACCAACAGATTTGTTATTGCTTATCAGATTGCATTGATCTATATAAACACTGCTAATAGAGCTGAAATATTAGTCGGTTGTACATCAGAATTATAGTGTGCAGTGTTTCTGCAACTCTAGCCTCAATTATCAAGGTAATTTTTTAATAAAATTAAAGGGGAAGGAAAGGGCAAATGTAATACAACAGCACAGAGCTTGTAAACTGTATGCAGAAGACTTGTGCAATTAACTAAACTCCATGAGCACAGGCCACTCCTACCTCATCCATGTTAAAGCATGTCACAGTATTCAAACATAAGCTAGCAGATACTTGTAATTCTCTTTTCAGTGCTGGTGGTTTGAGGGGTGCAAGAACTGAAATATATCTGATGCTGTCTGTGTACAGGAGACCCAGGAGCTTTACCAGACTGATAGTGTTCTCCTTTTAGGTTTGTTTAGTCTGAAACCAGTGCTTTACGTCTGGTTTGATCGTTGTTGTTTGCTACCATAACCTCAGTTTCGCTGTGGTGTGTGTGCGATAGCGTTGCTTCGTGTTAACCAGCTGCTAAAACAAAGCTAGTCTGGGAACCTAGCTTTCTTTGTCTGTCCCACAAGCACCCTCTTCGTTCAAACAAGCGCTGTAGTGATCATGAACCCACTACTTCCTTATACCTTTGTTGCTGAAGGGTGTTCTAACACACAGAGCACTTGTGTGAAGCAGATGATTTAATGTTAGGATGAAAGTAAGTTTGCTCAGTTCAGTTACATGCCGCTTATCTCGTAACTCCCGTTTTTAGGTCACAGGAGAGCAGCTTAATGATTGCTGCACTCAAAAAATAGCATTTGGTAGGGGTGTGTTTAAAAAAAAATAAATTTTTTTGAAATTGATTCATATAAACATGTTCGATTAGCTTTTGTGTAGGAGTACACAGCCGACCTTCCCCCTATGCAGGTACTGATACGCTTCAGTACTTGTATAGTTTTTTATTGCCGAAGCGTCTACACCTTCCGTACATTAATAATTATCAACGTCGCCATGGGTAACCTCAGACCACCTTTTTTTATATAATCCACCCACTGTGTCATTAACCTTGGATAAGACATTGTTGTCCCATTCGAAATTCTTATTGTCTCTCTGGTCTCCTCCCATGTAACTGTATTCATTTTAGTTAGCTGAGTGGAAGTTCTAACACAAAGGTGGAAGAAACACATGCTTGAAAGTGGGTGTGGCCAAATTATAAACACTTATGTTTTTATTAATGGTAGGTTGAGTGTTCCTTGTACATTTACCACATTAGTTCTCTGAAAATCTCTTTTTATATTCAAACAAAACATGTTATTGTAACTAAAATATCCCTAAATTAATCAATATTGAATTGAATCGAATCGGAAATCGAATTGAATTGGGAGATCAGTGGCAATACCCAGCCCTAGCATTTGGCATATTAAGTCCTCGCTTTCTCCACCTCTCTCTCTCTCTCTCATGACAGAATAGAGTCTCTCCTCCTGCAGTGGAAATGCCCCCCAGGGCTAATAATGTAGAACATTTATCTTACCTTTGTTAGAGTTATTTCAAGGGAAGTTATATTGCGATGATTATCGTTATCGTGTTATTGCCTAGCTCTATGCGCACTGTTCATGCCAACCCAACCACAAATGACTGGCAGTTTTTTACAGTACATGTATTATTCAAGGCCCGAACCCAAAACAAGTGGATAATCTGGCACCTTCAGGAAGTAAACTGGAATTGCTGTCACGGTATATAGGTCTGAAAATTGCAATTACATATTTTGCCCCCACATCATTTATCCCCGAGTCCTTGTTTGCCCTGTTCATCAGTGTACTATAAAATTACTATCCGGCCTAAATAGGAGGTTCTGTACCAAAATGATGGTAAAGGTTTTGACAGGGGGGAGATCTTTTTCATGAACACCAAGAGCTTAACTCAAGCTCGTAACCAGGTTTGACCTAGATCTGTTCTTAACAGCACGTTAATCAGATTGGGTTTGAGCTCCTTTCATCTGTTTGTGTGTCAACAAACTAGATTCACAGCCTCTGTGTAAACATATTCCTGGCGCGTTAAGACCTACAGTGATGGACGTTCCCTCTCAGAGCTTCTCCTTTAGTTGATCAAATTCTCGAGCCATAAAATCAGATACGCGCCGTACACCTGATAAGTAACCAGGAGAGATTGGGGAACTTTTCGGCAGCAGCGGTTACAGCAGCAGGTTGGTATGAGGGCGTGGAGAGGCTCTTGGCTCCGTTCCAGACTCACCTGTCCTCGCAGCCACACCTGGAGGAATGTGGCAGGTAGCACAGCGAACGGCAGTGCGGCACTGAGTTCAGCCAGAGAGAGAGAGCACACACACACGCTCCCGACCGCTAAGTGGAGTTTAAGGCATCTTTAACCAGAGGAGCGCAGACAGTTTGTGAGTGAGATTTCTGTTTTCTTTTTTTTGGTTTGTTTGTTTTATTTGCATTGTGGCCGATGAATAACACCTAAGCCAAAAGGATTGAGCTGAAATGCAAAAACTAGCTAAATAGACCACAGGATTGCTTAATCAATGCCCTTGGCTTGATTAACCGAAGCTCGTGGCCAAAAAACAAGAAAAAAAGCCTCTTTGGCTAGTGTGAAGTGATGAAGTCCCTGGTTACCGGAACAGCTTGTGCAAACACGTTTTAAACGTGCGTAAAGACGCTGGATTAAATCTCTCCGTCCGCGGGCAGCGGCTTGGTGGGGTTCCTGTCGGCAGGCAGACGGGTAAACATTCTCCAGTTTTTGTCGTCCTCAGTGCCGGGCCTGACACTCTCCATGCCTCAGCCTGTACTTAAACTGTCAGTGCAGTGTGTCACTGACATAACCACGATGAGGCTGCGGGGTCAGAGACTTCAGGAGCGTGCGTATTGTGGACTCTCCGGAATGCCGGATTCCACGAATTCACTCCGGGCCACTCTGGCTGCGGAATAAACAGTTTATCTGAAACAGTTTATCTGAAACAGTCAAGGAACTCTAGAGTCTGAGCGTCAGCCACCAGGGAGGGGCGTGTGTGGGGGAAACGAGCCATCTGGGTGTCGTTTTTCATGGGGTTTGGTGGATGATTACTTGTTGTAACGTTGCCTGAATCGTTCTCGTGCGGCGTGTGTATGCGAGTTTGTTTGTTTACCACAAAGGTCCTGATTTTGTGGGAAAAACAGAACGAAACAGGGTTAATCTGCAATGTCAGGACTAACCAAGTGGTCCTTACTTGGTAAATCCTAAATGATCTCTCTTTTTGATAACTGAGGTAAAGCTGCAGGCACAGAAAATAAGGATGTGCTGGTTTTTAAATTGTGAGCCGATGCCGATGTCCGTTATTCTTTGTAAGCTTTCCTGCTGGTGCCGATATGTAAACATTTATATTGTAGAGTTTTCTGGCTTTATGCCAGACATTCTTATCCAGAGCAACTTACAGTTTACATTTACACAGGAAGGTGAAGGTAGCGTTAGGAGTCTTGCCCAAGGACTCTTATTGATATTGATATAGTATAGGGTAGGGCTGTGAACCTGCCAATACAGTACGTATCATGATACAGCGGCCACGATTCAATACATCGGGATATATTGTAATTTTTCAAATCCTACTATTAAACACACTACTATATGAAGAGGTTTGCCAGTGCTTACAATAGCATTGCGCCCTTGTGCTGCTTGTTTGTGTTGGAGTGGAGCTGAAAATGGATTATAACACTGCCATCTAGTGGTCACTGCCATCTAGAGGTTTAAACACAACACACCATGGAATCTGTGTATCAATACTGTGTTTTTGAGAATCAGTACAGTATCACGAAACACAACATCCCGATATTCGATATTTCGATATTTTCTTACACCACTAGTATAGGGAGGTTGCCCAGGTGGGGAAGTGAACCCCAGTCTACGGCATGGACCATATATTATGGATTTAATGGAGAATTTGGAACTACATCTGCTTGTGTTAGCATATGCAGTACAATGTTTATGTCTAATTGTGATTTTTTTTATAAATAAGTTTTTGGGGTTTTTTTTACCCAAGATGTATATCATATATGTATAATCCACGTTTTCTATAGCTTGAGGATTAACACCTGAATGTAGTGTGCTGGTAAGATGTGGTTGTGATGTCACAACTCAAGGCGGTTTGCTTGCCTCTGATTATTGTTCAGGCGTGTCCACAGGAAGTTTGTAAGCTATGTGTTAAAATTCCTCCACTTAAAACCTAAGACGCTGTTGTCAGTAATATTGAATTGTGTAATTTTATATATATATATATATAAAAAGATCCTATTAATCTTTCAGCTCTAGTGTGTGTGTGCTTGCAGTTAAACAAGCTGTTTGCTTAAGTAAGTAAGTTACAGGGAGGGGGGATGGGGGGGCAGTTCTGCCCCACTCCAGCTGATTGTGCGGTTAGGCCTCAAAGTCTGAGGGATCTGTTTCTGTTGATGTTGAATGGCGACACAGAGTTTTGTACTTTTCACCATGTCATCAGAGATTTACTGGAGGAACTCGTTAATGGCGGAAACAATCAGACAGCTCGGACGGCTCTCCACATGTGGTCAGGAGTCTCTAAAAGAAAATGAATGTGGAGTTCAGGCAGGGGCTGAGTGGGCTAGTCCCTGGAATGTACGTGTTTCTGCTGGAATAATGATGTTACCCGAAGAGAAGCTGGTTTTTCGTAATGTGTGGAAGATCAGCGGCTGGAGAACTTTCAGAAAGACTTTCTTTTCACTAATTTTTGCTGAAACGTCTCTATGATTCTACACGCCGGCTTGAGTAGAACACTGTACCCATAGTGATTGTATTATTTTGCCTAGAGCAGTTCAAATCCCCTTGAGTAATCCCCCTTTAAAACTATGCACATCCTCACATCCTGTGTTTGAATTTAGCCCTTTCTCCCACCGGCTCTCTCTCTCTCTCTCTCTCTCTCTCTCTCTCTCTCTCTCTAAGACATGTTTTATTCTTAACCCACCATCTCTCTCAACTCCTCTGACTGACTGGCCACAGTTCAGAAGTTAAGGGTGCTGTCCCGCCATGGCCCGACCACACAGCTGCAGGGGTCTCTCATGACCGTGAAAGGGGGGAAAAAACAAGGGCATTTTCTTTTTTCGTTCTGTCATGGCCAGGAAACATACGTTACTCCCCCCCCCACCTCTGTATTTCACATTCCTGACCCCCCACCCGTTTCAATATTCTCGAAAAAGCCTCTCTGGTTCTCTGTGGTCCCCACCCCCATTGTTCTAGCTGGTGAGAGTGCCTTCCTGTTATAGAGTGGCTGGGCGTTCGGGAGCTCGCGGACCGCCTGTGCATTTTGGAGCGCCTCGAAGAGCTTCTGGAGAGCGAGCCGGGCCAGTGCCAGCACCAGCACCATGAGCAGCCAACAGTGAGCCGAGACACCAGCTACAGCAGCTACGCAGGTAGGTAACTCGGTCAGGGACGCTAGCTGGGAGCACTGTGGGCCGGGTGGACTAGACGGGAGAGGCAGAGGAACAGCTGGTAGATTGGTTAATGGTAAACGACACAGCATGCGTATAAGTGTATTTGTCTGAGCAGCTGATTGAAACGAAGGGCCATCGTCTGTTGTAGAGTCAGAGAGATATCCAGAGAGGGATCTTTCAGTGAAGTTAAAAGTTGTTGTTTTTAGGTACTATGACAAACACCACAGTTTAATTCATAATTAGAGATAACTAGAGACACTTCATTTTCTTTCCTGATACTGACAAACTGGCTGGTGCTGATATCAAACTGATATTTTGTTCTTAAAAAAAAGAAAACTGAGAATTGAAGATATATGGATTACTTTTCCATTGTAAGGCTGTATTCATAAGTGATTTTGATATTAATCAAAATGCTAATTGTCCGTGAACATCAATCCGTGAGTGGGAAAACTCATTCGAACATGAAAACTAGAAGGAACCGTAGAAGAATTATACCTTTTGTAGACCTACTGCATTTTACATTTACAGTGTTTATCACATGCTGTGTGTTCAGTCAGAGTATGTATCTTTATCTAGTACAAACAGGTTTAAGTTCAAACTACTCTTATACTTAAACACTGCCACAAACAAGGGCCAGTGCTGATACCTAGAAAGAAGACAACAAAATCTAAGATTAGACACAGAGCAATACCTAGCAAGACTGGAATACCTACAGAAAGAAGAATAAATACAATACATACAGTATAAATATCTTCATTGTTGTATTGCTGTGAGCAGTTATAAGTAAAAGAGCAGTTGATACAATTTAATGGGAAATATTAGCAGAACTAGAATACTGTATTCAAAACTGTGTTTTCATTACTGTGTATAATTACCCACAACTACACATCAGCAGCTTAAATTTGGTAGCACTAAGGTTGGTAGGTAAGTTGGTAGGATTGTTATTGCCAATGTTTACTAAACCTACGTGGCTGAGGTCAGCTTCTTATTCGCCAGCTGCTACTTCTTATTTCCGCGTTCCACTTTAAACGGTGCAGCAGTTATTACTGCGTCACCTGAATGGAACCACAGCACCGTTTTAGGTGGAACAGTTAAATTTGAAGAAGTCTTTATTGGGAAATGCTACAAGCATTCAAAGAATAAATAGGATGTTTTGATGGCCCAGGTCATCTTATCAAAGAGGACAGTGTGATTATTAAGTAGAGATGGAAGGATCGATCAGCTATGTATCGGTATCGGCCGATTTTTAATCAAAATATGCGATCGGTGATCAGCCGATATTAATCCAATTTAGAGAGCCGTTTAACAAATGAGCCTAATTTCTGTTTATCCAGGAAGAGGAGAACCCCTCTCTGCAATTCCTATCTGAACCACTAGGTGGAAATACATACCCTTTCATTTTTGACAGACTGACTAAAGCAGCGACGTAGCAGAAAAGAAATGCGCTGAAAGTAAGCACGTCCGTCTGGCAGTTGTTTACCGTACGTGACAGACTCATCCAGGATGTTTTTAAATTAGTAAAATCAGCATCTCGTTGAAGAAAAAAGACAGACATTTAACACTACTAATCTGATACGACTCTGCACACAGCTGAATACAGTGAGTATCAGTAAACAGCAGAGCTAGCACGTACAGCTAACACAAAACAAACAACCCAGAACAGATAATAAGTCAGTGCAGACCAGATCTGACCAGTACGAACAGAACAGCAGCAGCAATTCAAGATCTACATCTAATAATTGCAGATTGTTGTTTAAAATAACCGAGTCTGCTTTTAATGACTGCAGTTTTGACTACATTTATTTAATTAGCTGTTTTCGTTTGAAATTAGGGTCTTAATGTAATGATTGCAGTATTGGGGATATTTGTTTGATTTACTTTGTTTATTTACTGCCAATTTTGTTAAAATTTTTATGCTGTTTCATATGAGCTTGTTAAAAATGGTAATAAACCAGTATAACCATGTTTCATGACTTGCTTGCACTAATAACTACATGTAGCCCTGCCGTGGCGTATACCCCGCCCACTATTGGCTATCAAAAACGCTGATCGGTCCATCTCTATTATTAAGTTAAGTCTGAACTTCATTAACATTAAAAACACAATAAAAGGTTACTATGAATGAAGTTCAATTGGTTGCAATACACAATATCACTGCTAGAGGTTTACACACTGCTCCTTTAATATTAGTATAACTGACTGCAGGCCCACTTCCCACTGTGTCCTACTGGCAGACTACACTCAGGCTACAAATCTCTGATACAGTTACAGATACAGTTTTGATGGATACTAAAATGTTTTGTGAATGCAGCCTAATATTTAGCTAGCTCTTGTTAAGCTACATACAGCTAGCTATAAGACCACCATTGCTTTGCTGTATGTTAAGTTACTATATTATACCAGTACTGGGTATAAAATTGGTTCTATTTATAACTCTGTGTCTTAGGTAGGTGTAGATTGCAATACATAATTGAATTACAGCCCGCAGTGCCACTAACCTACTGTAGGTCCATCTGATTTTCTAACAGTAACCTCATTGTAATACATGTAACAAAGCAAACACTGTTATGTTTTGTTACGCAAATGTAACTAACACATCTGCTAACCGTTGTTTTGTATTACAGTGCAGTTACTGTGGTGGAGTTCTTTCATTTCATTAATCTGCTGTTTCAATCATCATCGTCAGAACATTGCTGTTTTCATATTCTTGCTCTTTAATAATACCATGTATGTGCATCACAGGTTACCATCAATGTGTCTGTCTGTTTTAACCATGAGTTCTTTTAACCTTTTTCACTGCCATAGTCTTTTGTCTGTTGCCATCTCTGTAGTTGGTTCTGTGGAGGGGGAGGCAGTGAGGGGGAGTGAAGAGTTGTGGGAAGAGCAACAGGAAGTGGAAGTTACAGTATGTTTTATGTTTTTTTAATTTTTTTTTATGGAGGGTCTTTGGGGAAAGAGGCAGAGTGTGCCATTGTGAAATGCATTTTGTTCTTCTCTTTCTCTCACTCACTCTCTCCCTCCCTTCCCTCTCTCTCCCTGTCTTGTTGGAAAACAGCAGCACACTGATGGCCCCCCGTTCCTGACATTCTGTACATTTTATTTATTTACCACAGATGTTTCGGAAAAAAGCCTCATCCTCCTTGAGAATGCGGAGAATTTCAGAAAGCAATAGATGTAATAAGTTCCCTTTCACTACTTTGTAGATGGCTCATTAACCGCTAGACTTTGCAAACTGTATGCAAGGCCGATGGACGAAACCATTCTGTTCATATAAGAACGACGTGAAGAGATATAGAGGATATAGAGAGTCTGTATTAAGTAATAATCAGTAGTAGTACATAATGAGTTGCTATGGCACTATGTAATTGAATAGAAGGGTTTCCTCCTGATGGCTTTGTATGCTTTTAACACTTCACCATAACTTTGAAATCGCAAAATGCAAAATGGAATTATGATTTTGTTGTCCTGAGCTCACTAATTAAAGGTTAGGGCAGTTTAGAGCTTTGGATTTGGAGGTAATGTTGATGATCAGCTATCTGCACTGCATGTTTAAAAATAAATAAATAAATAAATAAATAAATTACAGTTGCTTTTTTTGGTTTGGTGGTTAAAAAGGTCCTGCTGGGTTGACTTGCCTTGGCTCTGGGTATAATCACATCTAATCAAGCAGAATCAAATCTGATTATGCATTGACTGTGAAGGTCATTTCCAAAAAAAGACACTGCATGAATTGATTCCAGCCATGAAGAACAGTGTCTTCTGAATGCATGTTAACTAAAATCGTGATGCCACCCAGCTGGTCAATGCGTTAAGATGTTGGGGCTCTTGGGGTTTGTGTTTATTGGTGGGGCATTCCACTCCTCAAGGCACAGGGTTAATGCAAACCTTCTGTATCTATTCATTGCATTTTAATTTTCCAATCATTGTTGGCTACATGTAACCTGAACTGTGATCATGCTTGTGGTCTTGCTGTCGTATGTTTCCTCTTGGCCGGTCTTCGCTGATAATTTGATGTTTTTGCTCTCGCCGGCATTAGGGAGCGTGGACCGGGGGCGAAGCTCCTCCTTCCATGAGGTGGGCGGCACGCGAGAGCCGGAGATGAGGGCGGCAGCCTCCGTTTCCGAAGAGACCTCGGCCAGTGGAGGCAGCGGCGGAGGCCACACCGTCCTGCAGCGCCTCCTTCAAGAGCAGATGCGCTATGGCGAAAGCCGGAACTACCTCGCTTTGCAACAGCAGCAGCAGCAGCAGCAACAACAACAACAACAGCAACAACAACAAGGTCCTTTAAGTGGATACCCAGGTCCTGGAGGCCCAGCAGACGAACACTCCATGGTCCCCCACATCGCACGGCAGGAGCCGCAGGGCCAGGAGCTGCAGGCGGACAGTGGCATGGAGAAGCAGCTCCACCCGCGCGCTGGGGGAGGCAGTGGCGGGACATCCATTGGCAACTGCATCCCTGGTCAAGGACCAAACCCTGAGGATCTGCCGTCCTACGAGGAGGCCAAAGTGCAGTCGCAGTATTTCCGTGGCCATCAGCCACCACAGCCACAGCTCGGCGCCGCCTTCTACGTGACCGGTGTCTCCAACCCCAAGGTGCGGCCCCCGGAGGGCCGGCCTGCAGTGCAGCGGGTTAGTGCGGGCAAGGTGCACCAGGATGACGGGCTCAAAGACCTAAAGCAGGGCCATGTCCGCTCGCTAAGTGAGAGGCTCATGCAGCTCTCGTTGGCCACCAGTGGAGTCAAAGCCCATGCGCCTGTCACCAGCGCCCCACTCTCGCCTCAGCTTCCCCCGCCTGGCCCTCCTGGAGACTACTATAAGCCTGCAGGTCCGCCGCACAGGGGCCCACCACCGGACTACCCTTTTAAGGGAATTCCTTCACCACCCAAACAGCAGCAGCAGCAGCACCACCACCAGCCGCAGCACCAGGAGCCGGGACACTACTTTACAGACCATCGGGCTGCAGGCCAGCAGGGTAGAGCCGAGGTGCCTCATGTTCGATACCAGCCACCACCAGAATATGGCTCCTTCCGGTGAGTGTCTATATACTTTGTAAGTTTTTTAAAAAATCTAATTTTAGTAGACCTGTTGTAGTAAAAACACACCACCACGGGCTTGTTAATGCCAATGTTAGCAGTGTGTCCCCTTACAGGACTTGTTAAGTGGAACAGTGTAATGGCTGTTGTAATGGCTGTTGTGCAGTCAGGGGTTTAAACACAACACTCAGTGAACCACTGTCTGCACCAATCTTTACATTAACCTACTAATTGCTAATCCATGTTGTTGAGAATTGATACAGTATCACCAAACATAATATTGCGATAGACTATTAACACCCCTATTGTCTATAAAGCAGCCCCAACCCTATTTGCTTCTCTCATTAGTAAGCTATGTTCTCAGTGATGTTATTGCATTTATTTATTATGCGGGATGTCATTCACGAAGCTGAAAACGTTGCTTTTCACAAAGTAACCTGGAAAGGAATTCAGATCAAACGGCAGACGCGTTTTAATGTTGCCTAGAATAAACAAAACAATAATACACTCTTACCAACCTCAACCGTGCTCTGTATGGGCTGGTGTACTTTGTAACATCACAGTGCATTCAACAATAAAGAAAGCCTTATGAATCTTTTACAAAGCAATAGGAAACACAACAGTGAGTTGAAGGGTCGTTTCCAAATTCTCAGAATGATTAGCCAGCGAGATGCTCAGTAGACGTTCAGTAGATTTAGCCAGTTGGCTTGTCCTACTCCAAAGTGATTCTGGAACTGCTGTTTGACAACCTCGATATTTAACCTAATGAGAATCTGTAGCATACAGGTATATTTAGTGTGAAAATATGTGTTTTGTATGTATGTTTAGAGTGTGGGCAGAGCATGAATAGGTTGAAAACACTAAGATCATACATGTACTTGGATGCTTTCATTGGGGTAAAGGTCCTGCTGCATAATTGAATAGGATAGATGGAATAGATGAAAGAGAAAACCAGAATTAGACAAAATGCTGCCCCCCAAAAAAGAAAAAAAGACACTGACAGAGCATCCCGTCATTGGTGGGCTATAAAGCTTTCAATGCCTTGTTTGAAGTATGGGATTTAAACAGAAATTCCTTTGAAAATAAGTTCTATTTCTTGACGTCAGGTTGGAGACTGGTGGTTCTGAGCTCCAGTCCTGTTAACCACTGCTTTGCATAGTTTCAACTACTCTTCCCGCCAGCACCCCGATCCAGATTATAATTGGAATGATAACTACGTGATGAGCGGGATAAGGTGTGTTGCCGCAGAGAATAAAAGAACTATGAAACTATGCAGGGCAGTGGACCGGAGGTAGGGCTGGAACTGAAACCACCGCTACCGATTTCCAGCCCCGGTCTTCCAGTCCACATTAAACTTGCTTACACAAACCCATTTCACTTATATAGGGCTTGTCCCATAATTATATTGCGTCAGAGTCAGAAACAATAAAACAGAGAGAAACAATATAATGATATAATAATTAGTGGGGGAGTTCTTAAACATTAGGTGAAATAAAACTTAACCTACTACCTGAGAATCTCATGCACTTTGTGTTTGTTTTTTTCAGTACATTTAATTTAGAGGAACAGTAGACAGATGGGGTGTGTTTAGAATGAAGCAGAAGCTTTGATATTGAAAGGCTTTGTTGAGGAAGGGTGTAGTATGTGTTAAAAAGTGTGTGTGTGTGAGAAAATGTTCAATCCGTGTGCCTAATTAGCCTCTATGTTACCTACAAATGAGCAAGTGCTAGCTGAGGCAGAGAAGTGGGAAAAGATTGAATTCCCCTATGAATGGCCTTTCCCTGAAATGCTGGAACATGTTGTCAGGCGTTGTTGGAAGAGCCAGTTTTGCCTGTTTTCCTTTAATTCATTAACCTCAGAGCCAGTGTGGCACATGGCAGAAGAATGCAGTCCGAATTTTAGTAATCAGCCACTGCAAGTTGTGGCACGACTGTGTACCTATTATGTTCCATAGAAACAGGAATGTTGACGTGAACAATATGTGTTTTGTTTTTTTTTGGCGAAACACCTGCAATGTCATATGTGTGGTGTAGGTCACATCGTTTTCAGCCAGTCTTGTTGTAGTTCTATGTCATCTAAAGCTTGATGTACTGCCTTACCCTCTTCGCTGTTGTGGCAAGTGGGTAGTGACCTAAGCGTGGGTCAATCAAACCAGTTTCCACTCGGCTGCTTTGTTTTCCGCAGCTCCAGTAAGGAAAGCTCAGGCCACTCTCAGAGGCCCATCCACCACCACAGCCCCACCTCCTCCGTCACATCAGTGGGCTCGCTGTCCCGCGCCCAGTCCTCCACCCTCAGCAGTATCATGGCATCCTCCCATCCTCCGCCGCCCATGGCCCACCAGGGGGAACCACCCTTCCCCATGGGGCCACGGAGTCCGCAAGGACCTGGTTCACACCAGGGAGAGCCTTACGGTCCGGGTCACCCACCGCCGCACCAGCGTGGCCATGGCTTCCCACACGATCCCTATGGCTCAGCCCCCAGGGGCCTCCATATTCACCAGCACCAGTTTCACCCACAGGTGCCTCAGCAGCAGCAACAGCAGCAGCAGCAGCAAGGCCCAGGGCAGCACTATCCTCATCCTCATTCCATCCAGGGTGACCCCTACGTCATGCTGGCCCGTGCCCAACAGATGGTGGACATGCTTACGGAGGAGAACCGACACCTCAAGCAGGAGATGGAGTTGTGTGGGGAGAAGGTGTCCAAGCTGCATAAGGTAGGAACATTTAGGAGCCTTAGTGTTCTACCCAGTTTATATCCAGGAATATTAGAAAGATTAGTGTTATTACAGTGTTATTAACAAGAGAGCGAGGGTGTTATCATGATCAACGTCATGACTGTAGCAGCTCGTGCCACCAATCAGGATATGACAAACTTGTATAGAATGGTTTTGTGAGGTAAAGACTATAAGCAATCCTGTTGTGATTCTATCTCTGGCAGGTCACTGGCCAAGAGGTTTAAGCTCGGGCTGGGCGATATGAGTTTTTAAGAAATATCGATATATATATATATATATATATATATATATATATACTGATACACCTACTTCCTGGAGAGTGTTCTTCACTTGAGTAAATGTTTTTTCTTTTTTCCTAGAATGTACCAAAGTGTTCATTTGGCCACTCCTAATATTTCCACCATCTCACCATGATGGCCCGTTTCACTTCCATTGAGAGCTCCTTTGACCACATGTTGTGGGTTCACAGCATCAGCTTCCAAATGCAAATGCCACACCTGGAATTAACTCCAGAACTTTACCTGCTTAGTTGATGATGGATGAATGAGGAAAAAGGCCATGAAATGGCTTTTGAGATAATTGTCTGATTACTTTTGGCAGCTACATATTAAAGAGCTGTCATTCCTAAACCCTTTGTCCAATTAGGATGTGAATACCCATAACTTAAAGCTGATAGTCTGCACTTAAAGCCCACATTAACTACATAACTGTATCTTAAATATGCTTTGGTAAACAGTATTTCCTAAATGTATAACTGTATAAGATTAAAAATTAAATAAATAAAGGGTAACATTTAAAAAAGGAGAAAAAAAGAAAGAAATATAGATATATATAAGATGAGACAATATCGTTTATATTGATCTAGTCTGTATTGTGCTGCAATCATACCCAAAATAAACCAATTATACCAATTATACCTGTAGATCCACCAGTTTGTCTCAACTTCACACTGCCCCCTCTCTCCTCACAAAACTCACCACTTCACCTGTAAGTGCAGGTAGCGACAGCATGGCGACAGATAACGTCATGAAAGAAGCTATCGATCTGGTTAGTAAAAAAAACTAAACAATGCCTGTTGAAAGTAGGGCTGTGTATCCAAATTCAATAGCAAAAAGGTGCCGGCCGAAACGTCTCGGTACTACAGAGTCAAAAAAAATCAGTACTAAAAAGTTTTCGGTATTTTGTGTATAATACAAAATAAAAAATGTAAAAACCTGATGCCCGCCGTGGAGAGCACACACAGCTCTCGAAAGTTTGGCTCTACTTTGAAAGAGTCTGTCTGAGAGCAGCTGCAGCAAATGCTTCAGGATAGTAGCTTAATGAACAGCAGCAGTACGGCGCTGCCGGAGACGCGAGAATCTGAGCTAAATGCTAAAACGAGTGTTTCCAGTGATAAAATATTATCAGGCAAGTTAACAGTTTACTGAGCTTATTTCTTGCTTTGTGAGAGAAACTAACACTCTTACTGCTAATGTTAGCGCTGAACGGCATATGATTCAGCTAACGTTAGCACAACACCAGCAAGTATTAGCTAGTAAGCTAGCGACATGGCTAACATTCAGTCAGAATATGAACATACCTGTAACGCTGTTAGGTATCGCTCGTGTTCTGTAAGTATAACATTAACTAGCAGTTACTTTCATATCGATTTATGGTGAAACAGCCCCTTTCACTGCAGCAGAGAAGCTGAGGATGTTGGTTGAGAGAAGGGATGAGCGCCACAGAGCAGTAACCAGTTTTATTGTTAACGGATTGCATAGTTTTATAGTTTAGGCTTAAGTAGTGCTAATGTTTGCTCTTAATAAAGCATCACAAAGATGCTCATTGTTTGAACAAGATCCAAATAAAAAGATAAAAAATAAAAAGAAAGCCACTTATGGTGACAGTATGAGACTGACTCATGTTTTCTGTTAAATAAATACATAAATTTTATATACATAACTTTTTTTTTTGTTACAATTCAGATAAAAAGGTATCATATCCGTATTAAACATTTTCAAACAATACCCAGCCCTAGTCAAAAGTGCCTGTGTGAGATTTGGGATGTGTAGCTTATAGGAAATGTATGTTATCACCTTATAGGAAATAAAAATATTGATATATATATATATATATATATATATATATATATATATATATATATATATATATATATATATATATATCAGGTATCACCATTCAGCAAAAAATATTGAGATATTATTTTTGGTCCACATAGCCCAGCCCTGGTTTAAGCCATTGTTGCGTTTACTCCTGCTTTCATTGGCTATCTGCCCTTAACTGGTCTAATCAGAACCATTAAACGAACAGGACATGTTGGTGGTAACTCCTTAACATCATTCCCTCTGTAGATGGAGACTGAGATCCAGCTGGTGTCGGAGGCGTACGAGAACCTGGCTAAGTCGTCATCTAAGAGGGAAGCCCTGGAAAAGACCATGAGGAACAAGCTGGAGCTGGAGGTGCGCAGGCTGCACGACTTCAACAGG
Organism: Megaleporinus macrocephalus; assembly: GCA_021613375.1. NCBI lineage: Eukaryota > Metazoa > Chordata > Actinopteri > Characiformes > Anostomidae > Megaleporinus > Megaleporinus macrocephalus. The sequence continues at coordinate 29,494,983 of CM038717.1, read as the reverse complement.
GACCTGAGAGGTGAGCAGCAGGAGGGCCCGTGCTGGTTGCAGCTGAGGTTGGATCTGAGTTCGAGAGCACGACGAGGTCATGATCTCACAGGACAGCTGCCGTGTAACACTACTTTAGATTTTAAAATCTGATACTTCATACTCTTCATCTTGTGATCAGTCAAGTTGACCTATTGTTAGGTTAGACATATCTGTATTATTTATTAGGGGTGGTATATCTTTCAACCAAAAAATCTATAATATAATAATTATCAGTGATTGAATGATTGAATGATGATTAAAGTCTTAAGGATGATAATTGAATAGTAATCTTTAGTGTCCGGAGGCTTCATGGACGTCTGCCGTCGCTGGTTTTGGTGTAGGATAATAGGAGAAGAGCCTAGAACAGTGAGATTTGATCTTGGGTAAACTGAGCGAGCATTGGCAGAACATTTTTTCAGTTGAGTGTCTCAAAATCCCCCCCCCTCCCTCCGCCTTTCATTCTTATTTTTTTTTTTATTTTTACTCAACCCAAAGCAAAGGCTCCACTGTTTGCTAGCTCAGTGCCTGTGAGCAGGCTGAGTGTGGCCACCTCTACCATTCTGCCATATAGTTGTTCTTTGGAGCAGCAGAGAACAGAGAAATCCCTGATTTATGGCAACGGGCCCAGACTCTCCAAGTCCACAGGGAGCCCCGAGAGTTTTATAGCAAAACTGCCGAGGCTCCCCCCGCTTCCCCTCTCTCTCTCTCTCTCTCGTTCTCTCTCTCCCCATGTTTCTCATTCTTTCTGCTATGCAGCCCAAGGCACAAGGAAAAAATCCCCCCCCTCCCTATTTTCAGAACCCCAAATCTAAATTTCCATTGCATCTCATGGAACTGGGATGTTAAGGAGCGAGGCATTTGGTTCTGGAATACTCCTCACAGAGCCTAGTTGACTTAACTTGGGAGAAATATTGTTTTAACGTTTGGCCTGCTTTCCTGATGAACGTTTTGCTATTGCGAAAAAAAAAAAAAAAAATCAGCAACCCCCGCGGTATAATGGCTCTTTTGTTGAGGCAGTTTTTTTGAAAGGAAAAAAAAAAACACTTAACAGCGCTTAGTGAATTATGGCTTAGTCTTGCTCTATGGGAATCAGACTCATGTAAAGTTCTTGTTTTATTTTTGTTTTCCAATTTGCTGAGCAACCGGCCCCGGTGGCGTTCCATGTGTGCGTAGATGTTTAGAGAAAACTGCCAAGAAAGCACTGAACTCAAAGTTAAACCCCAAAAAAAGAGGCCCAAAGAGCTCCCACTGAAGAAAGAGCGCATGGAATTTACATGACTGAAATGTGTACGATGCATCAACACGGTTTTGTCTTTCAGTTTATTTAGTTCTGCCAGTGATTGTGCTGATAATATATTACTGTTTTATTTATATGGAAAAGTGCATGTTTGACAATCCAGTACACTACTGTTCTCAGTGCAGTTTTAATGTTGGTAATAATTTATGTGTGTGGATGTACTATTGTCTAA